>JAZKJV010009941.1:0-600000 GCA_037367405.1 Ottelia alismoides | reverse complement strand
TCTTGGCCAAGTTTAGTAATTTTTGGACATCGTTTGATCAACTTTTCCATTCTTAGTCCTTAAAATAGGCTAAAGTTGCATTTTGCATCCTTAATTGCATAAAAAATGCAAAAAAAGACCGCCTCAAAAACCTTGCACGAACTTTGATAGACAACATTCTAGGTTGTTCCTTTGCCTCCTTGTGTTCGATCTTGGGACTTGCCCAAGTAAAATAAACATAAAACCACGTGATTAAAAAATGACTAAATAATTGTTGTTATTTCTTGATCGATTCTGATTGCCCTCCTATAATGAAACGACAAATCTTTTTAAGCAAACGATAATTCACAATTCACGCTTCATAACCAGTGCAATCTAAGGAAACGTCAGTGGTCAACATGAAAGTTGCTCGTCTTGACGAGATCTACAACTTTTGTGAAGGATCCAAAATAAGAATAGGTCACGTATATAAAAAGTATTTTTGGAGTACTTTATATAATAAAATACTGGATTTTTTTGCATTTTGTTATTTGTATATTTTTAATTTGATTTCAATAGTAGTTTAATATATATACAATATATACATACTTAATCTAATTTTTATAGTTTAAACAAAAAGGGAAAATAAAACAACAAAGATAATATATACAAATTATACTGTCGGATTTTTTTAGTTCTTTTAATTTTGCTCTTTTCATGGATTTTGATTCTTGATGCCGAGTTAGTTAATAATCAAAGAATAAATTGAAGAAATAATTAGGTTAAAATAATTATTATTTACACATAAAAGACTAAGCTTGATTTAGGTCAAAAACCAGAGTTATTTAATTAGAGATTTTATCACTAATTTTAGCACAATTTGTGAATGCCAATTAATCAATTTTAATGAGTTTAATTAGTGATTTATTAAGGGGATTTTGCTAAAATGTTTGTATAAAGTAGTTGAATCATGGATTTATCACGGAGGAGCAATAAGAACCATTTATGCCAAACGTGAGCATTAGAGGCGGCCGAAGGAGGACAAATCTTCCCTCCACCTTTTGTATTTCATTTCGGTCCTGTAATATAATATGCAGTGTAATTTTTTAAGTGAAATTTGCAATTAGATGCATAAGCTCTTGTTTGCTTACATTTGGTCCTTCTGTCTCATGTGCGGCACAAGAGGCATTATAAAAATTGATTATATGTCCTTGTAGTATCTAGACCTATTCTGAAATGAAGTTTAAGTTTATTTAAATTGCCAATTGGTCCTTGTAACTACAGAATCAACAACTGAGATATCGATTTGGGCTATTTTTTTCCTTTATTTTATGCATATTAATTTTTTTGTTGCTCTAAAATTTATAGGAAGATCATGTTAAGTGCCTGGCACCATGCTTAATCTCTCATAAATAATTTTTGGGTATTTTATCATTTTTCCTATTCTCTAAAAGTATAAAAAGATGCCTTTTCCCTATTTAGCATATAAAAACTATAAAAATTAGAAAACCTTTTTCAAAAATTCCAAAAAATTATATTATTTATATTATGCTATATTCTACCATATATCTAAAAAGGATTTGATTTGCCCTTTTTCCACAAATTTACTTTTATTTTTATGAAAAATATCACCATATATATTCATCTATATATCCCTGCAAAATACCATTCGAATTTCGTCAGAAACAGAGACTCCTATGTCCTCCATCTAGAATAGGTCATTAACAATGTTTAGACTATTAAAATTACATGTTCTATATGGAGGGCATAGGAGTCTCGGTTTTTTGATAAAATTCGACTGACATATTGGAGGGATATATAGATGAATATACATGGTGATATTTTACAAAAAAAACAAAAATTTTGAAAAAAGGGTGCGGGGATAGCCACATTTTTTCCATTCAAAAATCACAAAAATGTATAAAAATATAAAACCTAAAAATCACAAAACCCTAAAAATATTATAAAAATTAGCAAAAAATACAGAAAAATCTAAAAATATCTTTTTATTTGTGATTTTTCTTTATTATATCTGGTATATATTAAAATAGTTTTGAGTGATTTTTGAACATATATATATATATATTAAATTCAAAACAATCTTGGATATTTAATCATTTCACTGTTTTCTATATTTCAATTATTAATAATACAAAAAATAGTAAAAATTCTCTAGAAAATATTAGAAAAAAATTACAGAAATAGTTTATTTCTAAAATTTAAATGTATTTGACTTACTTTTAAATATAAATAATTATATTATTATATACACTATAAATTACTTATAATATCCGTAATATCTATATGAGGTTGGGGAGCTTGCACCATGGTGCATGCAACTTTACTTGCACCGATGAAACAAACGCTCATTTTTTTGAAGTAAAACCTCATGAGATTTACTTAGAATTATTAGTGGAATATGTGTTTCAAATTTTATGTAAATAGACATTCCTAACATGTCGATCTTAAGGGCTAAATATCTGCAATTCTGAGACCGTTAAAATTTCACGGTCTTTATGGTTGTGATAGAAGTCTTGAATTAAGTTGATTTTTGAATGACATCATGTTGATATATGGTGATCTAAATCCCACATGATTTTATTTCAAAAAAATATCAAAAATTATGTGTATATGGCACTGGTGCATGTAAAGTTACATGCATCTTGATTCAAGCTCTCCAATCTCTATCTTTATTATATATAATTATATATATCATTTTAAAAATAAAAAAAGGAATTAAAAATTAAAAACAAAGTACAATGAACTGCAATTTACCCATGTTTCGCAAAATAGAAGAACAGTTGGTGCATATTTCGAGAGAACATGCAATTCTCAACTTTAGGATAATAGTGAACCAACTTTTATGATGCCTCAAACCACGGCCTCAACTACCATGACATACACAATGACACTGTACCAATACCATTCTTCATTAATTTAAGAACAGATTTATATTATTAATATAACATCAAACGCCATAGTTAGAGTGTCTGCTGCAGGGCCCACCTCACGGTGTGTAATAGATACTTCGTAAAGGGAAACCTAAGACAAATAAGTTATCATTTATTTCATTATGAGATAATTTGTGACCAACTATCAAATTCAAGATCTACTTACTAAAACACAATTATATTCTTAAACATTCAAATCAACTCTAAATCAAATAGGACCCCACAAATGATTCCGTTGAAAGCTGCTGCGATATATCGCACGTGGTAAAGGATGTGATCATACGAAGCAAGGAGTGGATGGATGAGCGTCAGCCGCCATTTGCCGCACTGCCACCAATCAAAAAAGGTGCGGCTGTGATTCAACGTTTACTCAAAGTCGTGGCTAACGCTCATTGGTTGAGTGGTTTGTCTTCTTCTCGAACCCCTTCTGTTTAATTGGAGAAAATAGTATCCTCCTTTCACGTGGCAGTAAACTCTGGTTGGTGGAAGCGTTTTCATGGAGGTCTATTGCACAACAAGGAATCTTTCAGAAGACACGCTTGTGTCCTTGCACATTTTGTTTAGTTGGAGTGGATTTTGTTCGAGTAATATATCTCTTTAGAATTAGGTAGCTGATTAGCAGTGTTATGATATCCATGTAATTGGATAGTAGTGCGGGTAAGATATTTGGATATAATTTTTGGATTTTTATCTCACGAGCTTTAGAAATTGGTTAAATTACATCTACGATCTTTTTTGTAGAACGTAATTACTTTATCGACCCTATAAATTACCCCTAAAACCTTAACAAGCTTCAAACAGATTAACTTCATGGTTCATGGTGTAAGAGTTAGCAACTTTACAAGGTCGAGGGAGGATTATGTTGTTTCAAAGGTCGAGAAGATAATTTACAAAGTTTATAGGGTTCATGGGGTAAAAATACCTATAGTTTTTTGTTTAAATTTAGAATATGATATTTTATTGTTTAAGATTTCTTAGAGAGTGAAATGTGATTTTTATTTTAGAGATTTTACGCTTGTGTCTCTTTGAGTTTTTTTTCTGAAAATACTTATATTATTATTTAGGGTTTTTATCACTTGTGCTCCTTCGAGATATTGCAATATCAATTATGCTCATATCTTTTTGGTAATATCAGTTGTGCCCCTCACTTCTTGCTAATCTATAACTTGTGCTCCTCGGGTTAGTGACCGTCCATAACCAACGCAAACATGTGTTAACTTCAAGGACAGAGATGGAGTTATATTAAAAAAAAGGACAGAAAAGTCCTCCTCCTTCCTCGTCTTCTTCTTCCCTTCTCTTCCTCCTCTCCCATCTTCTTCCTCTTCCTCTTCCTCCCTTCTCTTCCTCCTCCACAGCTCCTCCATCCTCCTCTGTGAGCTCTCCTGCAGCCTCCCTCGAGCCTCCTGCTCCGCCCACGTGCCTCGTCTTCGTCCCCGTCCTCCTCCTCCGCCCCCCACACCTCCCCCCTCTGCCCCGCGCACCTCCCCCCTCCGCCCCATGCACCTCCCTTCCGCCCCCCGCACTGCCCCCCGCACCTCCCTCCTCCGCCCCCTGCACCTCCCCACTGCCCCCCGCACAACACCCCCCCCCCCACCCCGCACCTCCCCCCTCCGCTCCCGCACCCCTCCCCCTTGTCCCCCTCGCCCCCCGCACCTCCCCCCTCCGCCCCTGCAACCCCTCCCCATGTCGCCCTCGCCCCCCCCGCACCTCGCCCCTCCGCCCCTGCAACCCCTCCCCATGTCGCCCTCGCCCCCCGCACCTCCCCCCTCCGCCCCCCCGACACCTCCCCTCGTCACCCTCACCCCCCGTACCCCCTCCCCCCATCGCCCTCACCCCCCACACCTCCCCCCTCGGCCCCCCGCACCCCTACCCCCGTCGCCCTCACCCCCCGCACCTCCCCCCCCCCCCCACCCGCACCCCCGTCACCCTCACCCCCCACACCTCCCCCCTCTGCCCCCCTCCCCCCCTCCCCCCGTCCCCCCTCACCCCGCACTCTTCTGCTGCCACGGTGTGAAGGTCGTCATCGCTGACATCCCGGACAACAGAGGCACCGCCCTCTGCAACTCCCTCTGTGCCGCCATAAGCCCCGGCGCTGCCAGGTTCCTTCCTCGGAACGAAGCACGCAGTGGATCTCAGGCCTCCCCATTCTGTTCTCCTCCTACCCCTGTCTGGATGAAACTGGAGTTCAATTTTTGTTAAATTAAGATAAACTTTTTACTAATTGATTCATAAAAATTCATCAAAAAATTCAATAAAATTCACCATTTGATCCTTAATGAGTGAAATATCCATGAAAATGGGAAAATTTTAGAGATTCCATGGATGCATGAAGATGTCACTAAGAGAGAGAAATTATGAAGTGGAGGAGGAAGAAGATGAAGAAGATGTCTGGACAATAATATCCCTCTCAATTGCACCAAGGTTTGAAAAAACCATGGTTAACTCAACTCATTGACGGTCAATCTGACGGAAGGGAACAAGTGGTAACGGAGAAAGAAGTGAGGGGTACAAAAGATATTACCAAAAAGATATGGGTATAACTGATATTGCGATATCTTGGAGGGGCACAAGTGATAAAAACCCTATTATTTACATTTGAGTTCATGTATTCTTGTAGAATGCATGGTAGTGCACCTCCTTTCTCACACTTGTGCCCTTATTTTACATTAATGGAAGAGAAATACTGCGAGTTTTGTAAGAGTATAATGGTACAAATGTAATTGCAAATGTGAGTGAATAGATGTTAGAAACTAGAGCAAAGAAAATAGTGTTTATATGTTATGGTGCATAAGTAAAGAGATACATACATAGTATGGTCTTCCTGTGAGCATAGAATTAGTATTACACTATAGGAAATGGGGCCTTTCAGGACGAGAACAGGCGTCGATCGTCAAACAACCGTCCCCTTTAGTACATATAAGGGATGATCGACCTTTGACCATCCCCAATGTCGTCAATCTAGGCGACAGACCTCATTGCATCTTCTCCTTTCAGTGATAAGCATAACAGATTCATTAGCAACCATCTAGTCTGACCTCGCCCCTCACTGGCCCAAGTTTGGGCACTCGATAAACCTTAGGGGATGGTTTCGACTGTCTCCTATACGCTTCTATCAACATCACATATCAGAGGGGATTGAGGTGCTCGAGCTGGAGAGGACAGTTACTATCGATAGTCTCCTCTGCCTGAGCCCCCTCACTGACCAATTTTGTACACAAGGTATGACTTAGGGGACAGATACGACCGTCCCGAATATGCTTCTATCAGCGTCCCTTACGACCAAGTTGAGGTACTCATACTGGAGGGGATGGTCATCACAAACCGTCGCCTATGACTAGCCCCCATCCATGCCTAAATTTTTGCACTCGATAGGCCTTAGGGGACGGTTTCGTCTATCACCAATACACGTTTGTCAACGTCCCTTGTTACCGAGTTGAGGTGCTCGGACCGAAGGGGACTATCATCGCCGACTGTCACCTCTAACCTAGCCCCCCCTCCCTGGCCCTAATTTGGGCACTCGCCTCAAGGGACAGTTCCGACTATCCACTATAAGCTTCTATCAACATCATGTATGATGAGTTGAGGTGCTCGGATCGGAGGGGATGGTCCTTGCCGGCTGTCGCCTCTGGCCTAACCCACTCGCTGGCCCAAGTTTGGGTACTCGGTAGGCTTAGGGGACGATTTTGATCGTCTCCTATACACTTCTGTCCACGTCCCGTGTGACATGGCTAAGGTGCATGGACTAGAGGAGATCATCCCTGGCGACCGTCCCATCAAGATTTATAATGGGCGGTCGTTACCATCCCCTATGATTCAGTGGAGATATTTTCACTTAAAGTCATTATCGGGGATGGTCAAAAAGATCGTCGCCTATGGCCAAGTCAAAAAAAAACCCTAGCATGACTCATTTCTTCCCATACTTCACCTAAAATTTCCCAAACCCACCCGCCCCTCTACCGTCATTGCTGCCCCTGGTCCTCCTGTGGTAGACAACCTCCCCTCTCTTGTTCAAGTGGTATTTGACGATGATCCTTTATCCCCGTTCTCGTCCGTTGGTTCCATGAGATTTTCAATATCACTTTTCCGAACTCGAGGTATTTCCTTTGACCTAATTATGTGAGTTATATTACCATGTTTTAATGTAAAATGGTATACTATAGAACATTATAACATGAATTAAAAGATTATACATTGTTTGTTTGAATTTGTTAACTTATTGATTGTATATTATATTAGATTGATGTATACTATATCATAAAATTGTTTTTTTCAGACTATTCTAAATGTAAATCAAAATGTATTGTAGATTATACATTATACGATTAGATTGTTGTTGACTATATGTTAGAATTGATTCTATTAGACTATTATATATGCAAATCAACATATATACAAGGTGTATGATGAAATTCCTGAGCCACTGCTATTGGAAATATAATATAAAATGTACATACATTCATTACAATGACACATTTACGATATTTAAATTTTAGTTTGGGATTATTATTATTATGTGTAAACTTCATGGGAATAACCGTGGTATGGATACACATATAGAGGTGCTAATGTGGATAGTATGTGGGGGTTTGGATGCTATATGTGTAAATGTGGGTGTATAACATGACTTTGTGTAACTTGACTTGTGATAATGTACCCTTATTATTAAATGTAACATGACTTAGTGTATAACCATGGATCCGTATAATATGACATAGTGTAACTTATCATTTATAATGATAATAAGGTGGGTTATTGATATAAGACTAAAGTCTAGCATTCTCTTAATGCATCAAAATAGATATGACATGGATGGACAGAAGATTTGATGATTTTCAAAAATATAAGAGAGGAGTATTGATATTTTTGGATTGGTCATTTCAACTGGAGAATGTAAATAAAAGATTTAGTAGTGATAAAATTTATTGTCCAAATGTGAGATGTAATAATATCAAATGTAATGATAGAGAGGAAATTTATAATCATCTCATACCCAATGAATTTTGGTTGCATTACTCTATTTGGATTGAACATAGAGAAGTTATAGAGCAGATATGAATGGTTGAGGATATAGATGTTTTTGTAGGAACTTCTACACAAACCATGAATATTGATAATGAATTGTTTGATTTGATGGATGACCTAATAAGATCTGAAACACAATACTTTAATTCAGTTGACATATTTGAAGATAGTCTGGTAGATGCAAAAATCATGTTGGTTCTCGGGGTTGAAATGACTCGATAAATATTTTTATTGGAAATATTTAAGATGAAAGTAAGGAATCGATCAACCGCTGCAATGATGACATATGCATTGTCTTTGATCAAAAAGTTATTAAATAATCTTAAGAAGTTTCCAAATGATTGGAAAGATGCGAAACAACATCTTCGATCATTAGGTTTGAAATATAAGAAAATTGATGCTTGCGCTGATGTTTGTATATACTTTTGGGGAGAAAATTCACATTTAGAATGTTATCCACATTGTGATGCTTCTCAATATAAAGCAGATAGAGGCAGCATAAATAAGAAGAAGTCGATGAAGATATTACTTTACTTCCCTTTAATTCCAAGATTAAAATATCTTTTTATGTCAGAAAAATCGTAAAGTGGATGATGTGTCATGTTCGTTCTAAAAAAAGAGATGCTAATGGACTTATACGGCATCCATCTGATGTAGAAGAATGGATAAAATTTGATCAGAGATATTCTCATTTCTCTACAGATGAGTGGAATATACAGTTGGGACTAGCTTCTGACGATTTCAATCCATTTGGTAACATGAGTACTAGTTTATAGTATTTGACCTGTGATTTTGGTGGTTGTCAGTCGATCGGAGAGGGTTGTCTAACGTCGGTCTTGGAGGAGCCTACGGTATCCAACAAGTTGCATCCGGCAAATCGCTGTATCGACCATCTCTTGGCTCTTGACACTTCACAAGTCAACTAAGACAACAATCAACCAACAATATAGATAAAAAATTGAATAAATGTGGGGTGAAATTTATTATACCCTACAAAATGTATATAGTGACATAGTAGTAGGGGTCGAACCACTAGAAGCAAATTAGAGGATATATATTATTATTAATTAGTAAAAACTAGTAATAATTATTTTTACATTTATATGTAATTTTCTGATTTTTAATTATATTTAATTTTATGGAATTTAATTAATTTATATATTTTTATATTTTTATATTTTATAAATCTTTTTGAATTTTGCAAATTTTAAGTTTTTTTGGTTTTTAAAGAGATAATATATATGTAGTAATAATAATAGATATTATAAATAATATATAGAATGTATAACAAATATAAATATATGTAAATATATATATAGGAACAATCCTTTGAATTTTTTTAAAGGTTTTAAATATGTAATAAATTTTTTTAAATAATATTAATAACTAGCTAATAGGTAATATAGGATATATATATATAATGTCAAAATGCATAAACTAAATTGCCTTTGAGTTTTTAATATTTCTCCTATTTTGTGTTTTCCTATATTTTTTGCTAATTTTTACGTATTTTAAAGTACTTAATATAGAAAAACATTGTATATAATATATAGGTCAAATTGTTTCATGTTTTAAAATAGATAACGAGTCCGAAATTCCCAAAACTATTTTAATATATACTATGTAATGTATATATAATATGAATAGAAAACTATTGTTTGGAATTTTATGGATTTGTTCACTGATTTTTATTAGTTTTTAGGGTTTTATGATTTTTAGTGTTTTCCTTTTATATTTTTTGTGATTTTTGGTCTAAAGGTAGTATATATACTATTTTTTTTGAATATTTAGAGGGAATTTTATTACTTTTTTATTTTTATAAGCAAATAAACAATAAATGGATCCTAAATGATTTTTAATAAATGGAAAAATCACTATAAATGCCTCAATAAAAATGTGGCCATGAACAAGCATAATTTAAGGCATCTACAGAAATTATCCCATAATTTATAAAGCACATAAGTTATTTAACAGAAATAAATAAGCAAAGAAATAATTACAAGCCTTGAATGGGTATTCTTGCATTAAAAAGACACTACAAGGTCTCGCATGCAAATTGCCCAGAAAATAGTACACATACCTTACAAGTTTTCAGACTAATTTAAATAAATAAAACTAGAATGGCTTTGTTATAAAATTTATCTACCTCACCGATGAATCTCCATTTCATTACCTTTATTTTTTCATTTTAGCTTTAAATCCCTAGTTAAATGCAATAGCATTAATTGTATAAAATAACACTCATTATTTACAACATAAATAATATATAAAATACTTTATTTAATGTCAAAATAAAAGAATAAAGGAAGAAAATAAAAAAAATAAAATACCAAAGGTAATGAATGACCATAAATCCCGAGACTAAGTCAAGAATTGACTTGGTCGACAAAGAATAAAGCATGGGGAGATAAGGGCCAGAAACCATATAAAAAAACTCTAATTTTATTAACCCAATAATTGCATTTTGAGACCTATTTTATTCTTTACTATTTACACCTCAAATCATTAACACTTCAAACATGAAACTTGTACATAAAAATGCAAGGAAAAACAAAATTTATTTCATTAAAAAATAATGCACAATGTGCCCGAGACACACAGTAAAGCCATAAAGAAAACTTTATAGACATGTATCTTCTCCACACGAACTCAAAATTTCTCAAACTCATCTTTATCGTTCATAAAATTAAATTATCTATTTAATGAAGGTTATTTCATTCAATTTGTAATTAAAATGCAAAAGTTGGCTTTTGGGCCCTTATTATGCAATATACATGTATAAAATAATCAATAAACCTATTCTTTATATTTTCACTATATTATATTTTTATAAATTTGTAAATATTATTTGAAATAGATGTACATAATTAAAATTAAATGACAATACAAATAAATCAAAAGAAATAATATACTTCCAAATTATATGTAAACTGTACTTATATACACCTATATAATATATGTACATATTTATTTAAGCAAATAAACAAGTTTTAAAAAATAAATTAAAATATGTCTTTAAATAAGTTGTAAATACAAAAAAAAGAAATAAAAAATATAAAGTAAAAAAAATAAATACAACATATATAGGAAACTATACCTAAAATTATACATGTAAAAATCATAATAAAATACCGCATAAAATAATAAATATTTTTCATGTTTTGATAAAAAATAATAAAATCATTTGTTATTTTAAATCTATTTAATACGGGAATTTCTCCTCATTTTGTCTCCTTCTAGGTTAACGTGGATCGATAAGGAGTGGGTCTGAGTTGACCTCAGTCAACTTCCTGCCATGGGTCTACTTCTGCCTGATGTAGATACCCTTGTTTCTCCCATTTTTGACAACTGAGTCTTCCACCAACTTAGTTCGATTTGTTCGTAGCTTCTCTTAATCAATCATAGCTCCTTCACATGCACATCTCTCCTCGGTCGACGATCATTACATCGAGCCACATCCTTGGTCAATGCATTACCTGTACATATATCCTCTGCCAATTTCCATATTTGGACTTGATCCTTTATCATGTGTAGAACCCCTCAGATTCATGCCTAGGAGAGTTGAGGGAGGTGACAACTACCTCCTCGTTGAGTTTGTAGCATGTTGTGGGCTAGAGGGAAGGTGGTCCAATCCTCGCTGGAATCCTCCATTGGAGTTTTTGAGCTACTTATCGTCAGGCAATTTCGAGCTCCTTTTCTTTGAATTTTTAGGTAGATTTAATTTCCAACATTTAATTCCATATTTATTTATTGCATTTAATGTTTATTTCAGCGTAAAATTTAGATTTAATTCGCCGGAGCCCTCGAGATCCGGCCACTATTTCTTTGCCAACCAACCCTGTTCCGACTCCCACTCCACCTTCATTTCATTCCTCTATGTCTTCTTTTTGCCCCGAGCTGCTTCATTCCCCTTGATCAAACCTAGATTTGGAGACCTGCTTTCCTCTGCCACCCCTTATCGGAGAGCGCTACTCTAACCTAATTCCGCTTCATCTCCACGTAATAAGGCCCCCTGGACCTTCATTTTGGTGTGCCCAAGCATCTCATGTAGGTTAGGAAGGTTGAAATCCTTTTTTGAGGTGTTTTTAATTCCAAGAACATGCTCCAAGTGCCCAACTTCTACTTCGACCTCTATGTCCCCATCTCTAGGTTCTAGATCCATTTGGAGTACCTCAGTAGCCGTGGAACGACCCTAGCTGTCGATTGAATATCTCCGTAGTGTCATAAATCATCGGAGCGAGGAGATCTGGCCTGACGAAGCTCGTCCAGGCAGAGCTTCTTCCCTGTTCTTCAAGCCACCTCCTCCATCGTCTGATCAAGAGTCAGTTTCAAGTGAAGCAACGTCTGTTGGATTGGAGCGCCGTCAAATGTCAGATCCCAATTCGAGATCTAATCTCCACTGTCAATCCTAAAACTATCACCACGTAACCAGGAGATGACACGTATTTAAGTTGATCATATGAGTCACCTATTCGCACACATTGGGGTAATTTTGCTTCGTATACCCTCGTTTTTTAATTTTATTTTTAGTCAATAACCATTCATCTATTCTTCATATATACTTTTTTATTTTTGTAATTTGAAACCCGAGCTTTTAGTATTTTTCTTTAGGTCCAGTCCACGTCACCTCATGTGCACATACACGTAAGGTAGTGGGACATTTTGCACCTAAACCCCTCTAGGTTTTTGTATTTCTTTTAGTTCATTAATTCGATTATTCAATGTATTATTTTTTTTGGAAAAAATGCATTGTGGACCTGTAACTTTTTGGATACTGCAATTATACCAATGCTAGTATGTTTTATATTGTTATATTCAGGGATTTTTGCATGTACAACCCTAGATTTCTTTAGGGGGTTCTAGATTGCATAAATAATTTCTGAAAATTATGATATCATCACCGTCAGCATTGTATGTTCTTTTTGTTATTATTTTTTTAATAAATGTCTCCAATGTAATAAAATTCCGAGAAAAATCAAGGTAATTGCCTCGAATATTGTTCTATCACATATTTTTATTAAGATATTTTTCTTTATTTTTATATTTATTAAAATAAGAAATAGAGAATTTATACCCTATTTATTTTTAAAAATACAAAAAATTAAAAAAACTTTTAAAAATTCCAAAAAACTTAGTGTACCTTTTTTATATTTTGTAATTATAGACCAAAAATCACTAAAAGTTACAAAAAGAAAAATATTAAAAAATTAAAATTCCCTAAAATCTTATAAAAATCATTTAAACTTATATTAAAAACTTAAAATATTTATTTTTTTGTATGTAATTTGTCTATATTATATATTAGATATTAACAATAGTTTTGGAAATTTTTGAAATTATTATTTATTTTTAAATTCCAAAACTATTTGACCTATTATTAGAAGTCATTATTTTGGCATTTTAACCTATTAAAAATACAAAATACATAAAAATTAGCAAAAATTATAAGAAAAATCACAAACAAGGAGAAAATAAAAAAGAAGAAAACATTTTATTTTTTATGTTTTGATTATTTTAAGCTATAGTCATACATATAATATCTTAAATATCCTATATATACATTATATTACTTAATATTACTTATAATTATTATTAATATTTAGGAACACCTATAAATAATTTAAAACATTAAAAACATAAAAAGGATATTTCCTATTTGTATTTTCTTAATTTTTATATTTTTATTATGTATACATTCATTATAGTACTTAGTTTATACCTTATATATATTTATTATATCTTTATATATTAAAATGAAGATTAAAAAAAATAAAAACAAAATAAAAATTACAAAATTAAAAACATAAAAAAATATAAATTTAAAAATCTAGAAAATATAAAATGTCAAAACCCCATAAAAATATCATAGAAAAAAAGACAAGAGAAGGAAAATTTTTGGATTTATTTCTCAATCTATTATGTTTGCTTCAGGAGTTCAATACTCTACATACTTACATCTATACACACTATTTGTAGAGTTATAATAAATTTTAACTCCATGCATATGCTGTGTTGCTTGATCTTTATCTGTGGGTTAATTGTGTCTGATCTAGGTGTTAAGAGCGGTCGCCTCAGCGACTGTGTTCTCTCCTTGTGAGAGTACATTTTACGCTCACAAAACCCATGTCAAAACTCACGTGGGGGACGATGTGAGGTGAGTCAGCAAGGGACCTGAACATAATTTAGATAAAGTGCAGGGGGTTCATTGTAATTTTTACATAAATATTAAACATAATATTATATTTACAAGGGTATTTAATAATTAACAAAACGACGAGGGTTAGATTTGTAATTACCACCAATGTGGTGCATATCAATGGTAGAGATCTCTTCACATAAGTGCATCCGATGATCCACGTTGCGCCATACGGTTCGCTGATTGAAGGCCAATATAAATCTTTGATCTCATCTACCAACTGAATCTAGCCTTGATCCGACAGTGGTTTTCAAAACTGGAGTGTCCCTACGATTCAACAATTAAGAAGGTGGCTAGATGAACTCAGAAGAATAGTAGGCGGCCGCTCCTTCCATCATCGAAATCTTGAGTCTCTGACCGTCTTCTTTGTTGTTGAGATACTCAGTAGCTTCCTGCAGTTGACGCAACTAGTAGTGCACTCTGAAAGGTTCGGGTCTCGCTGAGGAGAGACATGGATCTTGGTTTGTCATAGCTTGTCTGGAGATGAAGTACTACATCGAATCAATCCTATATGAGGTGCTCCTGGGCAAAGACCTGCATGAAACTATTGGGGACATGATGGCGAAGGCTCCGGACATTTTATTTTGGAATAGAATGAGATGGGGTGGAGTAGGCGCTCTCCGGTGAAGGGTGGAAGATGGAGAGTGACATACTCGATCTGAGGGAAGATCGAGGTGATATAGGTGCAGCGAAGCATGGAGAAGGTGATATGAAATGCAGTGGTGGTGGTAGTGGGTCAAAATAGGATGTGAACAGGTGGAGACGATGGTTAGAGCTCTAGAGCTCCGATGAACTTTACCTACCGATCCAAGATAATAAACAACATTATATGTGAGAAATAAAGATTGTAAATGGAAGCTATACATAAAATCTACCTAGGAATGATAAGAAAAGAAGCAACTCGTACTTGTGAAGCACAGAGCAAAATCCTCACCGATGAAGCTTCGACGAAGGATGTATCACTCCCATGACAACTCACACACAGTACAAATCTCACGAGGACTTTGTTGTCACCAACTCAACTTGATCGTACAATGATCTGAGAGTTTTAGTGTGCACAGAAGGATCAAATCCAAAAAATGGGGTGGAGCTTCTTATTTATACACAAGTCTAGGGCATTGAAAAAACTAGGATTTTCGAGCAGATCGATGCTCGACATCCCAAGGGAAAAGTCATGCGTGTAAGAGGGATGGGTTAACAAGATTTTTCATGAAGAAAGCACCATGCTTCAAGCGCTGTATCATGGGTCAAAAATGGGAGAAAAGTAGAGGTCGACATCTAACATGCACAGACCTAGGCCAAGGGTACAGTTGACCCGAGGTCAATGAATCCTTAGCCCTGATTGGGCCATGTCAGCATGCTAAAATCTAGAATAAAAATAAAATAAGTAATAATAAGAAATAAAATAGTAAATGAAATAATTAATTTAAATTCAAATCACAAATAGCTTTATTATTCTATGTAGTATTTTATTATGATTTTTATTTATTTTTAGAAGCTTATTGATTAGAAGTTTATAACTACATGTATATACATATGTATATTTACCTATGTCTAGAGTATTTTCTTTTTATTTTGTATTTTATATTTTATTATTGTATACACATAATTTATATATTTATAAAATAAATAAATAAATACATATTTATATTTTTCTTGTATTTTTCTGATTTTTTATTTATTTAAAATGTATTACATGTGCGTAATTTATCAATATAGTATAATTCTTTATTTATTTAATATATTACTACAAGTTTTATTTTATGTTTTATTATTTAAATATATTTTACATAATATTTTCAAGTATATAAAAATATAAGAAAGATAAAAAGAATAAATATATTGAATATAATATATAGGTATACAACACAATAAAGACCAAAAAGCCAACTTTTTCATCTTAAATCTGTTTTTAATGAAACCACCTTCATTAAATAGATAATTACATTTTATGAATAATAAAGTTGATTTTGATAAAATTTGAGTTTGTATGGAGGAGATACATGTTTGTAAAGTTTTGCTTGTGACTTTTTGTTCTGATTATCACAGGTGCATTGTGTATTATTTTTTGTGTAAAATAAATTTTGTATTTTTCTTTGTTTTTTAATGTACATCTTTCATGGTGATGGTTTATTATTTGAGGTATAAAAATTGTAAAACAAAATCAGGTCCAAAAGGCTTGTATTAATGAATAAAATTAGTGTTTTAAGGTGTTTTCTGTACAATTGGTCTGCCTTATCTCCCCCTGCTTCATTTCTTGTCGACCAAGTCATTATTGACCTGGTCTGGGGGTCCAGGTTCATTCAATGTCTTTGACACTTCATTTCTTTATTCTTTTCTTTCCTTTTTTCTTTTATTTTAGAATTGAATACATGCATTTATATAGTATTTGTCGGTCAATTATTGAGTTTTATTTTGTACAAATTAATGCTATTTACATTCATTTAGCTAGAGACTTAAGCCCAAAATGAAAGAATAAAGGTAACAAAATAGAGATTCATCTGTGGCCTATAATCTACCACCATGGATGTCAATGAGTTCTTCATTTATGATGAAGACATTATTGATTTCTAGTCCTAAAGGTCCTATTGTAATTGATGTGTACATGGAATCATTGTTAGATGACTTGAAACAATTATGGAATATGGGAATACCTACATACGATGCCTTTAGAAAAGAGACATTTACAATGCATGTGCATTGTTGTGGACTATAAATGACTACCCAATATATGCAAAATTGTATGGTTGGAGTACTAAAGGTAAACTCGTGTGTCTTATATATCTAAAAAATGCAGTCGGCTTGGCTTATAGCTAGTATGAAGTACTGCTATTTAGGTCATCGTCGATTCCTACCACTGAAGCATATGTGGCAGAGGGTAGATAATAATAAGAAATTTGATGCTTTACCATTTATACGTCGACTTCCATTATTTTGTGTGCATGGAAAAAATATATGGCAACAACAATTTCTTGTAGGAAGTAATTGTTTACGATGACCTTTTAAGAAAAATATTTCTCGTGGATAGAGGAAGCAAAGTATTTTTTTAAAGAGTTATCTTACTAGTAATATTTACAAATTTGACATAATTTAGATGTGATGTATATTGATAAGAATGTTTTGGAGAATATATTGGAGATGCTAAATCTTTCTGGTCAATCGAAAGATACTTTAAGAATGAGACGTGATTTAATTCAATTTGGTATACATGAAGATTTACAGCCAATTAAATAAGACAATGGATGGATTACCTTACCTATAGATTTCTATATATTAACGAACGATGAATGCGATAAAATTTTGAGTTTCATAAAAAATTAAAAGTATGAAATGGGTTCTCATCACAGTGGTTAGGTGTGTAAATGAGGGATAATGTACGATATCCAAATTAAAAATTAATAACTATCATGTTTACATGGAAGTATTATTTCCCTTCGTTGTTTGCTATGAAGGAAGTAAATAAAAAATTTATTTACTAAGCATAACATAAACACGAAATATTTAACAAACATTTTCGCTAAAACAATATTAGTTCATCGTATGAACTATAAAATGTAGCATAATAATTTATGCATTCAGAAATTATAAATTCTAAGAAAATAATTTCCAAAATGATTTTGATATCCACAATGAATAATGGAGATAGATCAAGGTTTACCTTTGAAGCTTGAGCTTCTAAAATAAGAAACCTCCCAAATCAAGTCCCATCTATAGAAGTCTCTCTCGAGGGCGCGGAGATGAATCACGTTGCTTCCCATAAACCCGGATGTCGATCAGAGCAACAAGAAGAGGTGTATGAGAGATGGTGACTCTCAAGACATTTCCATATCTCAAGGGGCACAAAATTCTAAGAGACTTTGCTCACCAAAATGTGTTGCAAAAGAGAGGGCCTTGCCCTCCTTTTATACTTACACCACATGTCCAACATGTGTGTTATAGTCCCTTAGATTTTAAATCAAGGGCTTAGAGCAAGTCCTAATTAGATAAGGAATATATTTTTTATCTCTAATTAATATTAACTATTTAACAATAAATAAGCAACAACTTAGCTTAACTAAAATTAGTTAAGGTTGTTGTTTTTTATCTATTAATTAATAAACATGATAATCCCATTATCAAAATTGGAGAAATTATGGAATTAATCCTCAAAGCTTATGAATCATATTCATGAGCCCAAAATTAAATGTAAATCCAATTGACTTCCACAAAATTAACGTGAATCAAATTCATACAATTTCATGCCATGGAATAATTATGTAAATCATATACATAAATATTTATATGAATCTTTTCCATACAAATATTTAATATTGTGAATCGCTATTCACAAAAATTATTGAGATATATATGTGAATCTTATTAATAAAATTGGGCTTATGCAATAATAACTATTAATTTTACAATATTGACATCAATAGACATGAGTCCTAATCCAATTAGGACTCATGGGATAGAAATGCAGATAGTTAGAGATAATGTCGGAGAGATCATACTATCCATGTATAGTGACTTGAAATGTGGATAACTATCTAATTTCAAGGTTTACACCATTTTTTGTGAAATTTCATCATCTATGAATGTTGAGCTCGAGATGCAATATTTTACACTCTCAATGAGCTCAACGAAATGCATCACACTCTACATGAGTTGGACAAAGTGATGGTGAGCTAAATCCAACTTCCTTAACCATTTCTAATCATAGTACAAACCATTTGGAGTTAAGAAATGAGATCAAGGAGCTTCTATATTTCCGTTTCCATGATCATTTCTGTTTCTAACATTTGGATATTGAAATTAGAATTGGAAATTGGATCCAAATGAATCGTCATTTAATCTAGTTAAATCAAGGTCATCTAGCTAAATGGAGCCACAAAAATCCATCATGTTTCATCACTCCCTTGGATTGGAAGTGTCATGGTAGATGATCCATTACAACAAATGTAACCTTGAGTATTCCCAATACTCATTCTTCTTTCACTAGAAGACTTCGATAAATCCAAAGTTCAAATCCTTATTTAATTGTCTATCAATAGATTTCACATTTGATTAATGGAGGACGATATTAATAATACACTTTGCAAAAGTATATATTAATCTATTGAATTCATGTCTTATTTCATAAATAAGACGACCATGCATGGAATTCCTTTTTGACCCCAAATCATCTCATGAGTGAGCTCTATCTCCCTGTTCATCAACTGTGAACCTGTATGATTCCTTCGAGAGATCATAAATGCAATATGACTTCTTATGCACACCAACGCGCCAGTATATAGACCTTGGCTAGGTCACCAACCTATTGGTATATCAAATGTGCAAACTCAGGCATATAGATGCATATCTGTCTCATGTCAGAGTATGTGCATTAGATCGTGATAGTTACAATCCAGTAAAGGACATGGAAAGATCCTTAAGCACATTATGGAAGTGTGATGATCGCATCTTCTACGATCGGAGTGCCTAATCACACTAGTTGCTCGGTGGAATAGAATTTAAAAATTTATATGTAATGAAACCACCTGATCCAAGAACACTTCTTAGATCATTTCATCTAACAACAAGTAATATGTAGGATTACCTCTTGAAGCATTGTTGCGATCAAGTCTCTAAATCAAGAGACCTCATATCTCAAGTCTGATCCGACGGAGGAGACACTTGCGAGCGCATAGATGAGATGTGTGCTCCTCGCAATCCGAGTTGAAGATCCAAGCGATGAATCTCCTGATTTTTTCAAACGAGATATGATGTCTTCTTCACGAGAAAGGCACACTGAAGGAGACAAATATCCATGAGCGGTTGAAGCGACGACACAACGATGTGGTGTCGACGTCGGCTCTCTCTAGGGCACAATGGAGACGACCAATAAGAGGGAGAGAGATGGGGTGTGTACAAGAGAATTAGAGAGAGAGAGACTTCCAATGTGTTTTAAAAGAAGAGCTAGGGTTGCCTCTTCTTTTATAGTATTTTGGGAGTCCATGGATTCCAATGCACGTGAAACACAAAATCAATGGTTGAGATCGATTTGTATTTCTATTCAATAGCCATGATGTTGTTGTAAAAACACAACAACAAATAATTAATTTAAATCATATTAAATATGGAGATAATATCTATATAATTAATTTGATTAAATCAAGAATTTATCAAGGGTTAAGGAAGGTGGCAACCCACCTTCCACATATGGTAGGGACGACCACTTGACCAAGTCAAGGTGGCCGTCCAACATCCACATATCGAAGGTGGTTGTCCTTCCAATTATGTGAGATTAATTAGTATTACATAATCCCTTAATTATTTACAACAAATTTTCTTGTAAATTATTTTACAAACATAATTCCAAATTAATTTTAGGAATATTGTAATCATGCCATTGAATAAATGTGAAACATATTCATAACCCAAAATAAAATGTATATTGCATTTTCAATTAACTTCCAATGTGAATCCAATTCACATCAACAATTAATTTGAAGATACGATTTACATCAAGCTCTCTCTCTCTCTAATACATTATAAATCACATTTATAGTATATATATAAATAATATCGATTGCACTGTCCACATTATTTATATCCTTGATTATAAATTTTATTTAATTATCTTGGATCACCGTTCTCATGTATTTAAATAATATGAATCAAATTCACATTATTCATGATAATTAAATCAAATTTAATTATTAATATCTCAATGCTTAGATACTTAATTCAACAATGAAATTATTCTTGAACTCTTTCAAGAACAATGCACTTTCTCCGCGAATACCTGGAGATAAGGATATGGCAATTGTACGTTCTATGTAAAGTGACTTGGATATTGAGATCGCATCTCAAATCTAGATATTAGGGACCTCTCATAGATGCTTTATTAAATCAAGGCCATAGATCTAATCTTCTCATTGCATCTGAATCACATTCAGATCCATGTTCAATACTTGGACTAAGATCAGATAACTTCTCTAATTAGAGGAGTGACTAAAATCTAGACCTATTTCATCACTCCCTTGAAATGGAAGCGTTATGGTTATACAATTGTTAATGATCACATCAACCTTAGGTAGTCCTAATACCTATACATCCTATATACTGGAAGACCTAGAACAAACCCGACGATATAGATCAATTTATACTGTCATCTTCAGGGTTTTATCATTAAGTTTCTCATTCAGTCATTAGCAGTTGGTATCGATCATATGCTTTCCAAAAGCATATATCATGCCTACAAATTATTGTCATGCTTCCAAAGCAAGATGACCATGCATGTAATTTGATCGATCCCAATACCTCATGAGTGAGCTCATGTCTTCCGATTTAGAAGTGAATCTGTATGATCCCTTTGAGAGATCGTACTACTTATATGACCTTGTATGCACACCATCTCATAGATGTATAGACCTTGATTAGACCATCAACCTATCAATATGCCAAATGTACATACTTAGACATATAGTTATCCATTTGTCTCCAATCAGAGGATGCATGCCTATATCGCGACAGCATACGATATAGGACTTGGTTATCTCGATCTCATTAAGTTAACTCTTTGACCTAACTTATCTGACACCTCTAAATCTCTATTCCCACTTAGAGGACCTGTATCAAGAGGCCAGTCAGATATCAACCAAATGAGAAAGTATTTCCATCTCTTACTCTTGTTGGAGATCATCTCTTAACAATCATTTAATGGTTCTTGATGAGCCCTCAATCTAACTCTTTAGATATTCATCCAAGCACCAGCTTCTATGATTTAACAATTGAATCAACAATTGTATGATCATCAAGACGGCCATGGTACATAACCCGAATTATATTAAGAGACCTTATAGTGCATTCATTCAATTAATCTCACACAGAAAGTGAAAATAAACTAATAAGTTTTGTTGATATATCAAATAATACAATAACATTTATTGTAAGAGTTGTTCTCCTAGGGATCACATTGCTATCAATCTTGCATTAGCCCTCAGAACCATTCAGGTACAATCCTTAAATCCATATTCATTACATGCTAGTCGAAAACTTTTTGTGTCAAAGGTTTGGTAAGCAGATCAACAACGTTGTCAGCAGAGGCCATTTTGGTGATGACGATGTCACCACGCTTTTGAATCTCCTGAATGATGTGGTATTTACTTTCCACGTGCTTGCTCTTTATATGCCTTATGGGTTCCTTAACCTGAGTTATGGTTCCTGTGTAATCGTAGAGTAGCAGGATGGGAGTATCAGAGGAAACTATTCCAAGCTCTAAGATGAACTTGCGCAACCACACCGCCTCCTTTGCAACATCCTATGCGGCAATGTATCCATCTTCTGTTGTTGAATCAGCCATAGTGTATTGCTTCTTGCTTCTCCACCTCACAACACCACCATTCAATAGGAACACAAACCTTTATGTTGACTTTCGATCATTAATATCAGATTAGAAGTCAGAATCTGTGTATCCCAAGACTTGGAGATCACCATCTCCATAGACCAAGATGTAATCTTACATCCGTCTTAGATACTTGAAGGTGTTCTTCATTGCATTCTAGTGTTGCTATCCATAGGAGGATTTATAACAACTTACCACTCCCACTGCATGGAAGATATCTGGCCTTATACACATCATGACCTACATTAAGCTTCCTGCAACTGATGCGTGGGGGCATCCAGCCATGGTTTTCTTTTCCTCAACACTTTGAGGAGTCATCCCTTTAGATAAGTGGATACCATTCCTTAAGGGAAGGAAACCTTTCTTGGAGTTCCCCATATGTAAACGCTCCAATATATTCTTAATGTACCAATGTTGTGATAATCCCAATATCCTCTTTTTACAGTTTCTGAATAGCTACAAACTCAATATGTAAGAGGCTTCTCTAAGGTCTTTCATCTCGAAGGTATGGGATAGCCAAATTTTAACATTTGTCATCATCCCTGTATCATTCCCAATAATAAGGATGTCATCTACATAAAGCACGATGAACACAATCGCGCTCCCACTGAGCTTCTTGTACACACATGGTTCATCAAGATTCTGCACAAGATCATAACTCTTTATGGTTTTATCGAATACTATGTTCCATCTACGAGAAGCTTGTTTGAGCCCATAGATAGATTTCTTCAGCTTGCATACTTTGCCTTCCTCGATTATGAAGCTTTGGGGCTGCTCCATAGATATCCTATTCGAGATATCCATTAAAGAAAGCCATCTTCACGTCCATTTGCCAGATGTCATAGTCAAGATATGCAACTATCGCTAGCAGTGCCTCGATGGACTTAAGCATAGCCACAAGAGAGAATGTCTCATCATAGTCGATTCCTCCTCCGTGTGTAAACCTTGGCTATGAGCCATGCTTTGAAAGTCTCTACTTTTCCATCAGGTCCCCTCTTACTCTTGAAGATCCATTTACACCCTATGGGTTTTACCCCTCTAGGAGGATCCTCTAGGGTCCATACACCATTCTTATGCATGGATTCAATTTCTGACTTCATTTCTAGCATCCGTCTATCCATGTCATGATACGCGAGTGCTTCATCAAGTGAAGCTGGATCATTATCAGTTTCACCTGACACATGGAATCCATACCTTTGAGGTGGTGCAACCATACTCATACTCCTTCGAAGAGGTACAAGTGTTTTATCTTCATTTACTTCTTTAGTTTCTAGTTCAGGAAACTCAGTATCCTCAGGGGATTTAATGAGTTTCCTTACTTCATTTTTATCTTGACTCTTAAGGAAATCCTCCTCCAGAAATTTTATATCTTTTGAGACGAAGACCTTCTGAGTCTCAGGGTCATAAAGTTGGTATCTGATACCATCCTTAACATACCCAATGAAGTAGCACTCACGAGTGCGAGATTCTAGCTTACTTGCGTCCATGTTCTTTGCATGGACCGAGAAACCCCAAATCCTTAAGTGTCTAATACTAGGTATGGTTCCATACAAAAGCTCATGAGGAGTTTTAGGTACACGCTTGCTAGGAATCTTATTCAGGATATATTGCAATCTCTACTGTATATCCCCAAAAACTAAGTGGTAAATGTACTTTACTCATAATTGAGCGGACCATGTCCATGATGATCTTGTTGCATCTTTCAGCAACACCATTAAGTTGGGGAGTTATAGGAGGAATGATATTGGAGACAATTCCTTTCTCTTTATGGTATTCCTTAAATTCATCTGAGAGGTAGTCGCCATCTCAGTCATATCGAATTTGTTTAATCTTCCTATCGGTTTGGTTCTCAACCAAGACCTTGAATTATTTGAATTTTTAAAAGGTTTTAGAGATATGATATAGTAGGAAGATAAACCCGTATAGCGAATTGTCATCAATAAATGTCAAATAATATTGATATCTATTTGAAGTTGTGGTACAGAGGGACCACATTCATTGGCATGTATTAGGTAAAGAATACCCTCGCATATTGTAACCTTGTTACGGAAATACGTCCTAGTCATTTTACCTCGAAAACAATGTTTGCAGGTAGGCAACGATTGAACCTGTAGAAAATATAAGGGTCCATCCTCTATTAATTTATTGATCCTATCAATATATAAATGACCAAGCGTTTGTTGACAAATAACATTTGAATGATTCCATCCTCCCTAGTTCTTTTAAGGTTTTCATTAGTGGTAATAACATTCGTGACATTTTCATTAATGCACAGTTCGTAGATTCCACCAGAAGTCATATTACCATCCACAATATATTTACCATAACGACTTATGACAAGTTTATTACAGAATAGAAATGAATATGCACTTCTATCTAATTTAGATACATATATTAAGTTCCTTCTGATATATGGAACATAAAGAAACTCTTTAAGTACTAGGACTCTTCTACTAGATAATGATCGTCTGCAGGTCCCGATGGCGACTACTGCAACACTTGCATAATATCCCATCTAGATGACTATCTCCCCTTCATCAAGACTCTTAGTTTCCTGAAATAGATGCAATAAATTGCATACATGAACAAAATCACCAAAATCTATGGCCCAACTACCTTCTCGTCCTATGAGAAAATTGGTTTCAATGATAAAGTAGAATTCATACCTGCTGGAGCTTTACCTTTGTCAACAGACTTCAGGTAATCTGGATAGTTACGCTTCCAGTGCCTCATCTTCTTGGAGTGATGACACATATTGATCTTCTTTGATGTCACTAATGCGGAAGCAGTATAAGATGGGCCAACACTTTGACTCTTCTTCTTTTTCTTTTGGGCAGGGCCCTTCCGAGATCCGTGCTTCCGATCGCATTTCCATTTGACCTGTGCAACCATTGCACTACTATAGGGATTATCTTTCTCCATTACATCTTCTGTAGACTTTAATGAAGCCAATCGGTCAATGTTAGACAAGTTCAACATTTTCATATGGAATGATACCACAAAGTTATTGAAAGGCTTGGGCAGAGATAGCTGGATGAAGTTAGACTGCATATCAGCATCCATATCCACCCTAAGTGTTTCCAGTATAGGTGCGTACCCAAACATTTTGAGTACATGTTCTCTAACTGAAGTCCCTTCCTGTATTTTGCAGCGAATAATCTCCTTCATAACATTATAACGTCGAGTTCGGTTGACATCTCCGAACATCTCCTTGAGATTCAACATTATATCCCGACAGATGTCCATCTCCACATGTTGCTTCTGAAGCACATTGGAGAGAGATCCCGAGATATAACATCTGACCAATATATGATATTCAACATATTTTTCATTGTATTTGATATCTTCTGGTGTCTTAGGGTTTTCAAGATTGTCCTTGGATAACACATAGGATATGCGCTCCGTATATAGGACAAGATCCAAGTTACGGATCCAATCTGAGTAATTTGATCAGGTCAACTGGTTGACCTCCAGAAGCCTACATAGTGGGTTCATGGACTTCATTATATGAAATTAAGAATGCACTATATTAGATCATATAAATAATTATATATTCAATATAAAATTCTTTTATTAAGGAATTTTTAATCAAACTAGTCTTACCTTTTCAACTTGGAAAGTTCATTCCCTTAATCACTTTCAAAGTAAGAGATATACTTATCGCTATATCTCTAGCAAGAACTGTGTTCTCCTTTTCTACCTTTGTTACATCCCAATAATACGAGAAACTATAACTCGGGTAAAAAGAAGCGGGAACACATTCCGCCTTGCAAGTCCAACTTGCATTCTCAATTCGATCGTTAACACTCGAGCCCACAACCCCTAATGTGATGTTGACTTGTCCTTAATTGAACCAACCATCAATAGGACTAGAACTCGTCATGCGTAATCCAATATTGCCCCATTAATATGAGGAACCGATATTGGGGTCACTACACATACGACCTTACTCTTTCGATAAGCAAAGAGCCCGATCCAGATGTGCTTGTATGCAGGAGCTGTCACTTCGGACAAGCATTTCGTACATACAATCCCTGGCAACAGAACTCTTTACCTTGACGGAAGACCATGGATGTCACTTATGTGATCCTCCACCTCATATTCAAATTTTAATTAATTATTATGAATCGTATTCATATAAATAATTCTTCCAAAGGAAATACTACACTATTCATAAAAGAGGATTTTTAATTGGATATAATTAATTTAATCATATTAAATTAATTATCAATCCAATTTATTCAAGCAACAAACAATTCTTGATTGTTACTTGAAAGGTTGGTATAATCTCAAAATATGTATTATTTAAATTTTAATAATAGAAAAATACATCATGATAGCTTCAAGCATTATCCTTTCCTTACTCACTATCATGGCCAGTACCGACGGGAGTGGGACAGATAGAGACAACCTACTACCCCAACGCTCTCCGACTAGACACCATATCTGCCTCAGGTCAGTATAATATGACTTGATCATTTTGTATTTGAGATGATAATCGATCTTTCAACCGAAGTTATACCATATAATATTTATCAAAACTATTTTTATTAGTATTATAAGGA
Source organism: Ottelia alismoides (assembly GCA_037367405.1). Taxonomy (NCBI): domain Eukaryota; kingdom Viridiplantae; phylum Streptophyta; class Magnoliopsida; order Alismatales; family Hydrocharitaceae; genus Ottelia; species Ottelia alismoides. The sequence continues at coordinate 572,940 of JAZKJV010009941.1, read as the reverse complement.
TATTTAATAAACAAATCCACCCCAATCCGATTCATAAAATAATGTTTTGCATGTAGATATTGTCTTACAACTATTGTAGCATGATCTAGGGTTTTCATGAAAAATGCATTCAATGGACAATGATGATTAATCAATTATTTTCATAATTATTAGGTATCATATTTAATCTGGGTAAATTCAAAATTTCCATGATTTCTATTGAATTATAAACACATTAAGTAAATAGGTTTGATGATCTAATCATCTTCCCGACCCATCTCCACTAAATATGGAATATATTGGGAAAACGGAGTGGGAATCACGCAAAATAATTTGGAACAATTTTTTGGTTTGATTCTCTACTTAATTAAAGGATTTATTTTATATTTCATGATGGAAAAATAATAAGAAAAAACAATTTTCCATAGCAGGAACTATTCGAATCATTTTCATGCACTTTTTGTACAATTAAAGGTTACTATTTTTAGGACATATTTAGACATTCTAAATACATTTTATTAACCAAATAACATGTCCAAACAATACACAAACAATAGGTTTTATTTCATCAAAAACCAATTCGAATCTTGCTTCTAATGCAAAAAACAATGATTCTCGCCCATCCAAAACATGGACCATGATCACCTAGGGTTTTAGATCATATCCAAGACCTCAACCAAGGATCTAATACCACTTTAAGGATGTGGAAAGATCCTTAAGTGAATCATAGATGCGTGATGATCGCATCTTATGCGATCGGAGCGACTAGTTGTACTAGTCGCTCGGTGCATTGGAATTTAAAATTTTAAATGTGATGAAACCACATGATCCAAGATCAATTCTTGGATTGTTTCATATAAACACAAGTAATATGTAGGATTAACTCTTGCAGCGTGGTTGCAATCAAGTCTCTAAACCAAGAGACCTCCTATCCCAAGTCCGGTCTGACGGAGGAGAAGCTTGGGAGAGCGTTGATGATATGCATTCTCCTCACAATCTGAGTTGAATATCCATCTAGAGAATCTCCTGATCTCATCACACAAGATCCGATGTCGTCTTCACGAGCGAGGCACACCGAAGGAGACGAAGATCCACGAGTGGTCGAAGCGGCAACACAACAACATAGTGTTGACGACGACTCTCTCTAGGGCACAAGGGCGACGGCCACTAAGAGGGAGAGAGATGGGGCGTGTACAAAGAGAATGAGAGAGAGAGAGACTTACAAAGTGTTGTAAAAGAGTAGCTAGGGTTGCCTATTCTTTTATAGTATTTTGGGAGTCCGTGGATTCCAATCCATGTGAAACAAAAAATCAATGCTTGAGATTGATTTGCGTTTCTATTCAATGGCCATGATGTTGTCGTAAAAACACAACAACACATAATTAATTTAAACCAAATTAAATATAGAGATAATATCAATATAATTAATTTTATTAAATCAATCATTAATCAAGCGATAAGGAAGGTGGCATTCCACCTTCCACATATGGTGGGGACAACCACTTGATCAAGTCAAGGTGGCCATCCACTATCTACATATGGAAGGTGGTTGTCGTTCCAATTATGTGAGATTAATTAATCTCACATAATCTCTTAATTATTTACATCAACATATTGTTGTTGTAAATTATTTCATAGAAATAATTCTAAATTAATTTTGTGAATATTGCAATCATGCAATTGAATAAATGTGAATCACATTCACAACCCAAAATAAAATGTAAATTGTATATACAAATAATTTCCAATGTAAATCCAATTCTCATCAATAATTAATTTGAAGATACTATTTACATCAAGCTCTATATAATATATTATAAATCACATTTATAATATATATATACAAATAATATGGATAACACTATACAGATTAATCATATCCTTGATAATTAGATCTCATTTAATTATCTTAGATCATCATTCTCTTGTATTTAAATAATAGAAACCAAATTCACATTATTCATGATAATTACATTTAATTATCAATATCTCAATGCTTAGATACTTAATTCAACAATGGAATTATACTTGAACTCTTTCAAGAACAATATGCTTTCTCCTTGGATACTTAGAGATAAGGATATGACTATTGTACGTTCCATGTATAGTGACTTGGATATTGAGATCATATCTCAAATCTAGATCTCGGGTAATGCTCATAGATGCTTTATTAAATCAAGGTCGTAGATGCAATCTTATCATTGCATTTGTATCACATTTAGATTAATGTCCCACACTCACTAAAATCTAGACATGTTTCATCACTCCCTCGGAATGGAAGCATCATGGTTATATAATCGTTAGTGATCACATCACCCTCAAGTATTCCTAATACCTATACATCTTGTATACTGGAAGACCTAGAATAAACCCGAAGATAATGATAAATTTATATTGTCATCTTCAGGTTTTATCATTAAGTTTCTCATTTGGTCATTGGGAGTTGGTATCGATCATATGCTTTCCAAAAGCATATATCATACCTACAAATTCCTATCATGCTTTTAAAGCAAGATGACCATTGCATGAAATTTGATCGATCCCAATACCTCATGAGTGAGCTCATATCTTTCGATTCAGATGTGAAGTATGATTCCTTTGAGAGATCGTATTACTTGTATGCCCTTGTATGCACACGAGCTTTCCAGTGTATAGACCTTGATTAGGCCATCAACCTGTCGGTATTTCAAATGTACATACTCAGACATATAGTAATACATCTATCTCCAGACAGAGGATGCATTCCTATATTGTGACAACATACTACATAGGACTTGGTTATCTCAATCTCGTTAAGTCAACTCTTTGAGCTAATTTTCTAACACCTCCGAATCTCTATTCCTATATAGATGACCTGTGTCAAGAGGTCGGTCAGATATCGGCCAAATGAGAAAGGATTGTCATCTCCAACTCAGGCTGGAGATCATCTCTTAACAATCATTTGACAGTGCTTGATGGGTCCTCAATCTAACTCTTTAGATATTCATCCAAGCACTAGCCTCTATGATTCAAAAATTGAATCAACCACTGTATGATCATCAAGATGGACATGGTACATAACTCTAATTGTACTAAGGGACCTTATAGTGAATTCATTCAATTAATCTCAGACAGGGAGTGGAAATACACCAATAACTTTTATTGATATATCAAACATTACAATAACATTTTTTGTAGGAATGGTTTGCCTCAGGCTCACATTGCTAACATCTAGATCTTAGTTTATCTCGACCTCATCAATTCAATCCTTAATTTGATTATTCCAACACTTTTGAATCTCCATTTCCATGTAGAGGTCCTACATGAAGAAGTCGGTTGGAATTCAACCTTTAGAGAAAGATTGCCATCTCTTTCTCAAATTGGAGATCTATATTGAATATCACATATTTAAAGTTAGTTGTGTCCTCCCAGCTACATGGTATTAAATATGGCCATGGTACATCACCTAAATTGTACAAGGGGACCTTAGCGGTAAAGTGTAACTCTTATTGCATTAATGAGTCGCCAAGGTCTTACAAGACAAATAATCTCTCACTATCCCTCAGAGCCATTCATGTACAAAGCTCAACCCAATATTATTAGTCCTAATCATAGATTATTTGTTAAATAGAAGGTAAGATGATTAATTACTCTGTCACCGACGACTATGCCAAGTTTTGTTACAAACTTGCATATCCCAAGTGAACATTAACTACATCCAAAGTAGTTACAACATCTTATGCAGCCAATGCTTTACTTTTTTGAAACATCCATAATGTCCTGCTTCTTGCTACACTTAGCTCATAGTGCAATACTATCAAACAAAATTATAACTCTTAACTTGACTTCCTACCATCTATATCTGATTGAAAATCTGAATCACTGTATCCTAAGACTTGGAGATCAATATTTCCAAAAACCAAGTCGGAGTCTTGAGTTCTTCCTAGGTACTTCAAGATGCTCTTCACTACAGTACAGTGTTTCTCTCCATATCAGGATTGGTAACGACTTACCACTCCCACTCCATGGTAGATATTTTGTCTAGTACACATCATGGCATACACTAGGCTTCCTATAGCTGATGCATAAATCCATTCGACCATGGCTTTCTTTTCCTCAATAGTTTTAGGAGCCATCCCTTTAGATAGGTAAATACAATGTCTTAAGGGAAGGAAGCCATTCTTGGAATTATCCATGGTGAATCTTTCCAAGATTTTCTTGATGCATCCTTACTGTGATAGTCCCAATATCCTCTTCTGTCTATTTTTGAACAATTTCAGACAGAAGATGTAAGAGGCTCCACCGAGATCTTTCATCTCATAGGTATTGGACAACTAGATCTTAACACTAGTCATTATCCCTGCATCATTCTCGACTATGAGGATGAAATCTACATAAAGCACAATGAACACAATGATGCTCCCACTAGGCTCCTTGTACACATATGGTTCATCCAAATTCTGCACGAAATCATAACTCTTTATGGTTTCATCGAATTGGATGTTTCAACTATGAGAAGCTTGTTTAAGCAAATAGATGGACTTCTTTAGCTTGTACAATTCTCCTTCCTCAGTTATGAAGCCCTAGGGCTGCTCCATATATATATATATATATATATATATATATATATATATATATATATATATATATATATCCTTTTCGAGATATCGATGATCTATGATTCATCACTCTAAAAGAGATTAATTAAGCTCGGTTTCCCAAAGTTCATTTGCATTTCATCATTTAAATAGCATTATTGATATTCAAACATGTATAAATAAAAATAGCATATTATCATCCATTATTTCATTAAATAAGAAGCCAATAATCCAAGGAGAAATTGACTTGTAAAATAGCTAAATTCCTTGATTTTTAGTTAATTCATGCTAACTCAAAATAACTTGAAATCACTTCCATTGTGTACATATCACTAACAAGAATAAATAAAAAATACAAAAATACTAACAAAAATAAGTGGCACACAAACAGAAATTTTAATTTTATATCTGTTAGACTAAAACACTGATATCTCATTCATACAGTGTCCAATTTGATCCTACTCACTTTTGAACTAATGTACATTCAGTTGACTTCAAAACAAGACAAGTTCAAGTCAATCGGAGCTCATAAGTGAAAGTAGGTTTTGAACATCTTTTGTACATTGTGTATTTTAGCTGGTTTTAACCTAACATTTATGCATATAATTAACTCTTTTTATTTTATTTCATTTTCATCTATTTTCTTTAACAATAGTTTTATCAAATAGCATAAAAATCCAAATCAAAATGAGCTTGAAGTCAAAGAAACTAACAGAGTCTGAGTCCTCACTAACACTCTGTATAATATATCCTCTGTATTTTATTTCCTATCTTGTTAATTATAAAAAATCCAAAAAAATTATATTAATGTGTAAATATTCATCTTTTATTTTATCATTTTTTTCTCAATTTTTATCTTATTTAAAAATGACAAACAATTGCAAAACATAAATATCAAGGTATTCTATGTACATAGAGCGCCACCGAAAATCTAACTTTGTGCAAACGATCTATTTTGGTTTTGGTCTCTTCATGAAAGATGTAGATCTCATCGAGATGAGCAACTTTTGTGAAGAATTTTTTTGACCCGAGGTTGTTTGCTATTTCTTTTTTTTTCACTTTATTTTCTAAATTTTTTGGGAGTGACACGTGGCAGATATTGGAGCCACCACGTGTCACCCAATTTTGGCAAATATATTTTGATTATTTTAATACAAACAGCCATGTGGCACTATCATGGCCATCTGATCTCAGCCGATCAGACGACCACTGCTCTTCATCTCCTCCCCCAATTTCGTCATCGCCTTCAAATTGTGTCGACCGTCGCCTCATCAAATCCCAGTCATCGATCTCCTTCCTATTCAATCTCATCGCCACCCGATCTCCTCCCTGATCTCATCATATCTCTCGTCAAATCAATCAACGACCACGTTCCTTCTCTGCCACTCGTTCCTCTCCTTTAAAACTCCATCACTGCCACCCTTCCAATTTATCCCTGATTTGATGCAAAAAGGAAGCAGCCTGGAACCCCGATCAGAGGTGACAACTCCACCGAACCTTCCTCTCCAACGACACTCCTTGATGCGTGGTGAGATATGAGGTTATACTTAACCTCATCGTAGCCTCTTACAAGGTTAGCTTCGCTCGCTGTCCTCTGCACAGCTCGAGCTGCTCGGAGCTTCCTTTGCTCCTAGTACTCCTCCTCCAGGTACCCCCTTTCCACCCTATCATCTTCCTCCTTTGCCTATCTATTCGCTCTACTACGTACTCCTCACATTCCACTTCTCCGAACCTCCATGGTCCTCCACTTTATACACCATCATCTCCACCTCGCACAACCTCCACTCGACTGTACTGTAGCAACAACAACATCTCTGCTTGAAGCATTTCGCTCGATTATCTTCATCTCCTCCACTCATGTCTCTAGCAACCTTTGAGGACTCCACCACCCTCCTACCATGCCTCTTCATCACGCAAAGGCCTCCTACGCCACCAACTCGCATCGTCTAGCTGCACTCATGCCACCACCTTTGTCGCCACTTTCGCCCCCAACGTCCCTCGATCGTGTGTCGGCAATCATTATCATTTACGTTCAATCATCGCCTCTCGACCCCAAGACAGCCTCGTGCAGAACCTCACCTTCACCGCATGCCACTGCCTCGAACTCGCCTCTCATGCTATCCACCGCACCTAGCAGTTGGACCATTCGCTCCTAGCCATCAACGACATCGCCTCCTACTTCAGCCGCATCTGCCTTCCAACAGTATGCCTTTGCCCAGCCCTCCTTAGCCCGTCTGCCAGCCGCCCCAGACCTCCCTTCACGTGCAAGGAGCGTGGGGGCATGGGAATATTGCATGGACATTCTCTGCCTTCTAGCATATCCCGCATTAGCCCCGCCGCCCAGGGGTCACGTGAGGCATACATGACCTGTTGGGAATTTTGCGTGAGACCCCCTCCAGGGTCTATGTATTGACACCCATGCCCCCATTCTTAGTTTTTTTATTCTATTTCAACTATTGTATTTGCATTTAGAATAATGACTTTGTTCCACTGTTCGACCCTCAATTTTAATTTATTAAATCATTCAAAAATTTGCATATTGTAGAATAACTATTTCTTTACATCGTAGCAATTGATTCATATTTTTTGTGAACTGCAGTTATTTAATGATAATTTTTTCTGTGGAATCTTGCATAATTTACCCGCTTTATGTTCTTAAATTCATGATTAATTAACCATTGCTCTGAAAATTGTCAAAATATCAAGTGTAATAGATTTAATTTTATTCTATTTTATTCCCAAAAATCATGTTATTTGCATGCATAATTTATCCTTCATAAATCATTATGTGAATTTGAGTATTTAATTTTTGATATGTATTAAACTCTGTATTTTTGGAGTTCGAGATTTTTCTAAGATAGATCACATAGTGATATATCTAAGATAATTTTATTCCCTAAAAATAAATAGGTTTAATAGTGATATATCTAAGATAAATTTATTCCCTGAAATTCTATAATATTATAATTCATTAATTGTATCATAATTCACATATCAACCAAGTTTTATGGTTTTTGGACATCGTTTGATTGACACTAATTATCTCGTCCTTAAAATTGGCCTGCATTTGCATCTACAATAAAAAATTGCACTAAAAATACCAAATAAAATCTTCATCAAAAATCACACATCTAATTTGATAGACCTAGGTTGTTCCTTTGCCTCTTTGAGTTCGACCCTGGGACTTGCCCAGGTTATATAAACATAAAACCACATCCAACTTAATTGATTAATTCATCGAATTTTGTGGTTATTTTTTACTGATATCTATTTGTCCGACTACAACATAAAAACAACAAATGAAATAGGGTAATTTAGGATTCATTAGATGGGTGCCATTGCTAATAGGCAAACTTAGTTTGTTTATCTAGAAAAATTAGTGTTAGGTTTTCCATACACTTGGGTAGTCTGATGCCCTAGCCTTCACTATAAATTTCCACTTTTTTCCAGCATTTATTTCTTTTCAACATTTATTTTTTGTCTCTTATTTTTTTATTTATTTTTATGTCAACTCTCTTACATTTTCTCTCTTATTTTTGTACGAGGTACCCGATAGGAGCTATTTTTCGAAAACCAACACATCTCTACAGTACCCCAAAAAGCTGCATAAAATTAAGATCGAGTCGAGTCATGAGAGAGCGTAGAGTCTATGATTTTTCAGCATTATTTAATTATTTATAATAACGACTCATTTATAACAATTTCCGTTTGAAATCTTGGGTGTGTAGTCAAGACTTGAACTTTTCTCTGTGGTGTGTCATACATGTTTCACTCTCCAATGATGGCGGGGCCAGACTTAAGTGATTTGTTGGTTAGACCTGCACTACGTTTATTAGAGCTTCTAGGGTTTGTATTGCTTGTGCTCGTAGAACCTAGGCCCATACTGCACTTTAATTGAAATACACCTTAGATCGTTCAATTTAATCAAAACTCAAATCAATTTCTTCTCGGCTAATAGATCTTTCTGCTAGGTGCGGTTTTGTCGACTTGCATTCATATACAACAAATTTTAAATTATTATATTACATCCCACACAGAGATTGTGAGGAACAACTGTAAGTCTTCTGACTGAGCACTCATCATTGTTTTCTACGTGCATCGACTTTTTTCAAATTTTCTCCCTCCTATTTTGTCACTTAAGATTTAAAGGAAATTGGGACTCGATGGTAGACATGCATTTGTGTTCATCTAATTTTTCAACGATCGCCTAATTTAAAATTAAGACTGCTGAAAAGGGATGACTTTAAATAAAGCATAAAATCAAGAATTGTTGGGGGAGAATAACCCCGTCCTTAGATTCATTTATCTTTCGGATCGAGTGCGGGATGAACACTTAGGATAGAGCCAAGATCTGGAATCTTCATTCAGACTACTGATTCTAAAAATGACTAGCTACTTCTCAGTGAGGGAACTACGATCTCCCTTAGTAGAGTGAGTGGTTAAAGGACAACGCAATTAGCACCGTCCTAAAGTAACACGAGTAGCCATTTTACGGTCCGTACTTATAGACATACTAGCTGAAAGTGGATGCAACTAGATATACAAATTCAGGAAAGTCTTTAGAAATATTTCAGCACCTAATAGCTCTCTTACAGACTCAAGATTGATTTTATCGCCAACTAATATTGACAAGATAATTGGCCAGACTCTTACGGCCTTTACTGTGTGAGTTGGTGAACCTAGGGTTTGTATTATGTTTTTATTATGCATAGATCAAGATTAACTATCAAATACCACACACTTGTGCCTTCATACTCTCGATTTGATTAATGAATCTTAATCCTCTTCCCAACCATTTGAAATTGAGAATGGAGGATTGTGGTGAATTCCGTTCAGACTCTGCGAACCTTCCACTGACCACTACAAACATACTATTCTCAAAGGATTGGAGACACTCTTACTCCGGAACACCTTGGGTTCGTGGACAATCTTCTCATGAATGCTCATCCCATAATTCTTTTTTCTTCCACGATAGAGGTCAGATCCAGGCCGTCTTGCTCTCCCCTCACTATATCGAGGAAGACTCTCACGTCAATGATTCTTGTCCTGATTCTTTCCACTCTTTTTGATTCCGATTTTTCATATTATGAAGGAGAAGAAGAAGAAAACTTAAAGAAGATGCCTCCAAAGAGAGGAGATATAATGAAGAAGAACAGAATGAAGACCCGATGTAAATGATGTTCGCAATATTGGCTACATTTGAGTAGTAACAACTTTTATCGAGGGAGCAAATTAACCAGCTAAATGTTGGGGGTGAACCACCAATGGAGGCGGCATAAACCCAGGACAGTATAGAGTGAGAATTATCTAAATCCTCTCGAGCCAAAATTTGAGTTTGGATTAAATCCGTTGATAACAGAGATCTGGAGATGGTCGCACAGTTTCACAAGGCAAAACTGCAGTCGATGTGTTGAACACTCTAACGTTCCGAGTTAATCAACAATTAACCCACAATATATATAAAGCCATGAATAACAACAATGTCAGGTTAAAATTTATTATTCTCTACTAAAAGATGCATAACAAGTAAGCAAGTAGAGGTCGAACCACAGAGAACAAAACATGTAGCCTATGGTTATTTATGCACAACCAAGTTATTTATTATGTACATATTTTTTAATGGTTTTTTTGGATTTAATTTATTTTTTTGAATTTTATTTTTATTTTATATATTTTTTATATTTTGGTTAATTTTATAATTTTATAATTTTGTCTTTTTTTATTTTTAGATTTTGTATTTATTTTTCTTTTAGTAATATAATATAACTATTTATAAAACTACATAAACAATATAGAGGATTATATTTATAAATACAATTAATTATAGATAAAATACAAAGTAAATTTTTTTATGTGTTTTATAAAGTTTTCTAATGTTTTTAACTTTTTCTGGAATTTTTGCTAGTTTTTTTGTATTTTTAAAGTAAATAATGTCCCAAATAAGGGGTTAAATAATTACTCGAAATTGATTTGAATTTATAAATAATAAATAGGGTCCAAAATTATCCAAATCAATTTTAATATAAAAATATTTTTATAAAGGAAATGATAAAACAAGAAAACATATTTTTTGGATTTTTAAAGATTTTTTAGATTCTTATGAAGGATTTTGGGGTTTTGCAATTTGTAGGCTTTTCTTTTTCCATTTTTTATGATTTTTGGTCCGAAGTTAAAATACAATAAAATAGAAACCATGTAAGTTTTTTTTGGATTTTTTCAAGGTGTTTTCATTTTTTGGTATTTTCTAAGCTAGTCATTACAAAATTAGACTCCTTTTGATTTTCAATAAATGGATAAATGCACAAAATTTCGAAATAAATATAGAGTGTGAAAGTACATGCTACCAAGCATCTAATCCTATCTTTGCAAATCTATAGGAGCACAATAGCTATTTATAATAATTAGAGGAAATATCCAAAAATACATGTCCTATAGGGGCATATTTGCAATAAAAATAAACTACAGGGGGCTCAATGTAATTTTTCCAAAAATATACAACTTAATTCGAATTTTATTGGACTTTTAATCAATTACAAAAATACCATCGATTACATTCAATTTCGCCACCTTACATGGGACGATACGTGAGGTGATGTGAACTAGATCCAAATGCAATTAACATATGTATAGGGGCCTATTTGCAAAATCTCTATTTCATTTTACATGTTATATTTTATTTATAGGATTAAATAATAAATATACAAATAGGTGGGGTATCATATGAAATTTACCCCAAATATGCACGTCATCGGACGGTGCTCCATCGTTCAATTGACATGTGGCGTCTCCTTGGCGCGTGATGATGCTTCGACCGTAGACGATTAGGATCAGATCCCCTATATGGGATTGACGGCTCTGGCTGGCAAAGATCTAACAGCTCGAGATACGTGTGGAGGAGTGTGATGATCGGATGGCTATAAGGTAGCCTGGAGGAACAGGGAAGATCACATGCTCTTCCAAGCTTCAATGCAGCAGCTCCAACGCTCCCTACCACTCGAGCAGCTCGTGAGGGGCTCGAATCGTTGCCCCAGCTCCTCCACATCTAATGGAGGCTTCCCGAGGCATGTTGGAGCTTAGAAGATGCCGAACGAACTCAGAGAAGGAATGTAGCTCCAGGTGCTTCATGTTTTGTTGCAATCGACCTACAAGGGGTCTTTGACCCACCCGGACCTACAGAAAGGTTAAGGGAAAGAAAACGATGGGTCCACGGGCGTGATTGGAATGAGAGGACGATAAATGGGGCATGGTGGAGATGGCCGGCGAAGATTGCGGAGATGGACCTCGAATTCCAGATCCACGGGGGGATCTGGTTGAACGAAGATGTGTGGGGCGTACAGAAAGCGACATGAATCGAGATGGAGGTGATCAGAGCGGTGGGGAGCGGATGGTTACGCACAGAGGGGCTCGCCAGATCTCAGCTCCGGCGAACTACGTGGATCACTCATTACTCTAATTTAAATAATCAAAACATAAACTAAGAACAGAAATGAAACCTACAACGAAAATGGGAAAGAATAAGAGAAAATGGGAAAGAATCTAAGCTACCTGGGTGGTCGAGTCGACTGGGGAAGAGCAGCTGGTGCTCTGGGTCCTTGCCTCGAGGACCGTCGTCATCCGAGGCTCGAGCTCCTGCTCTGGGCGGAGCACGGCAGCGCTGGCTCTCCGGATCAGTGGTTCGAGCACCCTCAGCCTCGCTGCAACACCTCCGGGGCAAGCTGTCACTCTCGCGCGTAAGGTGGAGGTCACTGGGTGGAGGAATGACGATCCAAAGATGCGGAATGAGGTGGCGGAGCTCAGCCCTTATACTGCCAGGAGTCCGATAAGAGTGGGTCGGGTAGGGCTGCGTGAAGCGCGGATCTCGAGGCGGGCACCCCGGCGAGGGTGTCGGATGTGACGTGAGTGAAACGGACCTGGGGTTTAGGTGCGAGGTGGTCGGGTTTAGGCGATAGAATTAGGAGAAATCGGGTCGCCTGCCTAATACCCGTGAGAGGTGGTCCTGGGGGGGGGAGTTGACCGGGCGGTCAACAACCCCCCTGGACCAATGGGAGGCTGCCACCTGGAAAAGATTTAGAAATTAAATTAAAAACAGCAAATGGCTGATTTAATTAAAACTCAAAACATGAAATATTTTTGTTTTAATTTTTTCTATTTTTATTTTGATTTTTATATTTATAAATATAAACAAGTATTTACAAGCCCATTTTAGTCTCTTTTTGGAGGAAAATATTTTTATTATATTTACAAATATATTTACACACATGAGCCCCTATCTCCCTCTACTTTGGCTTTTATGCGGTCAGGCCCATGCTGAGCCCTCCCTTGGGTTAGGTTGCTCAATATTTATTCTAAATATTTCCCTCTTTTTCTTTTTGATCTTTATTCTTTTATTTTTGCACAAAAACATGCTAATTATTACTTTTTACACCATGCATGCTTTTGGTAATTATTTATATTTACAAATATATACATGCATTTGCAAAGGTTTTTATAGCTAAAATATAAGAATAAAGAGTGATGAATGAGTATTCATCACCCCCTATACTTAACTTTGCTAGTCCCTTAGCAAACACTTATTTGAAAAAGAAGTGAAAAAGAAGAAAGAAAAAGAAAAAGAGAAGAATGCACATGGATCAATGTTGATTATTAAACTTGCCTTCATTAAATTGAGGTATGGAGCTTAATCAGATCTTTGGATTATTAATGTGTCGGAACCTTATTTGGACTTAAGTCTAAAACTCAACAGCCTCTAAGTTCCACTAATCTGTAATCAAGACTCCTCAATGCTCCAGATCAGAACAAGTCATCAAACACAAACCCTGAATACCATGAATCTTTCCTTGTCCTGTGAATGTGAGGTATAAGCTCTCCACCTCAGAAATGGCAACTTGACAACCCTCCCCAACAATGTAACTCTATGACCTCAATCTGGCCACTCTTTCCTCGAGGAGCGGGGTATTCCCTTCTAAGTTCAAGTTCAACCGGCTCAAGAAGAGGAGGAAGAAGAGAATGGACCATGGCCAGTGTAGCCATCTATCCTTGGGAGCTTGACCAGTGTAGCCAAGTCTCCCTGCTGCAAGCTACATAAGGTGGAACATGAAACACAAGCTTTGCTTATTACACTCTATATACATACTCCGGTGGGACTATCATTTTCTCTCAGACCCACCACTTGTTTTGAGTTATTATCTTTTTTTTTCAAGTGCATCTATACAACATGTACATGTGCAGCATATATACAAGGAGTTTTTCCTCTTGAGCCAGTAGACTATCCCTCTTTTGAAGCTTTATTGCAACCCACAACTCCCGTCGTTAGACCTCATGGCAACCAGACCAAGTTGAGATGCACTTCCTTCACTAAAAGAAGAAGAGAGGTTCCGCCAAGAAGTACTACCCTCATATGCTACCCCAAGTCAAGGAAGACTGCCTCCTCACCACCTCATCCGTAGAGAGCTCGGTGCAAAGTGCTGGTGTCCAAGTAAAGCCATTGTCTATATGAGTCATGTGTTATTGTTAAGTGCTCTACTTAGGCTCATTTAGATGACATGTGATCATAGCCTAGTGGACTCAAAGAATTAAGTAACCATGGACCTGCAAAGCCTTAAACCTAAGCCCTATAAGGTTCCTCTTATAAATTAGGTGGATTAAGATCTTAATCAAGATCCATTTCCCAATTTAATTCTAGGCTAGTTTAAATGTCAACTATCATCCAGAAAAACTATATACATATGTACAAAAGATGCCATTTACACAAATTTTTACAAACATGCAAAATTTTTGAAAAATGTTTTGAAATCATGAATGGATGATGCATGAAGTGAAAGTTTTGCAAAAGGTACTTACACACCTTTACACAAGATTTTTGCAAACTTTTGATTTTCAAAACATTTTGGAAAAATTTTGTACTATATACATAATTTTGATAAGAAAATATTTACACAAGCTTTACACAAAAGATTTTTGAAATCATTTTTACAAAAATAATTTGTACACTAGCTATTTATGTGCAAATAAAGAAGGTTTATGTACATGAAATTTTTTTAATTTTTGTGATTTTTAGGGTTTTTAGCCATTTTTATTTATTAACACACTTACACAAAGTACGAGTTATGGCTAAAGTATATATGAAATATATACACACACCCCTATACTTAGCTCGAACGATGTCCTCAGAGTCAAGAGCTATGAAGAAGACATAACTCGTGCTAGGTATAGGGAAGTGAAAAGGAAGTCTATATACAAAGACGAATGAATGAATAGAAGGTCAAAAGACTCTCGGCTTTTCCCCCTATACTTAGGATCAAGTAATCCTAAGTATAGCAGGCTGTACACAAAGGGAAAACCGAGTGGAGAATGTACAGGGTCTACCCCCCTATACTTAGGGTAAAATATCCCTAAGTATAGGTAGCAAAAACAGGGGTGGACAGAAACAAAAGAAATACCCAAAGGTCCTACATCCCCCCTATACTTAGGGTAAAGTACACCCTAAGTATAGCATAATCAAAGGATGAATAAAGGGTTGTGGGACTAAAGAATGTGAAGATATGGACATCTGGATCTATACAAGTCGGAAGATCAGTGAAAATCAGGCGTGAGATGCAATAGATGTGAGTCAAAAGACCACATCTCACGCAAAATGAATCGCGGCAACATCAACGACCCGTGGCTCATGATCTAGAAATGGCTTGAGCCGCTGGCCGTTCACTCGAAAGGTACTCTCAGAAGACAACTCGGATATATCAATGCTACCGTTGTCGTGTACCTTTCTCACCAAGTAGGGTCCCTTCCACTTGCTCTGTAGCTTCCCTGGAAATAAACGAAGCCTCGCATCAAACAGCCATACTCTCTGTCCAGGCTCAAAATGCTTGTGGCTGATGTGAGAATCATGCCACTCCTTCACTCTCTCCTTATAATGTAGGCTGTTTGAGAAGGCAGTATCTCTCAACTCCTCCAGGGCTGCTAACTCTGCCCTCCTCTGGTCTCCTACACCATATGGATCCATAAGTATCTCAGTGACTGCCCAAAGTGACATGTGCCTCAGCTTAACAGGTAAATGGCACGGCTTGCCATATACGAGGCGAAAGGGAGATGTGCCCAATGGTGTCTTGAAAGACGTCCTATATGCCCACAAGATCGAGTCCAAAAGCTGTGACCAATCCTTTCGGTCAGGGCGGATGACTTTCTGCAAAATAGTCTTGATCTCCCTGTTCGACACCTCAGCTAGACCATTCGTTTGTGGATGGTAAGGTGTAGCAACACGATGGTCTATGCCGAACTCGCTAGCAAGGGCCTTCACCTGGTCGTTGATGAAATGAGACCCCCCATCTGAAATCAATACTCGAGGTACCCCGAACCGCGTGATGATGTGTTTCCTCAAAAATCTGCAAACTGTCCTCGCATCAGCGGCTCGGGCGGGGATAGCCTCAACCCAACGACTAACATAGTCTACGACCAACAGAATGTACTCAAATCCCTGACTCATAGGGAATGGAACCATGAAATCGATGCCCCATGCGTCAAAAACCTCACAGAAGTGAATGGGCTGCATCGGCATCATGTCATGCTGTCCACAAGTGCCCATCCTCTGACAGTCAGTACACCTCTTCATGAACTCATCAGAGTCCTTGAAGAGGGTAGGCCACCACAAGCCGGATTGGAGCACTTTCTGTGCCGTTCTCCTCCCAGAATGATGTCCTCCTGCCTCAAGCTTGTGGCAGTAAGTGAGGACGCTATGGTGCTCCTCCTGAGGAATGCACCTACGCCAGATGCTATCCCCTCCTTCGTGGTAAAGGATGGGATCCTCCCACTGGTAGGACTTGGCCTTCGCGAGGAAGGTCTCAAGCCTCTGCCTGGGCCAACCTTGTGGGACTTTCTTAGCAACAAGAAAGTTCACAATGTCGGCATACCACAGGAGTGAGGTGATAGCAAGGATCGCCTCATCTGGGAAGGTCTCACAAATGGGATCAATATGCTCAGACTCCTCAGGCTTCTCTAAACGGGAGAGATGATCCGCCACCACATTCTTGACTCCAGGCTTATCCTTGATCTCAATGTCGAACTCCTGGAGTAGAAGGATCCATCTAGTCAGTCTGGCCTTGGCATCCTTCTTTGCCATGAGGTATCGGATGGCGGTGTGATCAGTGTACAGGGTCACTCTAGATCCAATGATATAAGATCGGAACTTATCTAAGGCGAACACTACGGCTAGTATCTCCTCCTCTGTGACCGTATAATTCCGCTGGGCGGAATCCAATGTGCGGCTAGCGTAGTGGATAGCAAAGGGGACTCCATCCCTCCTCTGTCCCAGCACGGCCCCCACGGCAAAATCAGAGGCATCCATCATGATCTCGAATGGGAGAGACCAATCAGGCGGCTGGAGAACATGAGCCTCAATAACACACTGCTTGAGAGTCTCGAAGGACGAAAGACACTTGTCATCGACAAGGAACTCGGTTTCTTTCGTCAAGAGGTCAGTCAACGGCCGGGCAATCCTGCTGAAATCATGAATAAATCGTCGGTAGAAACCAACGTGCCCCAGGAATGACCGTAACTGCCTCAAATTGGACGACGGTGCGAGTTTTATAATGACATCTACCTTGGCTGGATCAACCTCCATGCCCCTGTTGGAGATGATGTGGCCAAGCACCGTCCCTTGAGTCACCATGAAGTGACTCTTCTCCCAAGATAACACCAAATGGACCTCTATACATCACTGGAGTACTCGGTCTAGGCAGTCAAGACAGGAGTCGAATACGTCGCCGTAAACCGAGAAATCGTCCATGAAGACCTCCAAACACTCCCCTACCATGTCCGAAAAGATCGACAACATGCATCTCTGAAATGTCACAGAGGCATTGCATAGCCCAAATGGCATGCGTCGGAAGGCGTATGTGCCGAAGGGACAGGTAAAGGTGGTCTTCTCCATGTCCTCAGGAGCGATGGCCACCTGGTTGTAGCCCGAGTACCCATCCAGAAAACAATAATGGCTCTTCCCTGCCAGTCTCTCAATGATCTGGTCAATAAAAGGCAGGGGAAATGATCCTTCTTGGTGGCCTGGTAGAGTCTCCTGTAGTCAACGCAGACCCGCCAAGAAGTGGGTACTCGTGTAGCAATCTCCTCTCCCGACTCACTGATCACAGTCGTGATGCCCGTCTTCTTGAGCACCACATGCAAGGGGCTGACCCACTTGGAGTCGGAAATGGGATAAATAAAATCTGCGCTCCACCATTTTGAGATTTCCTTCATGACAACCTCTCTCAGATTGGGGTTCAGCCGCCGCTGGAACTCACGCGACGGCTTCGCCCCATCCTCGAGATAGATATGGTGGGAGCAACGTGATGGACTAATCCCATGGAGATCTGCTACGCTCCATCCGATTGCCTTGCAGTTCTTTTCAAGAACCCCCATCAAACGAGATTCTTGCTCTCCAGTCAGATCGGCAGAGATGATGACTGGGTACATCTCAGGCTCGCCCGCAAGGAATCAATACTTCAGCAAAGTAGGGAGCTGCTTCAGCTCTGGATAGCTGGATGCTGGTGGATCTGGCCTCTGAAGTGTCCCTGTGTATGCTGCCAAATCTATATGGGAGAACTGAAACTCTCTCTCAATCTCAGGAACTGGAGAAGGCTGCTCTGACTGACTGTCTCTGCTATGCTCGGCATCTACCTCCTCCTCAGCTGTAGGCTCTGTGGAACTCAGGTCTGACATGTAATCCTCGCAATCTGCCCAATCAGACTCTGAATCCGAGGGATCTACATCAAACAAGGTAGCATCAGCACCACCATCATCACAAAACTCCGTGTCGCGGTCAAGAACCTGCTCTGCTGCCTCTATGGTATCCTGAACCAGGGTTGTGCTCTCCAGGCTCTCCTCTGCTATCATCTCTGCATCAGCGATGTCTGAAAATGAGAGGATGGCCTGTGCTGCTGGGTCTGCCCATACTGCCTCATCGTCTGTGATCACAAAGTCGCAGTCCTGGTGGATGTCTAGCCTGGCATCTGTCAGCTGATCTACATCTGAAGTCGTCTCTGAGCATGATCTGTCTCTGGCTTTGTAGTCCTCGACCGTCTCTATTTGTACACTTTCACCCTCGACGCGAAAGTATACCTTCCCGCTATCATGGTCAGTCACCGCCTTGGTTGTGGCCAAGAACGGACGACCGAGAATGATGGGGGTATCGGTCACTGAATCAGGGATCTCCATGTCCAACACTACGAAGTCCACGGGGAATTGCAGGCCCTGAATAGTGACGACAACGTCTCGCAACAACCCCTTTGGCCTCTTGACAGATCGATCAGCAAACTGAAGGACTGTCCTGCTCTGTCTAAGAGTGCCCAACTCGAAGCGGTCGAGAAGGGCTGCCGGAAGGAGGTTGATAGACGATCTGCTATCCAATAGAGTCCGGTCGAACCTCTGCTCTCTAATGTGACACCTGACCTAAGGGGCTCCTGAATCTGGCCTCTTGGCCGGCAGACGGTTCTGAATCGCGAAGCACGTGGCTTTCGTCAGCACATGGATCTCTGAGTGGTGGTTCCTCCTCTTCCTCCTGACTGTAGTCCTGTCTCTCAACGAACGCTGAAGAAGGGGAATGTGCTGCAAAGCCTCATGAAGAGTCAGCTGGATATGGAAACGATCAATCATGCTCTGGCTGATCTCTTCCTGCTCTCTCTTTTTTGGATCTTTTTCTTTTTTCTTCCCCTTCCTCATCTGAAGGGATCTAGGGAAAGGGATAACTGGGTCCTTCTCAAATGAAGGACTAGGAAAAGGTCGAGACAGCTCGACGGCCGGATCCGCACATATATCAAGCACCACAGTGGGACCGGAAAAAACCAAACCTTTTCCTTTATTCACAACATGGTTCCGAGATACATCAGAATGAGGAAAAACTACAGCTCTCTCAGAATGAACTCTGGTGGTCTCAGTACCACCACTAGCTAGCTCAACTGGACGTCTCGCGGCCTCAGTACCACGCTCTGGCTCGGCATCAGGAGTGGCCTCAGTACCACCTCCTCGAACTGGTGAAGTAGCGGCCTCAGCACCGCCTGTGGAATCAGCATCCTTGGTGGCATCAGTACCACCATCATCAACATGAGCGGCCTCAGTACCGCTCTCCTGCTCCTCATCTGGCGATCTAGGTGTGTCCTCGTGATGTCGCTCAGACGAGGCACCGCCGCCGGCTGGTGTCCTATCGCTCCTATGTGTAACAAAATCAGCATCAAAAAGGTCTGCAGATATATCATCAAATGGATCACTAGGAGTGGCATGCTCAGTGTAAGCTACCTACTCAGACTTCCGCTTCAGGCTGTTGGGATTCGGCTCGATCTGGGCAGGGATGACGGCCTTCCCTCTCACAATGTCCCGCATCTCCTGGCAGAACTCGTCCATCTCCCGTCTGAAAGTAGCCTGCTGGTCCGTGAGGAGGCGAGCTATGTCGTCCAAGGCGGGACACTCGTATGGTGGACCATGAGATCCCGACGGGTAGCCTCTCTAGTAGTGAGGCTGCTGGAACTGGTGCTGCTGCTGGTGAGAGGCGTAAGTGGAAGGATGCTGCTGCTGGTGAGGTTGCTGCTCACGCCTCCAAGACTGTCCCTGCTGATAGGGACGAGGAACGAAGGATGACTGCTGCTGCTGCTGTGAAGGGTAGACTGGGGGCTGCTGCTGCGGCTGGTGATCTCTCTGATGGCTGTACTGGCCTCCCTGACCAGATGGATGCTGCTGGGGCTGGGCACCTCCGTTCCCCCACTTGAATCCGAGATGGTCTCGTCGGATCCCAGGCTGAGGACGGTCATACCAAATCCCGTTAACATCCATCAACGGCTTTGCATCGTACTGGGCTGGCGGGAGTACTTCCAGAGGCTGATCAGGCTGGTATACCACCATCTACATGTCTGGAGATGGTGGTGACTGGTAGGTGGGCTGCGGCTGCTGGTACGGCTCCGCTTGTACAAGGTGAACCTGTCTAGGCTGCTGGTGTGAGCTAGAGCGCTGGGACTAGTTGTTGCTGCTGCCGTGATCGCCTCGCGACTGAAGACGAGGCTGTGAAGCCGTCTGTGCCTCCTGGAGACACATGAGCTGGGTCTTCATGTCGCTCAGAGTCTGTGCCATCTGCTCCATCTGAGTGATGCCCGGGCACTGCTTCTTCTCTATCAGCTCCATCCGATCCAACTTCTCGCTAATGATGCCCATGTCCGCGGTGGATGACTCTGCCTGTGTTGTTGCTACTGCGAACGAACTGGATGGACCGGTATCGACCCGTGCTATCCTCTGGTACTGCACGGGTCCTGGCTGCTGCTGGGGTCTGCCTTGAGTGTACAACCTGGTCTGGGACATCACCATATAGTTCTCGGCCATCTCCTCGTAGATGGCCCAGACCTGGTCGTAATCCTTGGCGAAGTAAGACCCGCCACAAGAAGCGTTCACCAAGCCCTGGAGCTCTGGTGTCAGCCCGCTGAAGAAGCTCTGCACAAGGTTGGGCTTCGAAATATCATGGTGCGGGCATCGATCAGTCAGCTCACGGAACCTCATCCATGCCTCATGGAATTGCTCATTGGGGAGCATGGAGAAGTTGCTGATGAGGGCTCTCGCTGCATTGGTCTGCCCGAGTGGATAGTACTTGTGTAAGTACTCGGTGTGGAGTTGCTCCCAAGTGTAAACAAACTTCCCCAAATGCTTCAGCCAGGAGGCTGCTCTGTCTGCCAAGAAAAAGGGGAAGGCGATAATCCGAATCGTATCCTGGTCCACCTGACGATCGTGGACAGTACTGCAGATCATGAGGAACTCCTGGAGGTGGAGATGGGGCTCCTCAGTAGCGAGTCCGTGGAAGCGGGGGAGTAACTGCAAGGTGTTCGGGGGGAACTTGAAGTCCCCCACGATAGCTGGAAGTACGACCCAGTGGTGCATCAGCGTCGATCCGGGGTTGTGCAACTCCCGCATCGGTCTCGGTGGTCCTCCTGCCGCGGCTGCGGCGGCTGCTGCCGCAGCGGCGGCTACTGCGGCTGCTGCTGCGGCTGCTGCATCTGCATCATCCGGGATCCTCGGCCCGTCTCTCCTCTGATCTCTCTCTGCTCGCATCTGCTCCATCTCTCTCCTCATATCAAGCATGAATGCTCCCTGATCCCTCAACTGCTGCTGAACGGTCTCGAGGGAGGCGATCAGGGTGGAGTTGATCGCGCCCTGGTCCAACACAAAGTGCTCAGGCTGTGGACCTCGGGAGCGATCCTCTGAACTACCGGCATGGCGTCTGCAAAATTAAATGAGCTGAACTCAGGTGCTGATAAATCTGCCAATCTCTCCTCTGGCTCATGTCTCTCAGAACCGAAAGAAAGGGGGTCGAGGGGGAACAGGGCGGAATCATACTCGGGCTCGGAGAGCTGGTCTCGGCTCTCACGAGCCAACCTAGATGAACGGGTAGACACGCCCGAAAGCGGTGCAGCCAGAGGCTGCCTAAGAGATCGTCTATCCATCATCGTGATCTGGCGAGTAAGGCGGATGGGATCTGGAGAAACTATGATCAGAATACAAACCCCTCAGTTCACCAACGCAACGCGAGCTGAAGACCGTAAAGGCTCGGTCGGATTATCTTGTCAAATTTTATTATGGTGAACAAACAGTCTATCAGAGCAATTACATGACCTGTTGGGATACCCGATGCTACCCCAACCGACTGGCCCGCACGAATGAGTCGGTAATCAGTCGGGAATAGCACCGGAGGGCTCTACCTAGTGAACGGGTCACTCTCTCGCACAAGCAAACCAATCAATGAGGGGGTTGCTCTCCCCAAGACAGATTTTTAGGTCAAGTGTCTTTTAGGGTCAATAGTTTTAGCAGTCCCAATTTTATGCTTTTTCTTTTTAATAATTTTCAATAAAAACAAAAGGCCTAACGAATTTTTCAGTTCTCCTGATTATTAAGTCAAAAACAGGGGGAGAAGACGAAAAGCCGATGCGCGATGAAATCAATGATGCATGCAAAGATAGAAATGCGTAGCTGTCTCCAGCACTCTACATGCAAGTGATCCGCGCAGAAATGTAAAGACTGAAATAAACTACCTATATGGTGCAGCGATAAAAACCGAATCCTAAACAAGCAATTCTACTCGCAGAATCGTCTAACTGGTCACCGATCCTTCAAGCCAAAGGTCCGGTCTCGGTCTACCCCTCCTCCTCCCGACACATCGTGTTCAGGAGCAGCACTTGGCAGGGCAGGCTACAACACGTAGGCTATGAAGGAAGTGAGTCAGTTATTTTTATTAATGAATTATTAGTAGGTCCAATTAATCGCACTATAGGAACAGACAGATAATTAGGTGTGGGGATCATACTAATTACGGCACAGTCAAGCAGAAAATCCTAAGTCTAGGGTCTCGAGAAAAACCGCTGAAAACCATAAAAGGCAACAAGAAAACCAAAAACCGCGAAAAGCCGAGAAAAGCCTAAGGGTCCCCCGAGCACACCGGTGCTCGGCGAAACAGACCCGCTAGTCAAGCCAAGTCCAAAGTGTCTGAGTCTGTCCCTGTATTATTACAATAATCAAATAAAATAAAAATAAAGTCTAAACTAATCCTACTCTAATCCTCTCCCACTCAGCCTCTCTCTCACGCTCTCCTGCGGCTCCGTGCAGAAGGGAGCCGCCTCCGAGTCTCGCGGTTGCGTCGGCTTCTCGAAAGCTGCCGCCTCGGTCCTCGGGCCCTCGCAAGAAAGAAACAAGTGGTCAGACCAATAAAATAATCAAATAATATCAAGAAAATAAAATAGGGTATATATGCAAAAATGCCAAATAAAATAAACACTCGAAATCAGGCAAAAACAAAAATAAGAGAAAATAAAGCAAAACAAAATAAAACAAAAATAAAAGAAAAACAAAAATCCGCGAAAAGCCGCGGACTCTTAAAGAGCCGCGGAAAGCCGCGAAAAAATAAAAACAAGAAGAAAATGAAAATGAAAAATCAAAAATACTAAGCCGTGCTCCCCGGCAACGGTGCCATTCTGATGGCACGCCAAGCAACAAGGGTATAAGGTATCAAGGGTCGTCGCAACCCAAGTCGCCAAGCATGGTCGATCGAGAAGAAGAGACCACCAAATAAGATAAAATCAACTCAAAATCAAATAGCGATCCTGCTATTAGTTTAAACTGGTATAGCGACCAGGGTCGAACACAAGGAGCACATAATGGCCTCATGGCCTACGAAGTAGTCAAAAATAAACTAAATAAATTAAAAGGTATTTTTGGTTGATTTTTAATTTTTATAAATTTTTTTTGGATTTTTAACTAATTAAGAAAATAAAGAAACAAGGAAAACAACCAACTTCAAGCAATTATTTAAAGCATCAAAAATCAAGCAAAAATTCAAATAAAAATGTTTTTGTGTGTTTTATAATTTTTACTGTTTTTAATGAATTTTTGGGATTTTTCTGATTTTTATTTAATTTTCTAAAAATCAAACAAGGCAAGAAACTGAAGGTATTGTCCAGTCAGGAGTAAAAGGCCAATTTAAAATGCAAAAGGGCCTATTTAGCTCCTGGATGTAATTTGCCTCTAAACTAGAAAATTTAAGGAAAATTTGGGCACTGGATTTATGATTTTTGGATTTTTAAATTGTTTATTAGAATTTTTATATGTTTTTAGGTGTTTTGTAATTTTTATGAGTTTTATATAACGAAAAATGGCCAGAAAATCAAACACAACAAAAGTAATAGTAGCTATTTTTTTTGTAATTTTTCGATGAATTTTATTTTTTTTTTGTGATTTTTAAAATCAAACAGTAAGGAAAAAGGGTGTTTTTGATTTTTTAAAAATATCAAATAAAAGCAAAAATGTGTCCAAAAATTCTAAAAAATTTACAACATAGCAGGAGCCATGTGTCCAATTTTCATAGAATTTGGAGTAAGTTTGATATTTTATTCAAAAATAAAACCTAGGTACAGTGCACAGGGACCTGTATGTAATTACTCAAAGTTCCAGGGGGTCCGGTGCAAATTTCCCACAAAGTCACACACGAGGCGCGTGTATGGGGCACACAGGGACCTATTTGCAAACAAAACCAAGTTCTGGGACTAATTGGTAACAGGTACCAAAAGTCCGAGGACCTGAGTGTATTACCCACAAATAAAACGCACATGCGCATAAAAACTACTCACAGGGGCATATCTGCAAATATCCAAAAGTATTCATTCATTTCATAACATCCAGGAACTACAGGGATAACGATGCAAATATCCCAAAAAGGCACGTGTCGATGCACGTGCTACATCACACACAGGGGTATATATGCAATAAGCAAACAAGACAGGGTCCAACATGCAAAAGTACCAACGTAAATAAAATTCTAAAAATATTTACAGGACTAAACTGAAATCAAACTAAACTAAGGGCCTAAGGTGTAAATCACCCTTTATTACGCAAGCCGACAGATATGTGCCACGTGGTGGATCGAACGGCTGAGAAGGGGTGGCGCCCAACGCTGGTTCTTTGATGCTGATCGATCGGTCCAGGCGCTGCCACGTGGAAGATCCAACGGTGGACAGGCGCGGTGGCTAAACCTCGCTGAACCGACGGTGGAGATCGACCCTCAAAGGATCTGGCGGTCAGTGCGGCTCCTCTAATTGACGAACATGATCAAATCTGGAGCTCGGGGTCGATCGGACGTCTCTGAAGAATGGAGGAAGAACTGGGCTCCGGCGAACTTCGCCGGGCTCGTGACGACGCTGGTCTCCTCCTGGAAGGCCTCTGATGATCTGAGAAGGGAGCTGCGAGCCCTCCGCGTCGAACGGTGGCCTCCGATGACTCGACGGAGCTCCGAGGAGCTCTAGCGAGTCCGGCGGAGGCGGAGCTGCTGGACCAAATGGTCCAAGCCCTCAGATGGGCTTGGATGCACCTGCAAAGTGCATCAGCAAACTCGCGGGTCGAGGGCAAACTGCCTCAACCCCGTTAGGCGTGGTGATAGTGAACGGTGAGGCGTGGTGGTCGAGCTCCGGCGAGGGGTGGACGGAGGAGCTCGAATCCCCAGCTCCTATGCGAGCTAGGTTGAGCGGAGGGGCGTAGAACGTGCGTGGAAAGAAGGCGAGTGCGATGGAGGGTTCCGATGATCGAATGGGAGGCGAGCGTGACCGGAATCGAAGGTGGTCGGCGACGGGGCGATTTGGGGCTAAAGCAAAATCAGAGAAAATGGGAAAGAATCTAAGCTACATGGGTGGTCGAGTCAACTGGGGAAGAGCAGCTGGTGCTCTAGGTCCTTGCCTCGAGGACCGTCATCGTCCGAGGCTCGAGCTCCTGCTCTGGGCGGAGCACGACGACACTGGCTCACCGGATCAGCGGTTCGAGGACCCTCAGCCTCGCTGCAACACCTCCGGGGCAAGCTGTCACTCTCGCGCGTAAGGTAGAGGTCACTGGGTGGAGGAATGACGATCCAAAGATGCAGAATGAGGTGGCAGAGCTCAGCCCTTATACTGCCAGGAGTCCGATAAGAATGGGTCGGGTAGGGCTGCGTGAAGCGCGGATCTCGAGGCGGGCACCCCGGCGAGGGTGTCGGATGTGACGTGAGTGAAACGGACCCAGGGTTTAGGTGCGAGGTGGTCGGGTTTAGGAGATAGAATTAGGAGAAATCGGGTCGCCCGCCTAATACCCGTGAGAGGTGGTCCTGGGGGGGAGTTGACCGGGCCGTCAACAACCCCCCTGGACCAATGGGAGGCCGCCACCTGGAAAAGATTTAGAAATTAAATTAAAAATAACAAATGGCCGATTTAATTAAAACTCAAAACATGAAATATTTTTGTTTTAATTTTTTCTATTTTTATTTTGATTTTTATATTTATAAATATAAACAAGTATTTACAAGCCCATTTTAGTCTCTTTTTTGAGGAAAATATTTTTATTATATTTACAAATATATTTACGCACATGAGCCCCTATCTCCCTCTACTTTGGCTTTTATGCGGTCAGGCCCATGCTGAGCCCTCCCTTGGGTTAGGTTGCTCAATATTTATTCTAAATATTTCCCTCTTTTTCTTTTTGATCTTTATTCTTTTATTTTTGCACAAAAACATGCTTATTATTACTTTTTACACCATGCATGCTTTTGGTAATTATTTATATTTACAAATATATACATGCATTTGCAAAGGTTTTTGTAGCTAAAATATAAGAATAAAGAGTGATGAATGAGTATTCATTAGAGGCGTGTGCAGGACATTGGGAGATGTCATCACTTCCAATTGTGTATACTTTTTTTCACAAGGAAGCAATTTGGGATGAGATATTCCAATTCAATGGTCATGGATTTTGATATGTGCAAGTAGAAGACTTATTTTTCTTGCAAGTTCATTCTAAATAAGTGCTATATACTTAAAATTGAATTAGACACAATTTTAGGTTCACATAGCTCCCCTTACCTCTTGTAAACCAACCAAATACATGTAAATGCCCAGTAAATATATTTGATTATGTATTTTACGTATATCTTGCAGATCCCATTTTTAGCATGTACAGATGAGGACACAAGGTGTCTGTATAATTGTACATATATATGGGCTTTCCTTAGTTCGAAGGTCCTAGAATAAGGGGTCTATAAAGACATAAACCACAATACAAGGAGATTGTTGTTACATGTAAAGGTTTACATTTGAGTATAAGTTTTGGTAGCATAACTCCATTCATCTTCGGTATATGAAATCATTCATAATCTGCTTTATTTATTATCACTTCAGTGATAATTTTAAAAGATTATCCTGATTGATCTATGGGGTTTACTGAAGGATGCATGGTTATGCTGCTGAAATTTACTCAAACGTAAAATTTTGCATCTAACAAGAATCATCTTATACTGTGGTTTACATCTTTATGGACAGGTTAGAGTAAATATTAAAAAAATATTTTCTTCTCA
Organism: Ottelia alismoides; assembly: GCA_037367405.1. Taxonomy (NCBI): domain Eukaryota; kingdom Viridiplantae; phylum Streptophyta; class Magnoliopsida; order Alismatales; family Hydrocharitaceae; genus Ottelia; species Ottelia alismoides. The sequence goes on along the minus strand of JAZKJV010009941.1, from coordinate 545,511 downwards.
TCTCATAGATGTAGTCTTATAACTTATAGACTAATGTAATGTGACAAATGTTGTTGTGGTAAAGTTGAGTGAGTTGAACATGTTATAATGAGCTAAGTTTAGGACTCTAGAGAGCATGGTTTTCTAGAGCTAATATACTCTGTTTCACGAATGTTAGGGTATTAGGGATGAACAAGTCTTGGTTAACAAAGCGACGAAATGACTATACGTCATACAAAGGCAGTTTGTTAAACTTGTAATGTGTGTTTCACAAGGATCATATTACCTTTCGGAAAGGGCCAAACCATGATATGATTCATTTTCCGTGCAAGAAGTGTTTGAACAGGAAATTGAGGGACAGAATAATTATTTTTGAGCATGTAATTCTTAATGGATGGTGAAACTTTAATATCAATTAGTCTGTTCACGGTGAGGACTTTGTAGGGACCTCATCCTCGATAAATGTAGCTTTACAATCTAAAGGGGGTGCCCAGCCAAATCACCCACTATTTGAGGAAGATGCTATTGATCATGATTCGTACCCTGTTGAACTCATTGAGGATAATGCTCAATTTTTCACATTTCTGAAAGATGTGGAGGAGACCATCGTACCTGAGAACATGATGCCAAGACTAATGTTTTTATTGGAATTATTCATGATAAAAGCAAGACATAAAGTGGAAATAATTTGCATGGATGATATTCTTGATTTGATACGCTAGTTGTTGGAAGCAAAGATTGGTTTCCCGAATGGTTGACGAGATGCGGAGAAAGATTTTCGCAAGTTAGGACTCAATTCTAAGAAGATTGATGCATGTCCTAATGATTGTATTCTTTTTTGGAATGCTTATTGGAACATGGATACTTGCCTGTAATATGGAGCATCCAGATATGGATGTGAAAATATTGATCGCTCCCACATGAAATAAATACCGACTAAGGTATTGCATTATTCCTTCTCATTCCTAGGTTGTAAAAATTTTTCATGTCGAATAAACAACTAATGGATGTGTTGGTGTGAGAAGAATCAATCTACAAACAGACTTATGCATCATTCAGTAGACTCTACTCAGTGGAAATCGTTCGGTTCTATGTTCCCTCTTTCGCAGAGGACAACAAAAATGTTCGATTGGGTCTTGCTAGTGATGGTTTCGATTCTATATTTCCCAAGTCGAGTTTATTGAGTGGTCTCGAAGATGAGTTTAGCATATGAAATGAGAACAAGTCAGTCATTAGATCATGGATTTCGATATGTTGGTTAGACTTCTATTCAGTTATGCACATAGGTAAAATGGATATATAATAAAGGGTTACCAATAGAAGAGCTACTCACAATCTAAAAATAATAAAGCAAATATCATATCCAATGTGTTCGTTAAAAGAAACCTATCATCGAGAATAAGTGAGGAAGTGAGCCACCACAGTCTAAGGTAGTTGAGGGGCCATAGGTAATTCCCAAGTTGAGGAGGTTAATAAGGCTATGGTGAGTTGGCAAGGTCCTCTAGAGGCTGGTGCATTGTCGTTAGGTACAATTTTAGGTGATATTTGATTGTTTTTATAGTTGCGATGAGAATAATGTCTATATTATAGTGACTTACTCAATAGGTCAGCAGTGTAAGGGGAGGGGCCATGCTATATGCATTCAATTAAGTAAACTAGAGCTTGACTAGAGGGTGAAGGTGCGATTGAACATGGCAGGCCAGGCTTTAAGAGAGTATGCATGGTCATTTTCCAGTCAGTTGTCTAATGCATGGAGATGAATGTGTCATTACGTACCACTGATTTTAGGAATGTCTCCTCTACTCTGAAGGATTCCATCTTTTATGATTTGAAGGTACGTACAATTATATAAAACAATTAGAATATTTGTTGAATGTGTGATTTATCTGATTTGTTGAATGTTTGATTTATCTGCATCACTTATAGAACATTTTTGACTGGGGTTATAATTCCGATCTCAAGGAAGGGATCTTGCATCAGGGTGTGAAGCTACATCATGATACCCGATTTAGAGGAAATAAGGTTTGTACTTTTGGTGTGTTGATTTAAATTTTGTTTAGGTTTACTTCAACATGGTATTTAACTTAATGTGAAAACTCATAAATTACTATGATCGCTTTGCAACGGTGGTTAAGCATTCGCCAATGCTCCCTCAGATTGACATCTGGTCGAGTGGAAGCGACCATTTACTATTGGGAGAGTTACGAGGTCAAGGTGAGATAAAATACACTTTTCATAATTTTAAAATGTCATCAAGATAATGTATGCTCTCTTAATTGCAGAGTTATAACAAGAAGAATAAAGGCAATAGGAATAAAGCACCAGGTCCTACCCATACCTTGGCAAGAATTAGTTTTGATATCCTGAAAACAAGCATGTAAGTTCTTATAATCTAACATCATACAAAACAATAATGAAAATATATAACAAAATATGATTGTCATATATTTTTTTAGGTCATGACAGTGGACGGGTTGAATCGTGTTAGACTCTTTTAGATAACTTGACAAACAACTGATAAGGAGGGGAACACATTATCTATTCATGAGACTTAGACAGAAACCCAAGTAAGTCATCATTTTTTTATTTGTACTTCTAACTCTAAGTATATATCTAACATATTTAACTTGCAAATGTATGTAGCGATGAATGATGGAGTTCATTAATATCCAACCACCTTCGGACCATGGCTCTTTGAACCCCAGATATCTAAGCGAGGAGGCATTTCACTACATCTTCCCTCCTTCCTCCCATCATTCTAGATAAGTGTTATTGGGTGGTGCAACTACCACCAAGTCGAGCTTTTATGGACGAGGTGGTGGTCCATCGTAGCAGGAGTTTGATTAGCTGAAGCAGAGCATGGTGGAGATGTATCATGACCTCAATAGGTTACATGAGAGAGAAGATCAGTTGTGAGAGACCATGCAACATAATACTCAGACTATGCAACAAATGCACAGACGATGCATGAGATGTATAGATTGATTGCCAAGCTTTCTGAGAGGAGCACATGCAGTTTGACTCCAACTCTTCTACGCCAAGACTAGGATGAAGACCCTCCCCCTACCAGTGCCGAGGATATACAATGTTAGTTGCACTAGGACTATGTAGTTTGTTGGGATTATGCTCTAGTATTTTCCCATATGTAGTACGTAACCTACATTTTATTCATTAATGTACATATATGTCTTTCTTGTTGTGGTTGTGAGCCATGGATCTCTTGAGTGTTGCATGGGCATTTTACCCATCTCTAGTTTGCAGGTTACATGTGTTAGTTTGTGAAACAAGGTGTCTACAATAGCTGCAAGCAGCTACTATTTTTTTACAGGTCATTCATATACGACGATCAGAGTAACTGTCATATATAATAGACAATTTATATGTACAATGGCTAGAGGAGCACCGTTAATAGTAAAAGTTATATACGGTGCCCTGGCGATCACTGCATATACAATGGCATTTTCATGGAGGCTTTTATAGAGGTGGCGGTTGAATCAAGCAACGATTAGCACAAATCGTAGTGAATGCTTCTTACGATGTTTAACTTAGCAATGACTTATTTTAGATAAGTCAAGATTTTTAGCGATGACTGGAGATCACCGTGAATTAGGTGGATTCCAGTAGTGGACATTCCTAAGCTTGAGTTAGTGGTGGAGATGAACATGTGCATACATTGATGAATCTCTATACTCCTTTAACTTTTTTCTATATGAGCTTAGGAGGGAATCATACATGAATTATTAAAAAATAAGAATAGAAAATTGTATTTTTTTTCTTCATCCAAACTCACACATGTTTCAAATTAGTATTTGCAATCAACCAACTAGCACTCCAATAATTTTACTAACACCATGTAATTACAACATGAATCCTCTTCTCCAACCACCCTCTTTAAATGCTCCTAAACCTCTTAAAATTAAAAAATAGTAGCCATCAACTGATGAATTTGTCACGAAGCTAAGTTCATGGTTTGAAGGCTCACATGCTATCTCTTTCTACACACATGACAAGCCTCTAAATGTCATAATTAATTGATGTCTAATGTGAAATAAGTTGTTGTAGCATGGGCAGTTAACGACCAGGTCGGAAAGCACTTAATAATCAATATTAATTATCGTGAAGATGGTCAATTTTATTTTACATGGGATAAGCCCATGGTCTAACACGGAGAAGCAATTACATGCTCAAGATTTAGTTTAAAGAATTTTAATGTTAGATTTTCAGAGAATATTTTTATTTTTTCTGTGAATAAATGACACTATAAAAATATGATCAAGTTCAAGGGTTAATTTTGTAATTTTTCTTTCAAATTAACTCTAAAAATTAAGAAACTTGATCAGAATGTCAAATGATGCAAACTTAAGCTAATATGAATTTTTGGGATTTTTCTGATTTGAAATAAATTTTTAATGACTTATTAAATGCAAAAATATTGATCATGAGTAAATGAATTTTAATCAATATCAAACACAAGTAATTTCTAGAGATAAAATTCTTTAAAATATCTAGAATAGGAATCCAAAAAAATATTAATTTTCTAAAAATACTCTATGATCAATCAATTATAAATTTCACCATATGATTTATTTAAGGAAAATGTTGTATGAAAAAGACATACTTTTTGGTTATATGCAAAGAACCATAAAATCTATTTAAGGTGATTTTTAAGAATTAATAGAGAAAGATATGATCTACTATGAATTACAGACCCAAAACAAGGTAAAATATGATAAATGTTACCACCATAATTATAATAAATCAATCAATGCTCATAAAAATACATTAAATTTCTACTGGATAGAATCTTAACTATTCTACAACATATTGAGTTATAATGAATTGAAAATTATTCTCAGACTAATGCTCAAAGTCAGGGGATAACTTGCAAATTAGAGAAGAGAATAAGTTAACAAAATAGTGCATGGTTGCGCTTCTTTAAATAACAATACCATCTACTGCTGGGTCAACTTGCACGTTCTCAGGAAGATGGTGTGCTCCTCACGTGCATGGATGAAGATGAATCCAACGGTTCTAATAATGCACAAGTACAATTGGATGGTTGGGATTTGTGTGGCTACCGATATATTGGATGAAGATTAAGGGTGTCATATCAGACGACACTTGTAGCAAAAACCATCCCTCTTTCAGCTTCGATGAAGACATCCGACATGGGGAAGCAAATGGATGGGTGAGGTGCAACTATCAGAGTGTAGCTCAATGGAGGCAAGGATCTGACGATATGGTCCTCTTGATAGAGAGGTCGAGGTTCCGCCGGTTGCTACCGATCGAAGAGGGGATGTTGGAGAGGGAGAACACCCTTCTATGGCTATGGATGGTCCATAAATGGTCCAAGTCCATGCTAATGAAAGGCCTTTCTCGAGCACCTCGAGCTACGGATGGACGAAGGGGGTCCAGGAATTCTTGATAGTCGTGGAGGAGTACTTGCTCTCCTTTGATGTTCTTCCGTGGATGACCTAGATGTTTTTTGAGGATGCACATGGGCTTTTGAATAATGTATCTTGAAGTGGGTTCAGACAGAGTCATAGGGTTGATGATGATGCCTTGATGCTCCAAGATGGGATAACTTATAACTCGAGTCAAAACTCAACTTGGGGTGAAGATGACGATGGTGCAGATAGACGAAATAATGGTCGGTGGAAGCTTCAATGCACAGTGGTTGACGGAAGCTTGATCTCTAGTCGTATTCACTGGAGGTGAAGTGGGTATGAAAGATAGAAGGATGGAAAGTGAAGAGGATCAAAGATGAGGTGGTCTTATCAATGTAAGTTTGGATACCTATTTTTGGGTCCCGGATCAGGACGAAGCATATTGGTATGAAGATAAGAACAATAGCAGAAAATAGATACAAGGAAGAAAGAAGGAGCAGGAGTAGGAATGTTACCCAGAGAATGGTGTTGATTCGCATGGGGACGAAACTCTATAGAGAGCTTCATATCGTTGCTCGAGTCATGCAGCAAACGACGAGCTCAATAACTCGTTATAAAGGAAGATTTACAATGGTGATGGGTCGTCGGACCATGCCACGAAGAAAAGGAGGTGATGAATCCTCATTTGAACACCTTTATTCTTTAATTTTGTCCTTAAATCCATAGCTAAATACATGCGTATATCATTAATTTGTGAAAAAAACAATCTATAAATTACATAAAATATTGTACAAAACTCTATATAAATACTACATTTAATAACAAAATAAAAGAATAAAAGGAAAGAGAATAAGAAAGAATGAAGTGTCAAAGACGTCGAGTTACTCTAGACCCCGAGACCTAGTCATCATGATGACTTGGTTGAGAGAGATTAAACTAGGGGGAGATAAGGCAGAGAAATTGTATATAAAATACACAAAAATCCAAATTTTTATTTCAACAATAATTACATTTTGGGAGCTTTTTTAATTTATTATTTTTAATACCTTAAATCAATAAGTTTTAACATGAATATTTTACATAAAAATACAAAGAAAAATACAAAATTTATTTTACTAAAAAATAATGCACAGTGTGCCCGAGACACAAAATAAAAAACCACAAAGAAAACTTTACAGACATGTATCTTTGCCATACAGATTCAAATATGACCAAATCGCCTTTATTATTCATAAAATAAAATTACTATTTAATGAAGATGGTTTCATTCAATTTGTTGTTAAGATGAAAAAGTTAGGTTTTGGGCCTTCATTGTGCACTATACATGTATAAAATATTTAAATTATTTGTTCTTTATATTTTTTATTTTTAAAAAAATTAGATATTATTAAAACACATGTATATACTTAATAAAAAATAAAACAACCAAGAATAAAATAAAAATAAAAAATATAATTCACTATATAGGTAAAGTATATACATGTATTTTAAACTTAGAAAATGCAATAAAAATACATAAATATGTATTGAAATAATTAGAAATATATAAATTATGTGTATAAAATACTAAAATATAAAATACAAATTAAAAATCAAAATATCAAGATACAGGAATACCTATATAAGTACATGTAAATATTAACATGTTACAAATTAACTTGAAAAAATAAATAAAAATAAGAATAACATATTATGAATATTATAAACATTTTTTATGTTTTCAGCAAAAAATAATGGAATCATCTATTAATTTGTATCTATTTAATAAGTTTTTATACTTTGATTTTTCTAGTTGGTCGACGTGGGCCAACCAGAATAAAACCCTAGTTGACCCCAAGTCAACAACCCCCTCTCTCCTTCTCAAGCGTTAAGCCTGTCGAGTTCTCGAATTTCTTCTTATTTTTCCACTCGATCCAATCATCATCTAGCTTATCATGCTGAGCAATTTGTGGAGATTTGATCTCCGTGATTCATGCCATGGCTTGAGATCTTGTCAATCCTCATAAATTTGAGCACAATTAGGTAACAACCTCCCTTCTCGCTCTGCTTATGAGTAATCTTCCTCCACACTTTTTTGAAGTTCGATCCCTCTTACGGAGCTCTTAGACCCTCAGATCTGGCACATGGAGTTATTGACTTGTGACATGAGTCAGGAGCTGACATCTAAAGCGAGGAGGAGTGTCGCCAGAGGAGATCCAATCTTATCGTTGGAGAAGAAACCGGCGGTTCTGCCTCTTCATCCCCTAGGATGAATTAAGGCCCTTTCCTATCATTTTAGGTACTTTTATGTCTTAGCTTTCATTTCCATTATTTAATTTTCATTTTTAGCCATTAATTTAGGAGTAAATAGAAACCTCATATAACCTTGAGCTCGAGCTCCAGGCCAAATTCGTCGTGAATCCATCGTGATCTGCTCCAATTCGCATCTCATTTCGTACCCCTTCAAATTCTCCATCATTTCCCTCATTGAATAAACCTAGATCTATCTTGGATTTGGCAAATAGAAACTTGATCGATCGCCCTATGTCGGAGTTTCACTATCCCACACATCCACTTGCTTTCTATCTTCACAGACCAACCGAGGAGGAAGTCTTCAAGCCTTGGAAGATTTTTATGCAGATCTCATGCTTTGAGGACTCATCTGGGGTGGAGTAGAGCACCTCCAGGTCAAACAATCAAGGTTGAGCCCCATATCCACATTGACACACCTGCCTCATCCAAGCCCACCTACACCTACGGAGAACCCCCAGGAACTCATAGCCTTTGACGGATCGAGGAGAGCACATCGGAGGCCGGAGGAAATCACGATCGAAGCAAGCCCAATCCTTGTTCTTTGGTAGTTCACACAGAGCCCTTCCCCGTCGTATGATAGAGAACACAACCCGGATCTAATATGGGTCGTCCAATCAATTCGAAGTGTTGCGTCCCCACGAGTGTTGGATCTGCTACATGTCAACAAGAGAATGAACTAATGAACTGTGCTTAAGTGGGGAAATTTGTACATAGCCCATCCATGTTTTTTGTACTTAATTAATAGTTCTGTAAATTTTTAATTAAGGGTTAAAGTTTTGCAAAAAAATTGCACTATGATCCCTATACATTTTGTATATTACACTTAGGTCCACTTCTAGGTCACCTCACGTGATCCCCTATGTGAGTGGCTATTTTGCTTTTGTACCCCTATAGGTTTCATAAAATCTATTTAGTACTAAAAAATCAAATTGCATTCAAGAACTTTGGGTATTTTTGACATAACACCTCACACTTATTTTATATTGCAAATATACACCTTTTAGCTTATATAATTTTATTTTTGCATTTCTATTTTCTATAAATAGCTGACATGCTCCAAAAATTTTGCAAAAATAGGGAATATACCTGATATGTTGCTCATTCATTCATATATTTCTTTTAGCATTTATCTTGAATTATCTATTTATTTAAATTAAAAAGCACACTTTTATTCACTAATTTGATTTAAAAAATAAAAAATATAAATCCCTCATTATAATATCCAAAAAAATAGTTACTATTTATTACAAAACTTTATCACTCCATACCAAAAATCAGTGAAAATACAAAAGAAAAACTAAAAAATATAAAACCCTTTGTAACACTAAAAATTAAAAATATTCTCAGAAACTCCAAAAATAGTTCTCAGTTATATATATATTAGTATATATTAATTTAAGTCTTGAGAAATTTTGGATATATTTTATATTTTTTAAATCTCAAAACAAGTCAGCCAATTTAAATATTCCCTGATTTTGACTATTTTGGATCTCAAAAATATAACAAAACATTAGTAAAAATCACCAAAAAATTAATAAAAATAGAGGAATATATAAAAGCACAATAATATTTTATTTTGTAATTAGTGCATACATATAATTATATCTATAATTAGAATGATATATATTGTATTATATATTTATATATAGTTATATATAGTTAATGTTATTATTAACTACTATACTATAAATATATTATAAACCCTTTAAAAAAATAAAAAGACTTTTTTATTTGTATTTACTGATTTTTATATATTTACCATATATTATATATGTTCCTTATATTATATATTATTACATATAGTGATATATATATATATACGCACACATACTTATTATATATTAAAAAAGAAAGAAATAAAAAATAAGGAAAATATAAAATAAAATAATAATTATAAAATTAAATATATATATTATATAAAACAAAAAAGATTCAATAATTAACAAACCCACAAAAACACTTAGTACATAGCAACTAATATATACAAGTATAAATTATTTAGCAATAATGCTATAGCTACACTTGTGTGTTCCATGTGTTCGACGCCCTACTTGTACTTGCACACTATACACATTAAATTGTAGGGTTTATAATAAACCTTGACCCAGTATTGTATTGCATTGTTTGACCATTCTTGTTGTGGGTTGATTGTTGTTTGAATTCATGGTTCGTGACCAGTCACTTCAGATATTGTTCTCCCTCTGTGTAGATCACTAGATTGGTTCAAAGAGTTGTTCCACAAATGACACCATTTTTTGGGAGTAACTGATAGTGTAACCTAGTTGTATGTATTATCATATTATTCATCTTATATTTATGCTAATTTAATTTCATTATTCCTATTTTATTTTTGCTTATTTAATTTTGATATTTTCTTATCTATTTCGGACCATTTTCCTCTGCTTAATTTCTTTTGAGGAAATGCGTGGTGACAACAAATTCTTAGGAGTTTGACACACTCGAGCTAGGAGGAGATTGACATTTTCTACAAAGGTCAATTGGAGAGAACATGAGAGAGAGAGAGAGACAGAAGCAGTAAAGAGTAGATCTTTTTAGCATTTTTTTGAGAGAGTATTTCATTTTTATTTTTGTATATTAGTTTGTAATAATTCAGGACACTTGGACACTGCTACTTCACGAGGTTTGTTGCCAGGGTGTCTATTCACCTGGGGCTGTCGCTGGGTTTTTCGTGTTTTTCTTGCCTTTATTTTATCTCTCATGTTTTGAGCTTTTTTGCCTTATTTTCTTTGTTTTCAATGATTGAAGCCCTAGATTTAGGAATCCTTGACCCGGTAACTAGGTCTACGACTTAATTAGAGTCGTATACCTATAGTTTTCTACACTTGGAACTATCAAATAAAAATTGTTGAATACTTGGATTTGAAATCAAGCACCATGAGATGCTCCAAACAACGCTTGTAGGATCTGTTGTGGCAGACACTGAGGAGTCTCCAAGATCAGACTTTTGGATTTTATTTCTAGGTACCCAACATTTGGTTCTTCATGTCTAATAGCAATTCTTGTTTAGGGTGCTTTCATCGTTTGCATATCAATTATGGAGTGTATATATTTCAATTTATGTCTTGCATCCCGTATGGAGGGAGCTGGGAATCACTATAAGTCATCTAACTTTGCATCCATCATTTGATACAAGGGTGAGATGTCCACCCTTGTATCCACTTGCATGGCTTTTCTGCTATCTCCTTTTGTTTTTATATCACTTGGGATCAAAAAGAAAATTAAAAAAATCATTAAACACATTTTATTGAAAAATACTCAAAAAAGTGAAAACAAAAATAAAACTAAAACAAGAGGAATAATAATAAAACTTTGACCTTAATTAAAATTCTTAGTGGACATCACTGTTTTGGGTTCATAAAGCCCTCATTATTTTAAATTACCATTCCGACAGAGTGAGGCATGACCCCTAAGGAATAGAGCCCAAATCGATTTATGACAACCTTGATAATCACTTCGGATGGGGAAGTATTGGTGTTTTATCTTACATAGGCGAGTAGGGCCTTGTTGAGGATAGTGTTCCCACCTTGTATTGAGCCCCCAACTTGGTTTTAAATATTGAGCATATTCCACACCCTCTGGGGTGTGTCTGTCTCATCGTCTTGTGTCCGAGTACCTTACTTGTGAGGAAACATTGTCACCTATTGGATTCCTCTCTCTCTCTATTTCTTAGATTGAGTGGGCCCTCAAGCATGAGATCAAGGACCTCTAAGTGCGCAGATCACATGTTACAAAGGAAGCGGGAAGTACAAGATCCTTTTCTGACAGTACTCACTCTCCTATAGGGATAGCCCTCTATGGACTTGTCAAAAGATTTTGCCTGCAAAACAAAAATAAAATTGAAAAGATAAAAATAACAGAACCTTTACATTTTTATTTGTGTTGAATTGGTGAACCCAAAACTTGTTTGGTGTTTATTTTGATATAGGTTAAGATAAAATATCATTCCCGCATATTTGTGCCATTTTTTATATTTTATTCTCTTTAGACCCTTGCTCGCTTTGAGCCATTCTACTATTTTACACTCCTTTTATTTCTTGTTCATCATTGTGTCCTTCATCCATTCTCGATCTCTCATGACCCTCGAGAGGTCGACTCATGGATGGCTTGGTCGGAACCTCGCGATACCCATATCGATTCCACGCAGTCGACATATCTAATAATTTGGGCCGATTCTCGAGATCATGGTTCGGACTTTGCGTACCGCTCTATAGACTCCCTGCCTTCTTTAATAATTTAGGATCACTCTTGTCCCAATCTATGTCCACCTTGGATGGAAATAGATTTCACTCCGTACACCTCTCCATCCTTAATGAAGTTATGTGTTGACCTTAACAGAGAACATTTCTCTATATCCGGTGCTTCAATTCAGAGTGATCGGTGCATTATTCCATGTACATACCAAGAACCACATGCCGACGTTTATCCGCATGTAGAATAAGATGGGGTGATGCGCACTTGGCTGCATCCACATGCACTCGCACGCCCGCGTTGACTGATCGAGAACACAAGTCCCCACGTGAATGCGTGTACATGCAAGCACACGCCAGCAACATCGGGCTTCGATCGTGAAAATGTTTATAAACACAATGGGGGTTCTTTCCTCCGAGCCATGGTGCCTCTTGTTGCCTTTCCTCATTCCAATTGAAGGACCAAGCGTGCTTGGCCCAATGTGATTTTTACTATTTCTTAAATCTCAAAACAAGTCAGCCTATTTAAATATTCCTTGATTTTGACTATTCTGGATCTGAAAATTACAAAAAACATTGGTAAAAATCACCAAAAAAACAATAAAAATAGAAGAATATATAAAAACATAAAATATTTTATTTGTAATTTGTGACAATATATAATTATATATATATATATATATAAATAGAATGCTATATATTGTATTATATATTTATATGGTTATATATATAATGTTATTATTAATTATTATACTATAGTTATATTCTAAACCCTTTAAAAAATAAAAAAAACTATTTTTATTTGTATTTACTCATTTTTATATATTTACTTATGGGAGCTGGGAGCCTACACCCAGGGGTGTAGGTAACTACCTACACCTGGTCTTTTTTTTCATTATTTTTGATTTTTGAAGGAAACCTTAGGGGGGATTTGCTTAATATATTGAGAGAAATATATGTTTCAAGTTACATGCAAAACAAACATTTCTAACATGTTCACCTAGACAGGGTCAATTTCAAAAATTCTGAGACCGTTAAAATTTGGCAGTCTTGATGGAGATGATAGGAATCTCGAATTTAGTTAAATTTTGAATGACACCATGGTGGCATATAGTGATCTAATTTCCTCAAAGTTTCATTTCAAAAAAATCAAAAAATAAATAAAAAATGAGCCGGGTGTAGGTAATTACCTACACCCCTGGGTGTAGGCTCCCTTTTCCCATGCTATATGGGAGCTGGGAGCCTACACCCAGGGGTGTAGGTAACTACCTACACCTGGTCTTTTTTTTCATTATTTTTGGATTTTTTGAAGGAAACCTTAGGGGGGATTTGCTTAATATATTGAGAGAAATATATGTTTCAACATGCAAAACAAACATTTCTAACATGTTTATCTAGACAGGGTCAATTTCAGAAATTCTGAGACCATTAAAATTTGGCAGTCTTGATGGAGATGATAGGAATCTCGAATTTAATTAAATTTTGAATGACACCATGGTGGTATATAGTGATCTAATTTCCTCAAGGTTTCATTTCAAAAAAATCAAAAAATAAAGAAAAAATGAGCCGGGTGTAGGTAAATATATATATTCCTTATATTATATATTATTACATATAGTGATACACACACACTTATTATATATTTAAAAAAGAAAGAAATAAAAAATATGGAAAATATAAAAAATAAAATAATAATTATAAAATTAAAATAATATAATATAAAAACAAGAAAGATTCAATAATTAAAAAACCCACAAAAAAACATTTAGTACATGGCAACTAATGTATACAAGTATATATTATTTAGCAATAAATAATATAGCTACACCTGTGTTTTCCATGTGTTCGATACCCTACTTGTACTTGCACATTATACACATTTATTTGTAGAGTTTATAATAAATTTTGACCACGTATTGTATTGCATTGTTTGACCATTCTTGTTGTGGGTTGATTGTTGTTTGAATTCGTGGTTCGTGACCAGTCACTTCGGAGACAGTGTTCTCGCTTTGTGTAGAACACTAGACCGATTCAAAGAGTTATTCAACAAATGACACCATTGTTGGGGAGTAAATGATAGTGTAACTTAGTTATATGTATTTGCATATTATTCATCTTATATTTATGCTTATTTAATTCCATTATTCCTATTTTATTTTTGCTTATTTAAGTATGTCATTTTCTTATCAGTTTCTGACCATTTTCCACTAATGAATTTATTTTGAGAGACCGCGTGGTGATGACGAATTCTAAGGAGTTTGACACAATCAAGCCGTGAGGAGATTGACATTTTCTACATAGGTCTATTGGAGAGAGCATGAGAGAGAGAAGCAGTAAAGACCATGTCTTTTTAGCATTTTATTCTATTTTACGAGAGAGAAATTTATTTTTATTTTTGCATATTAATTTGTAGTAATACATGACACTTTGGCACTTCTACTTCACGAGGTATGTTGTCAGGGTATTGTTTAACACGAAAATCGGCGGTCTAATATGTCTCGCACGAGGCGGAGACAAAGTCGCTGTGGCGACCGCGTGAAATTCGGATTAAAACAACAATTAACCCACGATAATCAAATAAGGAAATGAGGTGAATGTGGAGTTAAAAATTATTATTAACTCTACAGAAATATGTATAGTGTAAGTATGTGTAGAGTGTCGAACAGAGGGAGCAGACAGGTAGAACCGGGCAAAATGCTCAAAATGAGCGATTGTGAATATTTGTTTTTCTATGCTATGTTTTTGTGGGTTTTAATTTTATATTTTTTAATTTTATTTTTAATTTTATATTTTTGTATTTTGATTTTTAATTTACTGATTTTATATTTTCCTTTTATATTTTATATATTTTTTTATATTTTCTTTTTCTATAAATAGAAAATATGAACAAAGTAAGAAAGAGATGGATAATGTATTTATAAAAATAAGTAAAAATACTCGAAAATTAGGAAATAAAATAGTTTTAGGCTTTTTATAATTTTCTAATGTTTTTGTGATTTTTCTATATTTTTCCTATTTTTTTGGTATTCATTAAAGTCAAAAATACTGAAAATAGGGAAGAAAATGAAAGATTATAACTAAAATGGAGAAATAAAATAGAAAACAGTAGCAAAAATTTCCCAAATTAATTTTAAAATAAAGATCACAAAATAAAGAAAATTCAGGAAAAGGAAACACAATTTTTAGATTTTTTGTGAATTTTATAAATTTCTATGAAGGTTTTTAGAGTTTTCTAATTTTTATGGGTTTTCTTTTATATTTTTTTATGATTTTTGGTCTGAAGTTAAAAGATACTAAAAGAGGAAAAATATATATTTTTTTGGAGATTTTCTGAGATTCTTTCATAATTTTTATGGATTTTATAATGCAAATAGTGCTGAAAATGGTTGTTTTTGATTTTTTTATAAATATTAAAATGCAATAAAAATGCAAAATAAAAATATGACGTTAAACTACTATGCAACATGAATTTTTTGGTAATTTTTGTGGATGTTTAGGATTTTATAAATGCATGAAACAAATAAAAGAAACAAAAAGAAATATCACACTGGCAGGGGCGTTTGTGTAAATATGGCAAAGTTGAGGGGCTTATCTGCAAATTACTCATAAAATTTATAATGGCTACAAATAGTTTGAGGAACAAATGCAAATGACCACACCCGCTAGGGGTCTCGCGCAAAAATGCACGCACCTCACGCGCACAGGCACGTGAGGTGACGTGGCTAAGGACTGAAATGTAATTGAGCAAAGTACGGGGGCCCAGTTATAAAATAATACAAAATATACGAACTACAAGGGAAAGTTTATATCCTACATAATAAATACAAAAATGCCTGGGGGTGGAGTACAAATACCCAGTCGGGCGAGATCTGATGGTTGAGCACCCCTTTACTTATACACGTGGCAAGATGAGATGCAGTGATGCCCCTTCGCGTGTGCAGCCAGGATTAGATGATCATCGAGCAACGAACGACCAGGGCGTGAGTAGATCCGACGGTGGCTGGCAACGCTGGAAGAACAGGGGGTATCCTACGGCAAGGAGGTTAGGTGGAAGAACAGGGCTCCTCCTCCGGTGGGGCGAGGTTCCTCCAGCTGGCTCTCGCTGCTCCGACGTCCGGTGGAGCTACAAAATGGCCACACAGCACCTGCGAGCCCCTTCTATCAAATGGTGGCCCCAAAATGGCGAAGAGAGGATATGAGGACCACCACAGCGTGAATGGACTGGAGCTGCTCCCAGGAGCTTTTCCTTCAAAATTTGACCCCCAGATGGGTCCTTCGGCCTCCCTGGAACCTGCAAGGATGAAACACAAGCGCGAGAGATGATTTCGAGGCAAACAAAGGTGGAAAGGGGGGTGAACAGCGTGGGAACAGGCTCACCAGAGCGGGGGTCCGGCAAGCTTTGAGGAGCGAAATTTAATCTAACTTACTTAATCAAAAGACAAAATATAGACTCTAACTGATCCTAGGCTTAATAACGCACTAAAAAATACAATAGAACAAGACCTCAATGGCTATCAAACCAGAGATGAGACCTCACGGCAGTTCGCCGGAGATGGAGGTGGAACGGCCTCCGCGCCGCTTCACAGCACTTCCTAGTGGCGAGGAGAGGTTGTTGTCACCTCCTCCATCCTCAGCACAGAAGCAAGGAGGGCGAAAACAGGTAGAAAGGGTTCAAGGGTGGATAGAAGTGAAGGGGGTGTTTTGAATGAATGGTCGAGTGGCGAACTTCGAGGCTCAATCACGGGTGGAGCATAAATGATCTGCCCGAGAAATAGGGTCGGCGTGGATCATGGATGAGCAGTGAAAAAATCTCATGAAGGGTCAACCCTCCCTCGAGCAACGCAATGATGGCGAAAAAATCGAGAAAAAGGGGGTCACATGAAGGTCTGACATGCTGCAGGAACAAGGGCCAGGGAGTTGACCAGCGGGTCAACTTTCCCAGCCACCTGGTTTGTCCACGTGGACCAACCAGGAAAATCCGCAGGAAAAACATTTGTAAATTCAATAAAAATAGAAAACAAATTATTTAATTTTTGATTATAAAACAAAAATTGTTTATTATTTTATAAATTAGTTTATGGTGATTTTTAATTATTTTTTAGAGGTATAAAATTACAAGTTACCTTTTATACCCTTTGTAGGTATCTTTGTCTATATATTTTATTATTTAATTTTTATTTTGTACATTTAATTTATTTATTTTTCTTTATTATTTTATAAATTTATAAAATATTTTTGTACACTTATATATATTTTTACTTTATTTTTATGAAGTATTTTGTACACTTAATAAAATAAAAGTTTTAATAATATAGGTATGTATACAGGTATTATACCTATGTATATTATATACAAGTATTTTATTTTGTGTTTCTTTTAGATTTTTATTCTGATTTTAATGCACATATATGTTATAAATAATATTTACAAAATTACAAAAATATAAAATTATAAAAATAATGATTAAATAATAAAATGAATATTTTAATCTGTACAAGTATACCAGTGGGGTCCAAAACTCAATTCAAACCGTAGCTCCGCCAAATGCGAAACTACCGCCATTAAATAGCTTATTTTAAATTATATACAATTAAAGATGAGTTTGATGCATTTGGAGTTTTTATTTGCGAGATACAGGTCTGGGAAGTTGGGATTCTGGATTCTTATTCAGACCATAACTTTTTATCTGTACATTATTTTTGAGTGAAATCCTTTATTTATTAAATTATCTACAACTTTCATGTTCAAAGTTTCTTTATTTGAGGTATAAAAGTGGAAACAAAAATAGGTCCCAAAATGAATAAAGAATGAAGGAATTTTTATTGTATTTTAGCCCTTATCTCCCCCTACTTTATTCCTTGTCGACCTAGTCATCGAGATGCCTAGGTCTCGGGGTTTCGGGTCATAAAATATTTACAATATTTTATTCTTTTTCTTTTATTTTCTTTATTCTATAATTTTGGCTTTTAAAAATCGTATTTTATACAATATTTACACAATGATGCATGAATGCTAAAATGCCAAAATTAACAATATTTGCACGTATTTACTAGGGTTTTTAAGGCCAAAATGATAGAATAAAGATGATGAAACGTAGATTCATCATCCCCCTATACTTTCCTTTGCTAGTCTCCAGCAAACACTTATGCAATAAGTGCAGAAAAGAAAAATAAAGAAAAGAAAAAGAAGAAAGATGGATGAAATTTAATTATCAAACTTGTCTTCACAAAATCAAAGTTTGGAGCTTAAGTCGAACCTTTGGAATTTTAGTGCGGTCGGAACCTTACTGAGAACCGGATTCGAAATCCAACAGCCTTTGAGAATCCCAAAACTCTGCCCAAGTCTCCTCAATAGCAAGGTCAGAAATATCTCAACTCATACGCAAACCCTTATGACTATGAATCTGACTCGTACAGTGTAAGTAATAGTGGCTCTCCCCAACTAGAATGACAAAGAGACTGACTTCTCCAGTATGACAACCCAATGATTCCCCAATCCAATGACTCCTTCCTCGAGGAGCGGGGTATTCCCTTCTAAGTTCAAGTGTTAACCAGCTCAAGAGGAGGGGGTGAAGAGAAGAATGGACGGTAGCCAGTGTAGCTACCTATCTGAGGATGCAAGACCAGTGTAGTCAAGTAATCCAGCTGCAGGCTCACATAATATGACTTTGGAACTCAAGCTTGCTTATTGACTTTACAACATATGTACATACTTTGGCAGGCATTTTATTTTTGTACAAGCCTGTCCTCCTTTTTTTTTGAAATACTATTCACAATAGCATTTACATAAGGAGTTTTTTCCTCTTGAGCCAGTAGACTATCCCTCTTTTGAAGCTTTATTGCAACCCACACTCTCCTGTCTTTAGAATTCCTCATCACTGGACGGGTTGGGGTGCACTTCCCTCCCTAGAGGAGGACAAATGTTTCCACTTGTGTGCGTCTCATACCGGCAAATCCAACCCCCTCACCACTCCAACTGAGTTGAGCCCTGTGAAAGGTGTAGGTGTCCAAGTTAGGTCATTATCAACAAGAGTCGTGTGTGTTCTCTGAAATACTCTACTTAGGCAGTCAAGAATCCATTGAACCAAGTCTCGTCATCCTCAAAGAATTAAGTCAACTAGACCTGAAGTACCTCAATCCCTATTCCTATAAGGTTCCTGTTATTTAGGTAGATTTTAAGGTCCAATCAAGCTCCAATCTCCGGATTTTACTTAGACTTGTTCAACTATCAAACTCAATCCGAAAAATACGAATGCTATGCAAATGATATGCAGAATGCAGAAAATACTTTTGTGATGCAATTTTCAAGATTTTGAACTTTTTATGGATTTTTGAAAAGATGATGATGCATATGCATTTTTTTGTATTTTTCAAAAAGATTTTTCAAGTGTTTTTGGCATATAGTTTTGCAAATGTTTTTGGGATTTTGAAAACAAAGATTTTTGGCTAAAAACTAGGTACAAATATATACACGGAGATGCTTCTTATATTTACAAGAAGTGGATTTCAAGAATTTACAAGGGTAAGTGATCAATTTTATAGGTATGTATAGTGGATTTTAGGTGTGATGTATATATTCCTAAAACTTATTTGAAAAGGTTTTTACAAATAATTTTGAAAACTATAGTCCAAAATAGCTTTTACAAACAATTTTACAAACATGTACACACATTTGAAAATCATTTTGCAAAGGTTTTTCAAACAGTATATATAGATTTTTCAAATATTTTTGCAACCATTTTTCAAACCATTTACAAACCAAAATGTTTTTACAAAGGTTGAAAACATGTAACAAAGCGTTTTCTAAATAGTTTTCAAAAGATTTCAAACTATTTTTCAAACATTTTACAAAAAAACATCTTCACCTGATTTATTAATCAGTAATTACAAAAAGAATTTGAGGAATAATCACATCTTTTTATTAAGGTTTTTAATGAATTTTAAAAAATTATTAGCCATAATTATTAAGAAAATACGAAAGTACGAGTTATGGCTAAAGTATATACGTAGTATATACGACCCGCATATACTTAGCTTGAGCTATGTCCTCATAGATCAGAGAGAAAAAAGAAGACATAACTCGTACTGAGTATAGGAAAATCTAAAGAATAAATAAATAAAGAGCTGAATGAACGAATGAGAAGTTGACCGTCCCCCCTATACTTAGGATCAACTAATCCTAAGTATAACAGACTGTACACAAAGCAGGGAGGGTCAAGGGTGGGAATGAACAGATCGTACTCAGATTGTCTCCCCCTATACTTAGGGTAAGATATCCCTAAGTATAGACAAGAAGAGGAGACAATGGAGAGGATCAAAGAATAGAAAAACTGGGGGTGCACACCCCCTATACTTAGGACAAAGTGTGTCCTAAGTATAGAAGACTATCTACAAGGGGCGGCACCTTTTCGGTAGATGAAGAAGATAGAAGAGGAAAAGAAGAAAAGAAGAAAAGAAGAAAAGAGATGAAAATGGAAACGAGATCAGACGATGGAAGAAGATAGAGAAGGATATACACATCACTCCCCCTATACTTAGGGGAAAAGAAGCCCTAAGTATAGGCAACAACATGAGTGATGAAACGGAACGACAAATGAACACTCGGCTCGTCCACCCCCCTATACGTAGGACAAAGTACGTCCTAAGCAAGGAAAACACGAGAATGGGTGGATGAGCAAGACGGAAGATGGACAGAGATGATCAAAAGAGAATATACAACAAGGATGGATGTACACATGATCAAGAAGGTAGAAAGCGAACCTTCTTGAGGGACCGCTGAAGAATAGATCTGGTATGGTGCAGGTCGACATCGGGGTCCACAGTGGACGGAAGCCGATCAGGGTCGACAGAGTGGAGGTCCTCGGTGGTCCTAGGGTGTGAAGGCACAGACGGGTGAGTGGAAGAGGTGTGGTCAGGCCTGGCCTTGGGAGTCTCGCTGATATCAAAGTGGAATGGGACGAACTCATCATCAGAAGAAGAAGTGTAATCGGAGTCGTCCTGCGAGGTGTCGTCCAGGTCAAAACCAAAAGGAACGAACTCATCAGTGGAAGTAGTTGAACTCTGTTCGTCCTCTATAATCTCAACCGGATCATCCTTTTCATCAAAAGGCCCGAATTCCCGAATAAAAGCAATCAAGTCAAATTCGGCCTTAGTCTCATCAGTATCTACACGGACAGGAGCGGACTCATCGGTTAAAGTAGTCAAATCATGTCTGTCCTGTCTAGTCTCAGGATCTGCCCTCCGCTCAATGGTGTCAATCGTGTAAATCTCATGGATGTCATCAACACAACGCCAAGTCCCAGAAGAAGGAACTATGAGGTCCATGATTTCCGAGTCTTCCTCAACAGTAAGGAATTCTTGGGTCTTAGTGGAATCCAATAAACATCAAAATTCTCTGATAGTATCACCAAGGTCATGGTCCTCGAGGTCAGCCAGAACAGGTGTAGTCACATCAGGTGCAGATCTCTGGTCAGCAGTGGGTGCGGTGATCAATGCTTCGCTCTCGTCAGCAGGGCGGAAGCGAATCTCTCCTGATCCGTAATCAATAACGACCCTCGCAGAGGCGAGGAATGGTCGTCCCCATGACGATTGGAGAATGCTCCCCTGTGGAGGTCTCCATGGGCAATACGACAAAATCTACATGGTAGCCCGTGCCCTGAATTGAGATGACGACATTTTCAAGGATACCCTTCGGCCTCTTTATTGTTCCATCAGCAAATTGTACGATCATCCTGGTTTTCTTTAGAGGCCCTAAGTGAAGAGACTATACCAGCGAGAAGGGTATAATGTTAATAGACGCACCACTGTCGAGGAGAGTGTGATCACATGTGTGGTCAGAGATGGTGCAGCTAATGAAAGGTGTGGCAGTGTTCTTTTTCCTAGGAATGGGACGGTGTGTGATGGCGTGGGCAGTGGCCATGGTCAAAATATGACGCTCAGATCTGCTCCTCCGCTTTCTCTTCTTGGGAAGAGGAGCAGATAAATCAGTCATGGCCTGCTGAAGTGGGGCACGGATGATCTCATGAATGGTGGCCACCACTTCGGGTTCAGTCAATATTTTTTTTAATTTTTGGACCTCCTCCATACCAGGGAGGAAGTCGGAATCAGCATCTACACGAGGTATGCCAAGAGCAGTCTGTACAGCGGCATCCTCGAGGTCAAAGGTGGGACAAGGTGTGAATGAGTGTGTGGTCAAAGGATCTGGCAGATGGGCACTCTCCTCACGGTCTGACTCTATCGCGTGCCTCCCGAAATCTTTTTGGATTTTTAATTTTTTCCTCATTTTTTTTGTATTTTGGGTGATTGCAAGCTCTCATGGAAATCCTCGAGTGAACCCATATCATCAAATGGTGGAATATCATGGTCGATCTTAGTGAAGTTGTCAATACTCTGTCTCATATGATCCATCATCTAGGTCAAGTGCTCAAGGGTGGACTCCATGAAAGGTGACTCCAACAGGTCAGACTCGGGTGGATGTGAAGGTGGAAAATACGGAGGTGGTGGTGGATGTGAGTAGAAGTTCGAGGTCTGACACTGTGGCTGAGGCGGGTATGTACAAAAATCAGAAAAAATAGGAGGAGGATCCTCCTGATAAAAGGGAGGTGGACCGACTGGAGTGAACGAGAGATCCGCAAAGTCCGAATAGAAAATGCTCCAGGGGTCCATCTCAAAAGCATAAGGAAATGATCGGGAGAACACGAAGGTCAAGGCAAGAGAAGTGAAGAAGAAGGTGCAAATGCGCAGGGATGATCTAGTATACACACAAGCAAACACAAACAGACTCACACAAAACAAACCCTTAATTCACCTATTCAACTCGGTTGAGACCGAAGAGTCGGTCTTTTTATCTTGTCTGTTTTAGAGTTAGGTGAGAAGTCCTAGATTGCTCAAACACTTAGGGGGCTGATATAGGATTTGGGCACTAGTCTTTAGGGTGTGCGCGAGCAAGTAAAAGCGAAGACAATGAGGGGATTACTCACCCCAAGACAATGCTTTTTTTCTTTTTGATCTTTTTTAGGGTCAAGTAATATTAACAGTCCCAATTTTATTGGTTATCACTTTTTTTGGATTTTTAGTGAGAAATGCACGAGCCTAATGAGGAGTCAATTCTTTTAAGCACCTACGTGGTCAAAATCAGAGGGAGAGTCGAAAAAGCAATGCAAGCGGCAAAACGATAATGTATGCTAAAGCGTAAAAGCTCACCTTGCCTCCAGCACTCTACATGCAAGGATGCTCAGCAGAATTGAAACCTATCTATATGCAAATGCAAACCGATGAAATTTCCCTAAGGTGAGAAGCTGCTATTAGCGTGAAGCACCACAAGTCGGTCACCGATCTTCAATCCAGAAGTCCGGTCTAGGCTCACCCCTCCTCCACTCAACACATCGAGTTCAGGAGCAGCGCTGGCAGGGTGGGCTCGTGGCACGAAGGCTCGAAGATGATGAAGCGACTGTTTAAAGTTTTAAACTAAGTCCAAAGCGCACTAAAGGTACATGCAAAAGATTGTTAGGTGTTTGGACCTACTCTATCGCCAAGCAACTCCTACGGCTAAGGGCTCAATCACACAAAGTAAAGAAAACAAAATCGAAAAACAAAATAAAAAATGCGAAGGAAAAGCCGACAAAACCGCGGTGAGCCCCCAAGTGTACAAACACCTGGAAATTAGGCCCAAGTGTCCATTGTTCGGGGGTACCTGTATTATTACAAAAATATAAAGTCTCTTACTCACTTCAAATTACAAGAATAAATACAGAAAATAAATGCGACAACTAAGGTAGAGTCGGTCTTCAAAAATCTCTAAGTCTCCTTCGGTGCAAGGCTGGTAGACTGTCATCGGCTTCACGTGGGTGCGTAGGTGCCTAGGGTGGAGTGCCTCCCTCGATCCGCGGTACCTCGCACGAAGTGAACAAGAGAGGAGGTTAGACAGCTCAAGCAATATATCAAAAATAAGGAAAATAAAATAAGCACAAAAAACCGTGAAAACAGACAAATAATCACAAGCACAAACAAAAATCCGAACTACGCATTGTTGACCCTGACAACGGCGCCATTTGTTTAACATGAAAATCGGCGGTATAATATGTCTCGCACAAGGCGGAGACAAAGTCGATGTGGCGACCGCGCGAAATTCGGATTAAAACAACAATTAACCCACGACAATCAAATAAGGAAATGAGGTGAATGTGGAGTTAAAATTTATTATTAACTCTACAGAAATGTGTATAATGCAAGTATGTGTAGAGTGTCGAACACAGGGAGCAGACAGGTAGAACGGGGCAAAATGCTCAAAATGTGTGAATGTGAATATTTGTCTATCTACGCTATGTTTTTGTGGGTTTTTAATTTTATATTTTTTAATTTTATTTTTAATTTTATATTTTTGTATTTTGATTTTTAATTTACTGATTTTATATTTTCTTTTTATATTTTATATATTTTTTTTATATTTTCTTTTTCTATAAATAGAAAATATGAACAAAGTAAGAAAGAGATTGATAATGTATTTAGAAAAATAGGTAAACATACTCAAAAATTAGGAAATAAAATATTTTTAGGCTTTTTATAATTTTCTAATGTTTTTGTGATTTTTCTTTATTTTTCCTAATTTTTTTGGTATTTTTAAAGTCAAAAATACTGAAAACAGGGAAGAAAATGAAAGACTGAAACTAAAATGGAGAAATAAAATAGAAAATAGTAGCAAAAATTTGCCAAATTAATTTCAAACTAAAGATCACAAAATAAAGAAAATTCAGGAAAAGAAAACACAATTTTTAGATTTTTTGTGAATTTTATAATTTTTTATGAAGGTTTTTAGAGTTTTCTAATTCTTATGGGTTTCCTTTTGTATTTTTTTTGGTTTTTGGTCTGAAGTTAAAAGACACTAAAAGAGGCAAAATATATGTTTTTAAGATTTTCTGAGATGTTTTTTTAATTTTTATGGATTTTATAATGCAAACAGTGTTGAAAATGGTTGTTTTTTATTTTTATAAATATTAAAATGCAATAAAAATGCAAAATAAAAATATGAAGTTAAACTACTATGCAGCAAGAATTTTTTTGTAATTTTTATGTATTTTTTAGGGTTTTATAAATGCATGAAACAAATAAAATAAACAAAAAGAAATATCACACTAGTAGGGGCCTTTGTGCAAATATGGCAAAGTTGAGGGGCTTGTCTGCAAATTACTCACAAAATTTATAACGGCTACAAATAATTTAAGGACCAAATGCAAATGACCAGACCCGCAAGGGGTCTCGCGCAAAAAATGCACGCACCTCACGCGCACAGGCACGTGAGGTGACATGGCTAAGGACTGAAATGTAATTGAGCAAAGTACGGGGGTACAGTTATAAAATAATACAAAATATACGAACTGTAAGGGAAAGTTTATATCCTACATAATAAATAGAAAAAATTCCCGAGGTGGAGTACAAAATACCCAGGCGGGCGAGATTTGATGGTTGAGCACCCCTTTACTTGTACACGTGGCAAGACGAGATGCAGCGATGCCCCTTCGCGTGTGCGGCCAGGATTAGATGATCATCGAGCAACGAACGGCTAGGGCGTGAGCAGATCCGACGGTGGCTGGCAACGCTGGAAGAACAGGGGGTATCCTACGGTAAGGAGGTTAAGTGGAAGAACAAGGCTCATCCTCCGGCGGGGCGAGGTTCCTCCAGCTGGCTCTCGCTGCTCCAACGTCCGGTGGAGCTACAAAATGGCCGCACTGCACCTGCGAGCCCCTTCTATCGAATGGTGGCCCCAAAATGGCGAAGAGAGCACAGGAGGACCACCACGACGTGAATGGACTGGGGCTGCTCCTAGGACCTTTTCCTTCAAAATTTGACCCCCAGATGGGTCCTTAAGCCTCCCTGGAACCTGCAAGGATGAAACACAAGCGCGAGAGATGGTTCCAAGGCAAACAAAGGTGGAAAGGGGGGTGAACGGCGTGGGAACAGGCTCGCTGGAGCGGGGGTCTGACAAGCTTTGAGGAGCAAAATTTAATCTAACTTACTTAATCAAAAGACAAAATAAAGACTCTAACTAATCCTAGGCTTAATAATGCACTAAAAAATACAACAGAACCAAACCTCAATAGCTATCAAGCCAAAGATGAGACCTCACGGCGGTTCGCCGGAGATGGAGGTGGAACGGCCTCCGCGCCGCTTCAGAGCGCTTCCTGGTGGCGAGGAGAGGTTGCTGTCACCTCCTCGATCCTCAGCACAGAATCAGGAAGGGCGAAAACGGGTAGAAAGGGTTCAAGGGTGGATTGAAGTGAAGGGGGCATTTTGAATGAATAGTCGATTGGCGAACTTCGAGGCAACATCACGGGTGGAGCACAAATGACCTGCCTGAGAAATAGGGTCGGCGTGGATCATGGATGAGTAGTGAAAAAATCTCATGAAGGGTCAACCCTCCCTCGAGCAACGCAATGATGGTGAAAAAATCGAGAAAAAGGGGGTCACATGAAGATCTGACATGCAGCAGGAACAAGGGCCAGGGAGTTGACCAGCGGGTCAACTTTCCCAGCCACCTGGTTTGTCCACGTGGACCAACCAGGAAAATCCGCAGGAAAAACATTTGTAAATTCAATAAAAATAGAAAATGAATTATTTAATTTTTTATTATTAAATAAAAAATGTTTATTATTTTATAAATTAATTTATGGTTATTTTTAATTATTTTTTAGAGGTATAAAATTACAATTTACCTTTTATACCCTTTGTAGGTATCTTTATCTATATATTTTATTATTTAATTTTTATTTTGTACATTTAATTTATTTATTTTCTTTATTATTTTATAAATTTATAAAATATTTTCATACACTTAAATATATTTTTACTTTATTTTTATGAAGTATTTTGTACACTTAATAAAATAAAAGTATTAATAATATAGGTATGTATACAGGTATTATACCTATGTATATTATATACAAGTATTTTATTTTGTGTTTCTTTTAGGTTTTTATTCTGATTTTAATGTACATATATATTATAAATAATATTTACAAAATTATAAAAATATAAAATTATAAAAATAATGAATAAATACTAAAATGAATATTTTAATCTATACAAGGATACAAGTGGGGTCCAAAACTCAACTTTCAAATCGTAGCTCCGCCAAACGCGAAACCACGCCATTAAATAGCTTATTTTAAATTATGTACAATTAAAGGTGAGTTTGATGCATTTGGATTTTTATTTGCGTGATATAGGTCTGGTAAGTTGGGATTCTGTATTCTTATTCAGACCATAATTTTTTATCTGTACATTATTTTTGAGTGAAATCAATTTTGTATTTTAATATATTAAATTATCTACAACTTTCATGTTCAAAGTTTCTTTATTTGAGGTATAAAAAGTGGAACCAAAAATAGGTCCTAAAATGAATAAAGAATGAAGGAATTTTTTATTGTATTTTAGCCCTTATCTTCCCCTACTTTATTCCTTGTCGACCTAGTCATCGAGATGCCTAGGTCTCGAGGTTCTGGGTAATAAAATATTTACAATATTTTATTCTTTTTCTTTTCTTTTCTTTATTCTATAATTTTGGCTTTTAAAAACCGTATTTTATACAATATTTACACAATGATGCATGAATGCTAAAATGCCTAAATTAACAATATTTACACGCATTTACTAGGGTTTTTAAGGCCAAAATGATAGAATAAAGATGATAAAACGTAGATTCATCAGGTATTTATTCACCGGGTGGCCTCGTTGGGTTTTTCGCGTTTTTCTCGCCTTTATTTTATTTTATCTCTTGTGTTTTAAGCTTTTCACCTTATTTTCTTTTTTTCTATGATTGAACCCCTATATGTAGGATTCCTTGACCTAGTAGCTATGTCTACAGCTTAATTAGTGTCATGTGCCTATTGTTCTTTACACTTGGAACTAGTCAAATTAAAAATTGTTGAATACTTGGATTCGAAATCGATCACCATGAGATGCTCCAAACAACGCTATCTGATGTGGCAGACATCGAGGAGTCTCCAAGATCAGACTTTTGGATTTCATTTCTAGGTACTCAACATTTGGTTCTTCACGTCTAATAGCAATTCTTATTTAGGGTGCTTTCATCGTTTGCATATCAATCATGTATTGTAAATATTTAAATTTCTGTCGTGCATCCTGTTTGGAAGGAACTGGGAAGCAGTATAAGTCATCTGACTTTGCATGCATCATTTGATACAAGAGTGAGATTTCCACCCTTGTATCCACTTGCATGGCTTTTCTTCTATCTCCTTTTGATTTTATATCACTTGGGATAAAAAAGATTTAAAAAATCATTAGACACATTTTCTTGAAAAATACTCAAAAAAGTGAAAACAAAAAAAATAAAACAAGGTGATTGATAATAAACTTTAACCTTAATTAAAATTCTTAGTGGACATCATTGTTTTGGGTTCATAAAGCCCTCATTGTTTTCAAATACCATTCCGACAGAGTGAGTGAGGTGTGAACCTTAAGGATGAGAGCCCAAACCTGATCTATGACAATCTTGATAATTAGTTCGGATGGGGAATTATTGGCGCTTCTATCTTACATAGGCGAGTAGGGCCTTGTTCAGGGTAGTGTTCCCACCTTGTATTGAGCATCCAACTTGGTTTGAAGTATTGAGCATAGGCCACACGCTCAGGGGTGTGTCTGTCTTATCGTCTTGTGGCCGAGTACCTCACTTGTGAGGAAGCATTGGTTTCGCCTATTGGCTTCCTCTCTCTATTTCTTTGGTTGAGTAGTCCCTCAAGCACGAGATCAAGGACCTCTAAGTATGCATATCACATGTTACAACAAGTGGAAAGTACAAGATCCTTTTCTGGCAGTACTCACTCTCCTATAGGGATAGCCCTCTATGGACTTGTCAAAAGATTTTGCCTGCAAAACAAAAATAAAATTGAAAAGATAAAAATAATTGAACTTTTACAGTTTTTTTTGTGTTGAGTTATTGAACCCAAAACTTGTTTGGTGTTTGTTTTGATATAGATTAAGATCAAAGATCATTCCCGCACATTTGTGCCATTTTTTATTTCCTCCATTTTATTCTCTTTTGACCCTTGCTCGCTTTGAGGCATTCTACTATTTTACACACCTTTTATTTCTCGTTCATCATTGTATCCTTCATCCATTCTCGCTCTCTCTCTTGATCCTCGAGATGACGACTCATGGATGCCTTGGTCTGAACCTCACCGATACCCATATCGATTACATGCAATCGACATCTCTAATAATTTGGGGCGATTTTTGAGATCACGATTCGGACTTTGCGGACCTCTCTCAAGACTCTCTACCTTCTTTAATAATCAGAGATCACTCTTGTCTGTATCTATGCCCATTCGGATGGAAATAAATTTCACTCCGTGCACCACTCCATCCTTAATGAAGTTATGTGTTGACCTTAACAGAGAACATTTCTCTACATCTGGTGCTTCAATTCAGACTGATCAGTGCATTATTCCATGTAAATACCAAGAACTTAATATGGAGCCCATCACAGATTCAGATTCAAATATATCTCCCACAGGAAAAGGGAAGGGACCTCATCACCCACCACAGCCACAACAGGGACAGCCAGACCAGAATGTAGTGAATGGCCAACTTCTTGCACCCATTCAAGCCATTCAACAATTTCTCACAGACTAGGTATTGGCCAAGGTCGCCTTCCAAGAGATGCTCAATGATTTGAGAATGAGAGAGAACCCAAGAGGAGGAGAAGAGGAAGAAAGAGAAGATGAAGCCCTTGGAGGGCCAGAAGATGAGCCAAGAGGAGAGAGGCCCAAGCCTACTCTCAAGGAGACATACAACCCTAACACAGTCCAGATGACCGAGTGGATCCAAATTCCACCGGTTCATCCACATTTAGAGATAAAGCCTCAACTCTTAACTCTTCTTCCCACATTCCATGGGAATGCATTTGAAGAAACTTATATACATCTGCATCTGCGCCACAATGCACTATCCTAACATACTGTTAGACGTAGTCAAGATGATGTCATTTCCATTCATCCTTCAAGACAAGGTGCTCTACTAGATCAATCATCAAGGGAAGATTGTCACGACCTGGGAGGAGCTCAAGTCTGGATTCCTTCATAAATTCTACTCTCCGTAGGCTCAATCAAATGCAAGCCAGGATCACCAATTTCTCCCAAGCCACTTACGAGTCCATCCACGAGGCTTGGGATCATTTCAGAGATTTGCAAGAGAAATTTCCCCACCATTATATTCCTTGGAATATCTTGGTCCAACACTTCTTTGGGGGACTTACTCTCGAGAGACAAAGGCTTGTAGATGCTGCTTGTGGCAGTTCATACTTCAATAAAGACGAAGGCATCGTCTGGAAGATCTTCAAGGAAATGGTTCAAGGAGAGGTTTCCTTGTCATCATCTTGCACATATCAGCGTCAGTTGCAGAGTCTACAGAAGCCAGTGCATATGGAGGCATCTCAAGATCCAAACAAGGATGAGAGCTCCAACCTGAGCATCATTAGGAGAAACCATTCAAAAGTTGATTTCATTGAGAAACGATCACAGGACCTCGAAAAATCAGCTATGATCGAACATAGGATTCAGAATCAACATAAATTGGATCCAATCACCAAAAAGATGGAGCTACTGGTGAGCACAATTAGCTCTTTCCAGTCCATATCTGCATTAGCCACGACTCCTACTAAGATGAAGGAACCATCATCGCCTTAGCCTCCTCAACAAAGTCCAAGTCAATCGACGGTCTAGAACGTGTACTATGTACAAGCCCCTGTGCCTACATTGCCATAGCAACCACAACAACAGTAAAATATCTACTAGCCCAAGTTTCAAATTCTTACTAATACATGATCTTCTCCTCCGACTCTTATTCAAGAGGTGAATGGTGTATGGTCTAACAATGCATAGTTGGCATGTCTAGGCTGACATCAGTGGGGCCAGTCTTCATCCAATCATCCATTCCCTAAATATCAAGGAGGGATATTTGTCCAGAACTAATATCCTCAACACCATCAGTCAACCATATAAGAGTAATAGGAGACTGAGTTAGTACCAGTAGTTGTTGTACCATCAACAACGATGGTATCAGTAGTACATGGTTGCTCCATATCATCATCCCCTTCCTCGGCACCATCAATATTAGCCTTCTACTCAATACAATTCCCATTATTCCTGCCAGCAACCTCCCCACCATTCCTTGTTTTAGTGCGACCAACACGTTGAACCCTCGAAGGTTTCTCTTATGAACCATGCCCTAGACTGCTTGTCTTAGCTGGTGAAGAGCTTAGGAGAAATGAGCTAGCTAGATGACCTTACTGCTGCCAAAATGTCCATTCTGACACATATCGAGGCAAACCCCAGTATTTTTAGGAAGAGAGAGCAGGAAGTTTGTGAGATTCCATCCGATCTAACAGAGTTAGATGTGCTTTATATGTTTTTATCTAATGTTGTCAATCTCAGGAGCAATAGGACATTGCAGAATTCTGTTGCAATGAAGGGGCAAAATAAAGCTTCTACTAGCGAATCATCATCATCTTCTACATCAATCAATAAAACAACTGGATCGAGTGAAGAAGAAGAATATGGAGGAGAAGCACCGGCATCAAAATTTCAAAAAAATGATAAAAAATCAAAATGCCAAAAAGAGATCTTTAGCCGAATTGATAAAACGTTCGCAGTGGAGAAGAACATACCTGCAGCCGATACAATGCCAACGATGGAGCCCAGCCTGCATTTTTTAGATGCCTACCTACATGGATGATTTCACTTCTTTTTGTCATCCATTTGTACAATCAGATGTGGAAATTAATTTTGATGTAAATAAGAATGATGCTTTAGATTATGTAGATACTCCATTTCCTGATACAATGCAAATATACAAAAAGAATAGAAAATCAAAAACAACCTTGTCTGACCCTGATGTGGATGAAATTATTCAGAATCTTATTCTTGAAATGCATATGATAAAGGTCATCATATACATGCCCAACATCTAGAAAGGACTGAAGGAGGCTTGTACCACAAAGAGACAGTCTCATCGAGCTCGAGAAAGAAATGTGAATCCCATCTTGTTTACGACTACAGTCAATGCATTCTACAATCTCCAAAGCAAAAAGAAAGACATGGGTGCCCCTCTCATCAGATGTCAGATCATCGACCAAGAGTTTGATATAACACTTATTGATAGAGGGTCTTCCATTAATTTGATTCCTACTTCACTACTCAAACAATTTGGGTTGGGACCACTGAAGTCTTATAGAATGATTATGTAGTTTGCAGAAAAATCAATCAAGAGACCAAGGGGCATTTTGGAGGATGTCATCATCACTATTGAAGGGATGCAATTCCTTATGGAATTCATTATGTTGGACATGGACACCTCAACTCCTCTACTCTACGTTCCGATTATAGGATGATCGTTCCTTCAAACAACTAAAGCAGTGGTGGACTACGACACCATACATATCATCTTTTGTTCCAGCAGCGACAAGGTGCCTATTGAGAATATCCATGTTCCGAAGCCGACAAAATCTGCATCAGATGAGAGTGAGCCTAAAGAGCAGAGAATAGAGGACTACGACTTTCTAGAAAAAATCAGAGACACAAATCTATTCATGGATGAGAAAGGAGTGAATAACACAGTCAAGTTTCCCTCTATCTTAAAAAATGATATCTTTGTTGATTTGCATGTAGAATTCATTGTTGTTCACATGTCCTTAATAGGTAAATAGTATATTTTTTTGTTAATAAGAAGAAATCATTAAAAATTTCTATGCAGCACTGAATTCAGAGTTTGAATTGCCTATTATGGACAACCTACAGTTAATGGATCCGACACCACCACCCTACATAGTTGTTGAAGTTTCGACTTAACTGATTCAAAACCCATCGAAGCTAAAATCATTGCTAACAAACATGAAATATGCCTTCCTTATGGGTGCGCAAAACATGTTCCCGATCATTATCAATTCACAATTGACCAAGGAACACGAATCTCGTCTGCTCGAGATTCTAGATAGAAATCACAAGGCCATATGCTGAAAAATTTCAGATCTCCATGAGATTAATCTTTCACTATGTTTGCATCACATTTATCTCGAAGAAGACGACAAGCCCTCCCAAGAATTTCAGTGCAGGTTGAACCCCAATCTCCAGGAAGATGTCATGAATGAAATTACCAAATGGTGTGATGTTGGATTCGTATATCCCATCTCTGACTCAATATGGGTGAGTCCCCTGCACATAGTTATGAAGAAATCGTGGATCACCATTGTGAAGAGTGATAAAGGATAGGAGGTCCAAACCAGAGTTAAACTTCTTGGCATGTCTGTGTGGATTATACATGCCTTAATATAGCGACCAAGAATGATCATTTTATGCTTTCCTTCATCGAATAGATAGTCGAAAGACTAGACACAAAGGAATACTTCTATTTCTTGGAATGATACTCTTGTTATAATCAAGTTTCTATTGCTTTAGAGGACCAATAGAGGACCACCTTCATATGTCCATTCAGAACATATGCCTTCTGCAGAATACCTTTCGGATTGCGCAACGCTCAAGCGACATTCCAGAGGTGCATGTTGGCAGTATTTGTAGATATGATTGGTAGTTTTCTCAAGATTTTCATGGACAATTTTCTCGGCCTACGGAGATTTTTGATTAGTGCCTTGAATATTTAGACTCAGTCTTGAAGAGATGTTTTGAAGTGAACCTAGTTCTCTTGTGTCACTTCATGATGACTGGTGGAATTGTGCTAAGTCATATCATATCTAAATGTGGCATGGAGGTTGAATCTATGAAGGTGGACGTTATTTCCAAACTCGAGCCTCCTACAAATATGAAGCAAGTCAGCCATTCCATGGGTATGTGGGATTTTATAAAATATTCATAAAAGACTTCAACAAAATTGTTTGACCGTTGGCTAAGCTTCTTGGCAAGGAGGCAGATTTCATTGTAGATGACAGAGTCCTCCAACCTTTAATCAACTAAAGAATTAATCACTCTGTCCCCTGCCCTCCAAATGCCAGATTGGTCTATACCATTTGAGATCATGACCGATTCTTCTGATTATGTCATTTGAGCAGTTTTGGAATAGAGGAATGATGGTTTACCACTTGCTAAATACTATGCTAGCAGGACATTAGTCGAAGCTCAGAAGAATTATACCATCACTGAAAAAGAGCTGCTAACAGTGGTCTTCATCCTAGAAAAATTCAGATCAAATTTGTTGGGATCCAAAGTCATTGTCTATACAAACCATTCTGCCATCAAGTACTTATAAAGCAAGAAGGATGCCAAACTAAGACTTATCAGATGGATGCATTGACTCTAGCAATTCGATCTCGAAATCAAAGACAAGCCTGAATCAAAAATATGGTGACAGATCACCTTTCAAGACGTATCAGAGTCAGACACTCTTGAGTAGAGCATGATGACAATTATAGAAACTTTCCTAGATAAGGAACATCTGTTAGTCGCGTCCCTCCCCCGGTTCGCCGATATTGTGAACTATCTTATTATCAAGAGAACTCCGCAAGATTGGCTGAAGATGAAGGTTGAAAAATTTTTGTTAGATATTCATTTCTATTAGTGGGAGGATCCTTATTTGTTTCAAAAGGGGGAAGATTGCATATGGAGAACGTGAATTCCTTAAGAGGAAGCCCACAGAGTCCGCGAACATTACCATAATTGATAATTAAGAGGACAACAATAATTGATAATTAAGAGGACAACACTGTGGGAAAAGAATGGCAACAAAAGTTATCAAATGCGGCCTCTGGTGGTTGATTCTTTTTAAAGATGCAGAAGACATTGTAAAACACTGCACTGACTACCAGAAAATGGGTGGAGCTATTGGATTGAGAGATAGAATGCCCTTGAAATTCTTTCAGATTTAAGATGTATTTAATGAATGGGGCATTGACTTCATGGGCTCATTTCCCAATAGTCAGGTTTTGAGTATATTCTTCTCATTATCGATTACGTCAGTCATAGGCTATGCTAACACGAGCCACCAACACTCATAGCGTCTGTTGATTTCTAAAAGAGGACATCATTGTAAGGTTCGGGATTTCCTAAAATTTTGATATCCGATGATGGTATACATTTCATGAACAGAGAAGTGAAGAAGTGGACTTAGGAACATTGCATTGAACATTGGGTACCTTCTCCATTCCACCCACAGTCCAATGGCCTGACAGAATGCTCAAATAGGGAGATTAAGATAAGTCTTAAGAAGCTTGTATGACCCGACAGAATGAACTAGTCTTAACTACTGGACTCAGTTCTTTGGGCCTATAGCATCGCATACAAGTCCCCCATGGGAATGTCTCCCTACAATCTAGTATATGGAAATCCATGCCATCTGCTTGTGGAGTTAATTCACCAATGTTTATGGGAAATTAATGTCTCTAATTTGGATTCAAAGAACACCGGCAAGTACAGAAAGCTTGATATGTACAGATTACTGTAATTTAGTGACTGTGCTATGATAATAGCCTGATGTACTAGGAGAAAATCAAGAAGAGGGACGGGAAGCATATCCATAGAAAAACTTTTGAGTCTGGTCAGAAGGTTTGGTTGTTTGATGCAAAGGTGAAACTTTTCCCAGGGAAACTGAAAAGCAAGTGGACATGGTCGTTTGTAGTAAAACATGTGCGTGGCAATGGAAGTATTGTGATAATCATTTGTCAGCTAGCACACAACCTTTCATGATTAACGGACAGTTACTGAAGCCATATCTAGAGCGTGATACATTCATGTCCGTCGTTGATTCAATACAAGTGGTCTATCATGATGCCACAACATCGGCAGAATAAGACGGGGCACACAAAAACATTTTTGATTAGTTATTCTTTTTCTTATTTTCTTCTTTTCGAATTCAGTTCTTTTACTCTTCTGAAGTCTACTCATCCCATTCATCATTGCTATACTTAGGATATGCTTCATCCTAAGTATAAGGGGATGAGTGTATATGTATGTTCATTCTTTGATCCCTTGCACGTCTCAATAACTCTTGATATTCTATGTATACATAGGATATTTTACCCTAAGTATAGGGGACACATGCCAAGTTGATGATCTATTCATTCGTACCCTTAACCCTCCCTACTTTGTACAAAGTCTGTTATACTTAGGATTAATTGATCCTAAGTATAGGGGGGATGATCGACTTCTTATTCGTTATTGAGTCATTGTAGTATATACTTTTCTATACTTAGCATGAGTTATGTCTTCCTTTTTCTCTTCGACCTATGAGGATATAGCTCAAGCTAAGTATAGGGGTGCTTATATACGTTGTATATACTTTATCTATAACTCGTACTTTCTTATTTTCAATAATATGGCTGATAAATAGAATTTTAACACAAAATTATTTGTAAGTTCGATGAATAAACCAGTTAAAAATGTTTTGTAGAATGTTTAAAAATTGTTGGAAAACTCTTTGAAAAATCTTTTGAAAAATATTGTATAAAATGTTTTTGAGCTTTGTAAAATGCTTTATTTATAAAAATGATTTTATTTGAATAAATTTAAAAATCTATTTGCAAATGGTTTGGAAAATGCTGCAAAAACATTTTGAAAAATCATTACATTCTCTTTGAAAAATCTTTACAGAATGACTTTCAAACTTTGTAAATTTCTGCAAAACTGTGTCAAATTATTTTCAAAATAAAGTTTTCAAAATGATAGTCAAAATATTTTTAAATTATTATGTAGATAAAAACATGTAAATAGTAACTAACTTAATTCAACTTGTAAATACCTAGTGAATATGTTTTCACCCAACTCTTGTAAATCTTAAGATGCACTCTGTGTAAATATCTGCACATAATTCTTTCACTAACTTATTTCAAAAATCCATAAAATTTTGGAAAAATAAAAAACCTATAAAAATTTGTAAAATGTTTTCAAAATTGCATAAAAATTGAAAAACTTTCTTTAAAATCCATAAAAAGTTCAAAATCAGAAAATTGTTTCACAAAAATAATTTCTATCATTGTACATAGCATCTACATTTTTCAGAATCAAGACAATTGAACATATTCAAAGTAAAGTCTAAAGATTGGAGCTGAGACAGACCTTAATACAATTAATTTTAGAGGAATCCATTGAGGACTGGAATTGGGATACTTCAGGTCATCTTGAATTAATTCTTTAGGTTCCATGAGACTATGTTCATGAGTCGATTCAATGTGTCTAAATAGAACCCTTCATATCATCCGCAAAACTCTTGAGATTGTGTCTTGATTAGAAACCCCGCACTTAACTTTTAGCTCAACCCAGAGGGATTGTTGAAACATCTTGGAGTCTAAGTCGGGATGATGCTAGGCCACTTTGTCAAGGGTGGGTCAGGGACCATTCTTGGGGATTGTCGAAATAGATACTCTAACTCACTTTTTTTGATAACAATTATATCTAAAGACTAGAAACTGGATTGAAGCAATGCTTCGAATGAGGGATATCTGTCGGGGTACAAACAAGAATGCAGAGCAATGCAAAGCCAAAGAAAATATCCGTTTAGAAACCGACACAAAAAATTCCTCAAAAAATTGAACTTCTAAACAAGGTTGCTTCGTGGAGAAGACTCGGTTACATTGACCGGGTTCACAAGGGAATGAAGACTACACTGGTCCATTCCCACTTCTTTTCCTATTCTTCTAGGTCCCCCCCCCATTTGATTAAGACCGGAAGCACCTGACCTTTGCAGTTTGTCTGGGAAGATCTGAAAAATTCACACACATGGTTCTATCACTTCAAGGTTGGGAGAGTATGAGACTGAGAGGATGGTTCTAACCAGATCATGAATAGAACTGGACAATAGGATTATGGAACCTGAGGGTTGTTGTGTCACACTTCCTAACCTTAATGTTGTTCCAAACAAACCAAGAATTTAAAGGTCTTATCTGCGCTCAAAACTTTGACTTTATCAAGATAAGTTTAAAAGTCGGAAGTTATTCTAAGTTATTTCTTTTTCTTTCTTTATTTTCTTTTTCTACACTTATAAGCATAAGTGTTTTCTAGAGACTAGCAAAGGCAAGTATAGGGGGGTGATGAATCCTCATTTCATCACCTTTATTCTATAATTTTAGCCTTAAATCCCTAGATAAATGCATGCATATATCTTTAATTTATGAACATAAACACTCTATAAATTACACAAAATATTGTACAAAACAATGTATAAATAATGCATTGAATACCAATATAAAAGAATAAAGGAAAGAAAAGAAGGCAAAAAGAAGTGTCAAAGATGTTGGGCGACCCTAGACCTCGAGACCCCATCATCATGATGACTTGGTCAACAAGGAATAAAGTAGGGGGAGATAGGGCAACAAAATTGTAGATAAAATACACAAAAACCCAAAATTTTTAATTCATTAATAATCGCATTTTGGGACCTATTTGCTTTATTACTGTTATATCCCAAATCAATATGTACAAAAAATACAAAGAAAAATATTGATTTCATTGAAAAATATTTCATAGTGTGCTAGAGACACACAAAATAAAAAGTCACAAAGAAAACTTTGCAAACCTATATCTTCTCCACACATATTTAAAATTGGCCAAACTTGCCTTTATTGCTCATAAAATAAAATTATCTATTTAATGAAGCTGTTTTCATTCAATTTGGAGTTAAGATGCAAAAGTTTAGTTTTGGGCCCTCATTGTTCACTATATATGTATAAAATAATCAAATTATTTATTCTTTATATTTTTATATTTATTTTAATTTAATAAAGTGTAAGTATTATTTAAAACACATGTACATATGTAGAAAAAAACCATTAAAATGAAGTAAAATAAATAATAAACTTCACTACATACGTAAAGTATATTATAAATACCTATAATATTTTTGTATATAATAAATTAGGTACATAAATAAACTTAGAAAATGCAAAAAAAATAAATATGCATCAAAAGATTTATAAATATGTAAATTATATGTAAAAAATACTAAAATATAAAATACAAACTAAAAATCAAAATTCCAAAATACATGTAAATTTATATACAATCATGTAGATATTAACATGTAATTTAACTTGTAAAAATAAACAAAAATAATAATAAAATATTATAAAAATTTACAAAAAATTTTATGTTTTCACCCAAAATTAATAAAATCATCTATTAATTTTTATCTATTTAATAAGATGTTTTAGCCTTAGATTTTTCTTGTTGGTCCACATGGACCAATCAGAATCAAAACCTACTTGACCCTTGGTCAACTACCCCCTGTCTCCTTCTCGAGCGCGCCTATCGAGTCCCCGATTTTCTTCCCATTTTTTTGCTCGATCCAATCATCATCTGGCTTAGCATGCTTCGCAATTTGTGGAGATTTGATCTGCATGATTGACACCAAGGATTGAGATGTTGTTGATCCTCATCGATTTGAGCACAACCTGAATAGTAACCTCCCTCCTCGCTCTGCCTATAAGTAACCATCTTCCGCCATTTTTTGAAGTTTGATCCATCTTGTGGAGCTCTTAGACCCTCAGATCTGGTAACTAGAGTTCATGGATGGTGATAGGAATCAGGAGCTGCCATCTGTAACGAGGAGGAGTGTCGTTAGAGAAGATCCAACCTCATCGGCGGAGAAGCCACCGACGGTTCTGCCTCTTCGTCCCCTAAGTCGAATTGATACCCTTTCCAATTGTTTTTAGGTAAGTTAAGGTCTTATCTTTTATTTCTATTATTTAACTTTCATTTTTAGCCATTAATTTAGGATTAATTTGAAAACCTTAATTTGATTTTGAGCTCGAGCTCTAAGCCAAATCCATCATGAATCAACCTTGGTCAAACCTGATTCCCATCTCATTTTGTACCCCTCCGAATTCTTCATAGTTTCCCTTATCGAATCAACTAGGATTCCTCTTGGATTTAGCGAATCGATGCTCGACTCATCTCCCTCTACCGGAGCTTCATCGTCCAACGCATCCACTTGCTTTCTAGCTTTACAGAACGGCCGAGGAGGAAGCCCTCGAGCCTTGGAAGATTTTTGTGCAGGTCTCGCACTTAGAGGACCCATCTGGGGCAGAGTAGAACACCTGGAGAACCTTTGGGTCATGCGAGCAAGGTTGACCCTGGATCCACCATTGATGGACTTGGACCTCATCGAAGCTCACCTGCACTTGTGGAGGACCCCTAGGAACTCGTAGCTATTGACAGATCGAGGAGAGCATGTCAGAGGCCGGAGGAAATCAAGATCGAAGTAAACACATGTATTGTTCTTGGGCAGTTCATCCAGAGGCCTTCCCAGATGTAGGATCAAGAACATGACCCATATCTAATCTGAGTTGTCTAATCAATTTGAAGTGTTGTGTCCCCACGAGCATTGGATCTGCCACATCTCAACAAGATAATGACTTGAAGAACCATGCTTATGTGGGGTAATTTGCACATACCTCCTCTATATTTTTGTATTTAAGAAATAGTTCTGTAACTTTCTAACTAAGGGTTAAAGTTTTAGAAAAATTGCATTGTGACCCTATACATTCTGTATATTACACTTAGGTCCACTACAAGGTCACCTCACGTAGTCCCCTATGTTCATGGTTATTTTGCACTTATACCTCTTTGGGTTCATAATTTCTATTTAATATTAAAAAATCAAGTTGCAGTTCAAGAATTTTGGGTATTTAGCATGTAACACCTCATATTTTTTTATTATTGCAAATATACCCCTGCAAGCTTGTATAATTTTATTTTTGCATTTCCATTTTCCATAAATAGTTGTCATCTCCTAAAATTTTGCAAAAATAGGGGAACATGACTAATATGATGCTCATTCATGCCATGTATTTTCTTTTAGCATTTATCTTGCATTTTCTCTTTATTATAAATTGCTCTTTTATTGCCTATTTGACTTTAAAAAATAAACAAATATAAAACCATCGATACAAATTCAAAAAAAATCTCTGTTGTTTATGCTATATTTTATCACTTAAGACCAAAAGTCACTAAAAAATACAAAAGAAAAATACAAAAATAGAAAATCCTTTCTAACCCTAAAAGTTTTTTTGAAAATATTATCAAAAACACTTAAAAATAGTTATATATTATATATATGTATTATTGTTTATTATAATTATTTTTTAAAAATTTAGAACTATTTTATATTTTTAAATCTCAAAACAAGTCGATCTATTTAAATATTCCTTGATTTTAACTATTTTAGATCTTAATAATATGAAAAATAATAAAAATAAAAGAATATATAAAAACACAAAAATATTTTATTTTGTAATTTGTGACTATATATAGATATATTTAAAATAGAATACCCTATATTGTATACATAAATATAATTATATAAATTTAATATTACTATTAATTATTATAAATACTATAAATATATTCTAAAACCTTAAAAAATAAAAAAGACTGTTTTTATTTGTATTTATTGATTTTTATATATTTACTATATATTCTCTATATTACATATTATGACTTATAGTGATATATACACAACTATTATATATTAAAAAAGAAAGAAATAAAAAATCATAAAAAACAGAAATAAAATAAAATTTATAAAATTTAAAATAAGAAATATATAATATAAAAATTTAAATAATTAAGAAACCCATAAAAACACGAAGTACGTAGAAGCTAATATATACAAGTATACATTATTTTTCAATAAATTATATAGCATCACCCGTGTGTTCACTGTGTTGGATACCCTACATGTACTTGCATACTATACGCATTTATTTGTAGGGTTTATAATAAATTTTGACCCTATATTGTATTGCACTGTTTGACCATTCTTGTTGCAAGTTGATTATTGTTTGAATTCAGGGTTCGTGACTGCTCACCTCAAGGACAATGTTCTCTCCTTGTGTAGAATACTAGACCAACTCGAAAAGTGGTTCAACAGGAGGTAGTCTCTCAAAACTCATCGTGTGTTATCATCAAATGAAGATGATGACCTCTCTCTTTCTTTTCTTGGAAGAACATCGGATGATGTCGATGGATGATGATGATGAAGGTTTTGTCAAAGGAAGGTTAGGGTTCACAAATGACACGGGTAGATGGTTAGGGAATGGGTCGACAAAGGTGATGGAGGGAGTTGGATGGTCATCGAGCGTTGGGGTATGGCAGAGAAAGTGGGAGGAAGAAGGATGGTTGGGTGGATGAGATGGAGGAGAAAGAAGGGGTCTCGACTATTCAATCAGCAAAGATTGAACGACTGTCATTATGAGACATGGTAAGGGGTAAAAATAAAATGAATAAAATAAAAGAAATAAAAATGGAAAAAAGAAAATACTATGATCGTTGGAACTTTCCTAGATCCAATGGTCCAAAGTGGATATGATTGGGCAAAGTGCAGGGGATCATGGAAGCTCCTAAAGTTGCTACGTGTCACCTCCACAAAATTCAGAATAAAAATTAAAAGAAAACCACATTATAATAATAAATGAACTCAAATAAAAAAATTCTTCATGAAAGTTGTTTGTCTCAATGAGATATACAACTTTTATAAAGAAATTAAGACCAAAATACATCATTTGTACAAACACATTTTGGTGGTATTCAATGTATCTAAAATACCATATTTTATATCTTACATTTATTTGATTTTTAATAAAAGGAAAAATAAAAATAAAATCAAATAAAACAGAAGAGAAAAATTAACACATTACTCTATTTTTTGGTTTTTTTAATAATTGAGATAATAGATGAGTAAAATAAAAGAGACTTATGTACATACAAAGAATGTTGTATTTTCTTTAATTTTTAGATTAATTTGGATTTTTATTTTTGCACACTTTATTAAACATAAATCAAAGAAATAAAAAAGAAACAAATTTAAAAAGTTATTCATGTACAAGAAATGATAAGTCAAAGTTAGTAGATATGTATAATATACAATATGGACCCAAAACCCTAGTTTCACATATTAACTCTGATTCTTTTGAATTCGATATTTATTTGTAGATAAATGAATATAAATTAATTCAAAATAGTTCATAGGAGACTGTATATAAGAGATATCTTACTTTACGCCTTTTGATTTCAAACTACGGTTTGGTTTTATTTGACATGTATACTAGCTGTGATTTGTTGGTATTTTTTATTTGTTAATGTTAGTGAAATTTACACAATAAAGATGATTTTAATACATTGAAGCTAGTATAAATTAATTAAAAATGTGAGAAGTTATGTAAAACTACATTTGAATATATACAAGTGGATTCGATTCCTTGTTAATGCAAATATGAGTGATAAAATATGCATCTTATTTACATATGCTTGAATGATAATAATGCAGTATAAATGCCTAAATGCACTTGACTACTTTGGAATAGAGCTTAATTTTCAATTAATAAAGTGATGAATCCAATATTTATCAACATTCTACAACAAAAGCGAGCTATAATGACTTTTTCAAAATTCGTCACTAAATCACTCATTTTAAATACGTAACGATAATATTATCTGTTACAATTTTTTTTATAATTTAAGATTGCGATTAGTATCATATATATCACTGTATTCGTCGCTAATTTCAAGTATAAAAAATGATTTTTCAATGATAATATCGTCTCTATATATTTAACAACAGATTAAATGATGGATTTGAAAAAGCATCACTGTTGCCAAATTTTGTTGTGAAACATCATCCTCCGAAACTCAAATCTAACTCCACTCTCCTTTCAGTTATCACTGATGAATCTGTGATTCATGACTCTAAAAGTTGAAAATAGAGCTTTGTTCCCGAGTAATTAGATGCATATTTCCACTTATATTGCATAATTAGCATTCATGCATGCAAGCATAATAT
Source organism: Ottelia alismoides (assembly GCA_037367405.1). Taxonomy (NCBI): domain Eukaryota; kingdom Viridiplantae; phylum Streptophyta; class Magnoliopsida; order Alismatales; family Hydrocharitaceae; genus Ottelia; species Ottelia alismoides. The sequence continues at coordinate 501,858 of JAZKJV010009941.1, read as the reverse complement.
CTACATTTTAGCATTCATATTTGCAATAAATAAGAAGCCAATTTCACTTGTACAAATCACTTGTATATTCTCCATATTTCACCTATTTGTATATATTTTATACTAACTCCGAATCCAATAAAACCAACTTTATAGTGTATATATTACTAACACTAATAAAGAAAAAAATCAAAAAAATACTAACTTGTAAAATTGACCAATAAAACCCCAATCCAAGTTTGAAGTTGTAAACCTTAAAATGCACATATCTCTCTCATACAGCCTCCGAATTAGGTCTACTCACTTTTAAAGTAATATACATTCAGAGACCTCCGAAACAAGACCAATTTCATTAAAATCGGAGCTCGTATGCAAAACTTGGATTTTGGGCCCCTTTTGTACATTGTACATAATGACTGTTTTACCCCTGTATTTTACCATTTCATTTTCCTAATTATTAAAAATACAAAAAAATTAGATTAAGTTGTAAATATTATTTTCATATTTTCTCTAACTTTATTTTAATTCTTCTCTTATTGAAAAATGACAAAAAAATTAGAAAAGATAAAATGCGGTATTTTATATCTATAAGGTAACACCCAAAAATATATTTTTGTACATATGATCTCGTTTGATTTTAGGCCCTTCACGAAAGTTGTATATCTCGTCGAGACGAGCAACTTTTGTGTTGACACTTTTTGATTTAAGTCCTTCTGTTATTTTTTTATTTTTCTTTACATTTAATTTTTTAATTTTCTAGGAGCAACATGTGGCCGCTCCTGGAGCCGCCACATGCCACCCCATTTTTTTATTATTTTATTAATTTCAGATTTATCTTATTTTTTCGGATTTATTATTTATTATTATTTTACTATTGTTATTTTAATTATTTTTAGTAGCCTACTATATTATTTTATTATTTTATTTATTTTAATCCCCTTTTACCTCTTCTCCTTTCTTATTCCCTACTCCAAGCCACATCTTCTCCACTTTCTCCACCATTTTCTCCACTTTCTCCATCTCTTTTCCAACTCCCTCCTCTTTTTATTCACCACCACCTCCATCATTTTCCCTCATCCGCCATTCTACAAGTGAGAGAGGTTCGAGCCCCGTTTTAAGTGTGAGGTGACAGCTCCCCTTAGACGTTGAGCGACGACGACCTGCAGGCGAGATCCACGATTAATCTCCACGTAGCGAACTTCCCATCAAGATCGCAAAGCTTCTCTGACTTTTTGTCGAACCGGATCGAGGCCACAACGAATGCCGCACACCGTGGCTTCACTTTCGACGAATCACAGGTAAGTATCTTCTATCTAATCTATTTATTTTATTTTATCTAACAATTTTTTTATTATTGTTCTACAACAAACAACATCACATCATCATCACATCACAACCATTATCATCACCCAATCATTCACCATTAAATACATCACCACCTCATATTCATTTTTTATTCTCACATCTTTGTCACCAAATCACCACATTTACCCCTTTTCAATTTTCATTGCATTATATTTCCTGATTACAAAAAAAAATATACACAAAAATTATAAAATTCAAAATACAAAAAAAAATAAAATTGCAGCTCAGGTCTTGCACGCCACCGTCAACGGCTCCAGCAAGGCCTGATCACCGTCGGCCGCCGACTCCACGCCTCCAGCCATCGGCCCCTGCCCTCCTCCACGTCAGCGGTTGCCTCCTCGACGAGCGTGCCACCCGAACCAAGCTCGGCCACCTGCGGCCCCACAGGTCCGACCTCCAGCCTCCATAAGTCGAGAGCCATCGCAACGCAGCCCACGTGGGGCGCACTGCTCCAGCCCCCACAACGAGCAGAGCTACTGGCCAGCCCACCTCCAGCCTCTGCAACCTCCGCCGGCGTCCATCTCTCCCCCGCGCGCGGTTGCGCGGTGCGCTGCCCGCAGCCACCGTCGATGCCACCGCCGGTGGCCGCTCCTCCTTCGCCCCTGAAGCTCTCCTCGCCTCAGGTCGCGCCCAGCGCCACCTTCCTTTCGACCAGCCCAGGCCGCCCTCGTGCACACGCGCGCCGCCACATGGTGCTCGCCTTCGCGCGCCGCCCGTGCGAGCCCAGCCGCCGGCCCCACGCGCCGCCCCCGCGTGCTATCGCGCGGCGCGCCGCTCGTGCAGATGTGCCCCTCCGCTCGCTGTGCGCAGCCCCACGGCTGTGCGCCGCCCCTCGATCTCTGTCTCCTCGCCCGGCCTACCGACCGCCGGCCCTCCTTCCAGCCCCCTGACCATGCCCGCCAGCCTCGCGCACCGCCCTCCAGGAACCCCGCGCTCCCAATCACCGCCAGAGATGCGTGTCCTCCGCCTACGCCGCACCGCCGTGTGCACCGCCCACCGCCGTCGCCGTGCTCCTAGCCCCACGCGCCGCCCACGTCCCCTTTATCATCCGCGTGCCCTAGCTTGGTTGGGAAGGTCCCTATCTTTTATTTTTTATTTTGTGAATTTTGCATCCTTTCCCCATTAAGTTTGTCTAATTGCAAATGTTTTCATGTTCATAGTTTCAGCTTACTTGTTAGTTTCATTTCAGTATTGCACTTATAACCCCGAGTTCATGCATTGATTTGGACAGTATTTTTGTATCATTTTCTATCAAAAAATAGCATTTTGTAGAGAAAGTTATTCTTTATCTCCTGGTTATTTATTTACATTTTTGTGAGCATCAAATCATTTATTAAAATTCAGAGATTGAATTTTAAAGATATTTTGCCCATTTAAGCTCTGAAAATCGCACATAGTCATTTCTTACTCCAAAATTTATGAAAAAATTGTCAATGATGTCTCTAAGTGTTATTTAATTATTGTTCAAATTTCGTCCAATTCGGAGTTGTCATTTGCATAAAATAAATTCTAGGGTGATTTCTGTAGTTGATTTTTAATTAATTCCACCAATAACATTTTTGAGAAAAGCTCTTGCATTCCTTATTAAAATATCTATTTGAGATAAATAGGTCTTTGGATAATTTAACTTCGTGGATTTATTAGAAATTAAATACCCGTTGTCACTCTGTTTTCAGTAAAAAATTCATAAAAAATCAGAAAGTGTCAAAAAATTCCAAAAAAATTAGTGTAGCTTATTTTCATCATGTTTATCTTCCAGTAAATTTTTCATCAATTTTGCATGCCGTTTGCACGAAAAATTGCATAAAAACCACAAAAAGTTTGCATTTTTCATGTGTGCATTTTAAATCCAAAAATTACAAAAAATACATTTGCATTCATTATTGGATTAGGTTTATAGAAAAAATACAATTTGGTCAATTTGAACTAATTTCAGATTAAAATTAAATTTGGCTAAGTTGTTGATTTTCTTAATAACCTAGTCCCTTCACATCATTGCCTTTGTCATTTTGATCGCATAAAAAAAATTAAAAAATCTCACTTGGAAAACCGCTATTTAATTCATCTAACTTGATGCCGAGTTGTTCCTTTGCCTCCTTGAGTCGACCCTGGGCTTGCCTAGGCTAAATTAACATCAAACCGTGTGTTATATCATTCGACGATTTAATCGAGTTGTGCGGTTATTTTTGATCGACGCGAATCTATCCGACTGCAACGAAATAGTCAACTAGACAACATAAATAGGGTAGATTCTGCGACTCGTCAATCACCTCTCATCAACACTCAAATTTCTCAATTATGTCTTGGAAAAATTGATAGGATTAAGAGGAACTCTCTTTTGAATAGTGTCGAGTTCAATTTTCCGGTTTTACTAAAGAAGTGTATATCGTTATAACCTAGAAATTGATTTAAACAAGAAATTGTCATTTCTTTAACATGGTATAAATTCGAGGTCCGAACTTGTGTGAGGAAATTTTAATTTGGGTAGATGGGCAGAATTTAGGTTGTTATAGTTTTCTAATTGTTTTTGGGAGTTTTTATGAATTATGTATTATTTAGTGATTTTAGAGTGTATATGTATTCAATGTTGTTTTAAGTTCACCTATGTCATGAGATGGATACGTATATGATTTATATATCTTTACGAGTTTTATTTATTCCTATTTTTCATTTTTATTTTGACTTTATTTTATTTGTTCCATTTATTATTAGAAAATAGGTAATGATTTAGGCTTTATAATTATATTTATAAATGATAAAAATGATATTTTTATTTAATTTTTCAAAATAAATAAAATATGCAAAATTTAAGATGTACTATCTCTTATATTTTGACAATTTTTCTGCTACTTTCATGGATTCTTAAGGTAATGTATGGGATTTTTATTGATTTCATAAATTGATTTAATTGGACAATAATATTTTATTTGAAAACAAATTGTTTTTATTGATTTAAAATTAGTAAATAGTAAGGGAATTTTTATATTTTATTTTAATCAACAAAGAATGTAAATATATTTAAAAAGATATATTGTACTCATTTTTATAATTTTAGAATATTTTTAGTATTTTAAGTGCAGCATATGTTATGTAATTTTATACGGTTCTTGGTTTTTTTAATATACACTAATAGAGATGTATCCTGATTTTTTTTAAATTTATACTATACATTTTATATTTTTGAAAAAATAGAGAAAATGGGTAACTTTTAGTGTTGCTTTTTATTAAAAATACATGGTTACATTTTTTAAATTAATAATATTAGGTATTTCATAATATTACGATTTTAATTTTATTTTATGTATTGTATTTATCACAAAAATAATATAATTTATTTATTTGAACTACATTAGAGGGACATGAATGTTATTATAAGAAACTATATAAGCATGTCAAAATTAATAAAAAATCATGGGTGCAAACTATGCAAAATTCTCAAAGGAATCATGTTCTCTTATATATTATATGATCTAGACATGTTCGGAATTACATCAAGTATCAGAGCTGTATGTGCAAAATGTTCTGATCACATGCACAATGCATGTGTAGCATCTTAAACATAGCACCACATCTAATAAACACAAAGTATGGCAGTAGCATATAAGTAGTGAGGCTAACTACAAGACAACAATGGTTTAAGCTTTTTGGTTGTGGTCAAGGGCTCCAGTTTGGTCCAAGCCCAACAGGTTGTCTAGGCTAGTAATTCTCAACAAAGGACCGTGTTAGGGGACCGAGACGTTACATATGGTATCAGAGTTAGTTTCCCTTCAATACTAAAGGGGGGTACTCAAGAGGTGGAGCCACCCTTATCATAGAGTGAGGAGGAAAGGGCTGCCCAAAAGGTAAAGCTGCCATTATCACTAGGAATTGGTCATCGTCCATTATGCAATGAGGGCATTACGAATGTAAGTAGGGGTGATTGTAGCACGCCAAACACAGTACCACATTTAGTAATCACAAAGTATGGATGTAGCTTATAAGTAGTGGGAGCTACTACTATACAACCTGGGCTAAAGAATATTTGATTGTGGTTAAGGGCTCTAGTTGGGTCCAAGCTCAACAAATCAACTAAGCTAGTAAATCTCAATAGAGGACAAAGCCTGGAGCTTGAGACATTACAACTTATGATTCATTGTACATGTTTTAGTATCAAAGATGCTTAGGAAATTCTCGCAAGTCGCTAATCACATGAAGTGGTCACATGCTCCTTAGTTGGGTGATGAATAGCTTGGATTCATTGAATCTAATGATATTTTGGTGGACATATGGTGTTCTAATATCCTCAAGATGAAGACAAATCAGATGTCTCTGAAGCAAACCAATATGAGTGATGAACGCAACTCTCTCGTTTAGATATGACAGTCACGAGTAGACATCTTACATGGTTCCGAACCATTGATTGTAATATTCATTTAAGGAATTTTATCACTTGTGCCCCTCCGAGATGTTGTAATATCAGTTATGCTCCTATCTTTTTGGTAATATCAGTTGTGCCCCTCACTTCTTGCTCCGTCATCAGTTGTGCCCTTCCGTCAGATTGACCGTCAAAAAATTAAAATAACCATGGTTTATTCAAACCATGGTGTGTTTAAGAAGGGTATTATGGTCAGAATAAAAGTAAAGGAAAGTTTGGGCCGGGGAAGTGGGCGGAGGAGGCATCCACCCAACGGTCCGGATCTCCATCCAGCGACGCCCAGCTCCTCCCGGAGGCAACCTCTTCATCGCCCCCAATCCCGGCACGGGCGACGCCTCCGCCCTCGCGTCCGATTGCTTCCGCCTCTCCGGCTTTCCCCGCGCCGCCCCCTGCTCCCCGCTACCCCCTGGGCCTCCCCCTGCCCCGCGCCGCCCTCTGCTCCCCACCGCCCCCTGGGCCTCCCCCTCCACAGCCACGCACACCTTCGGCGCAGTCCGCCCTAATCTCCTCCCCCGAGCTCCGAGACCAACTGAACCCACTTGCTCATTTCCCTCCCCTATTCCCCCATGTAACAACAGAACGTGTGGACATTATTCGTCCTCCGCAATCCTCCACAGGTCCCACACCTCTGTAGATCTCCATCTTCGTTGCTTTAGTTTTCTTCTCCATCTTCCTCTCTCTTTCTCTTTCTCTCTCACTCAATACACTACCAAGTGCCATCAATATCTCACTGGAAAAGAACTCGACCCATCTCTTTGATCCAAGAGATGGAGCTCCTCTCTTTGAGCCATCCATCCTTTCTTTCCCAGCACACACATGCCCCACCGCCCTCCATCCGCCCCCTCTGCTCCAAAGCCACAATTGTGGGAGTTGGGTCGAGCCTAAAATCCAATCTCGGTGCAAAGATCCCAAGAACGTGCACCTGCTACTTGGCAGAAGGTGACACGAGTCTCCCAGGTGCCTCCAACTCCAAACCCGCCAGCAGCACGTTGAAGGTACCCAGTTTGCCTGGGGAGCTGCATGGGGATCCTGGCGGGTCTCCGGCGTCCAGCTGCTACTGGGAGTGGAAGCCCAAGCTCACTGTCCACTACGAGAAGGCGGGGACTGACATCGATTCTCTGGCGTTGGGGGAATACGGGAGGAGGTGCGGCGCCGGGGGGAGGAGGAGCAGGGGGCGACGCCGGGGAGGGGAGGAGGTGCAGCGCCAGGGAGGGGAGGGGGTGCGGGGCTGGGCGGCACGGGGCAGAGGCGGTGGCGGCGGGCTGGGAGGAGGTGCGGGGAGCTCGGGGCGGAGCTGTGCGGCGCGGGGCAGGGGAGGGGGCGGAGAGGGAGGAGGAGGAGGTTGGAGGATGAGGAAGAGGATGGGGAAGAGGAGGAGGAAGAAGAAGAGGATGAGGAAAAGGTGTAAAATGACCACATGACCTTTTTAAAAAAATAATTCCGCTTATGTCCTCAAAGTTAACGTCTGTTTGTACTGTAGATGGACGATCACTAACCCGAGGGGCACAAGTGATAAAATAGCAATAAGTGAAGGGCACAACTGATATTACCAAAAAGATAGCGGCATAACTGATATTGCGATATCTCGGAGGGGCACAAGTGATAAAATCCCTTCATTTAATGATCCTATGCTGGATACATGGTCTAGAGCGAGGGGTTGTTCTTCCCCAATTCCTTTGATCTTTGTCTCCATAATATGGTTCTCAGATCTTCAGATGTTCCTCAATGTGGATGATGCTCTAATATCTAGGTACTTGCATGCTCCCAGGTTTGTTCTCAATTGAATCTGACTTCCAATGAAGGATAAAGAACTTAGAGTCATCAATATGAAGGGTTGTTGGGTTGATCTCGAGGTGGAAACTAATGAAGCTCAGGCATCTCCAGTTGACACTCGATCTCCAATGAAGGCTCGGTTGTAGAGCTCCTCTATAATGCTCAGATCTCTAGTTATGCATGGCCTCGGCTCAACCGATTAAGGACATGCACATAGCTGGATATGACTCGAGGTTTGTTGATCTCAAATGTGCTTTAGGTCATGCATATCTTGGGTGAATAGTATGAGGTGATAATGATCAGGTAATGTGGATGGTGTGCGTGGTTAATGGAATTGACTGGGTGATGGTGATGTGTTCTATTCGGGATTTGATTGTAGGAAGTGAACATAGTGATAAAAATTGGAATGTCATGGGAAACAAGTTGATGCAGGACGTCTGGTCAAAGTTGATCAGAAATACATGGATAGGAATAAGAGGAAATAGATAGTCAAAAGGTAAAAATGAAAACACAAAATGTAGTTAAAAAACAAACTTGGATTGATATAAAACGAACCAGATTTTCTCCTCGACCCATGGAATTGGAAGCTTTACACATATCAGAGGTGCTTGAACTGTTCGCCAATGAAGATTGACCACTCTCACTTTCTCAACAGGGAGTTCAAAGTAGCAATCACCCAGTCTCTCATACACTTTAGAGTTGGAGCTTTGATATGGAACTTGAAAAATGGTGGAAGGGTATTTTGATTAGACACCTAGGTTTTTATGAACTCGATTGGAATGGGTTGATCAGAGACGAAGGATGAGGTTCTTGATGACGGTTGACATGGATGAACAACCCTTTAGTTGGGCAGTTGAGGAAGAAGGGAGAAGGCAATGGGTTGAAGATCAAGTGGAATGAAGAAGAAGGTTGGAGAGGGAAAAGGAAGGAGAAGGTTGACCAACTAACTAGCAATTAGGGCGCCAATCACAAGTCACCATGTGGTAGCTAAGGTTGTTGGGAATTATATGAGAAGAATAATTGGCTCACAATATATACAACTTATAAGTTACATAATAATTAATAAGTAAAAATAATTAGAAATGATCAATAAAATATCAAATATAGATAATTGAACCTTTTTTTTAAATTAATTAAATAACATTATGTAAATAGCTACAATAAGTACTATAATTTAAACATTTGATATACATATATAATCAATATACATTAATTGAAATTAATAATTTTACTAACCACATGATTTATTTTATATTTAAAATATAATTTTAGGATTTCAAATATATTTTTCTTTTATTTTAAAAATATTATTTCCAAATTTAAATAAATAGATATTTATGCAATATAGATCAAATGTACCAATGTCAAGATTTTTATTTTTTAAAATTTTTATTTAATAAATTTTATTTTTGATTTCTTTTTTATTTATAGATTATAATAAAAATAAATATTTAGAAAATATGAAGCATAAAAGAAATAATGAGAAATTATTAAAAGTGAATAAAAAAAGTTTTATATATACTAATAGGGCCCTAAAATCTACTTTTGGCATATTAACACCAATTTTTGTGATTTTTTTTCATAAGATAGATAGTTTTTAACTTCAACTTTAAAAGTGTGTTTTTCCAATTTGGAATTAATATGAGTGAGATTTTATGTTTAGAAGTTTAACCAGTGGGTTTTTTAGTTCTAAGTTTTATATGTAATTGTGATAAGTATTCTTATGTTATATGTTTGAATTTTCTCATGTTAATTAAGTGATTTTGAGTCAATGATTAATTTATAGAATAATGTATACAAAATGTAGAGTTGTACAACCAAGGCTGAAAATCGAAACACATGCCTTTAACCTAGGATTTCTAGCATTTTTAATAAATTGTATTATTTAAATAGAACATAATAAATTGTAAGTTTTGTCGACTTGAAATTTCCTATAAATAGTGATGAACATGGGGATTTGTCTTATACGACTGTTTGAATATTATGTTTCTCCCCCGATTTTAATAATGTATTTATTCTATAGGTTTTTCCTAAATACTGATAAATAGTATATTAAATTAGCTAAAGAAAATTTGAGAAGATATGTACACATGTAGTCTGTATAAATAGATGAAATTGTATAATGTATAAATAATGAAAAGTTGGAAATTTTATGTACAAATAGGTTATTTTTATTTATTTTATTTATTTTTCCTCATGTGTCCTTATTTATTAGTCGATTAAGTCAATAATGACTTGGTCTATCGATTAGGCTTAAGTCTCTCTCTCTCTCTATCTATCTCTCTCTCTCTCTCTCTATATATATATATATATATATATATTTACATCACTCTTTATTTTCTTTATGTTATTCCTATCTTTTTATTCTTCTTGTGGTATTTTTAATGTTAATATCATGTATTTATTCGTGAAGTACATATTTACAAAGGTGAAAAATTAACCATTATTCACACGTATTTTTTTAAGGATTTTATCATAAAATGTAAAAATAAGACCAATGGGTCCTAGATTTATGAAATGGGAACACATATTCAAAGAGTAGGTACCTTGTAGCCTGGAAAAGATTTATCGGCCTAATTAGGAAAATGATGAGTGAGGAATTTCTGATTTCCAAAAAAACAACAATTCCATGTTACCTAAAATCATGATAGCCACTATGGATGAGAAAAAACCTCTATCGAGAGATGTTGTAAAAGCATTTTCACTTCTGGAAAAACACATTCCACTTTATTTGACTAATAATAGCAAATATTTAAACGTATAGTGCTTATTAAAAAAGGCTCCTAGAAAATTAGAGAGGCATCTCGTAAGATATTAAGAGATGGTAAAATTCCTCCTTTTAGCTTGATGGGATAATGATAATCATGAACCCTGTCTTACAAAAAAATTCCTGATCTTTGACCTTTTATTTAAAACAAGAAAGAATGACACATGGAACCACACCCTTTCAAAAATTCAAGCTCCAAATAGTTTATTTTCTGGTCTACTCTGGACCCTAGTGTATTGGTTGAAATTTTTTTCTCATGCATGTAAACCTATGTAATGAAGAGGATATCACAAATTTCCCATGTAGAGACGAGAAATAGGTCACATTTTCACCATGGAGGAATCTTATCAAACTTTGAGAAACTTGTTTGGAAGTCACCTTATCACCCTCGAGTACAGTAATTCCTTTCGTTAATCCAACATGATAAATATGAAACTCCATACTGACTTCATAAACAGGTCGGGGTGAAGAGATGCCATCTTGTAAACGTAGAAGAAAGTTGAGACCACCCTCTTTGTAAATGTACTTTATCCTTGTATATCTTTTACTTGGTGTCTGATCAACTCCTTTACCCTTTAAACATTTTTTTATTCTTAGACAAGAAATGAAATCCTGCATTTCTTAACAAAAAAATTAAAGTCACGGAAGGAAAAAATGCAAAAGTGCCTTCGGAGAAGGGACCCACCCTTCCCCCACTCTACTTTCCAATCAGGATCATTTCGGATGACCCTCATAGGGGGTCGACTATCCCCGCCCCCTACTAGGGCCGTCTAATCCCATCGGACGGCTCACACAATTACAATACATGTTGCACTATAGTAGAGGAATCGTTCCCCTCTACTTTCTGAAATAAACTACTTTGTTAGGATTCATATATGTACAAACTAATCATGTAACCTTTGGATTTTTTGCTTCAGGTCTAGAAACACATCCCTCTTTGAGTCTCCGGCTGAAAGTTCTACAAACCTACAAGCGAAATATAAATCTCTTTTGCGTTGATTCGACCACTAAAACGAGTATCTTTGGGTGGTTTGTTGGACACTAAAACGTGGATTTCGTAAAATAAAAATTCGGTGTTTTTTTATCGAGAATATGATTCTTTGTTCATCTGCCTTTTGTTAAGAACATTACCTTTCTGTATGGAGTGGTTATGCCACTCTATTTTTCATTCTCCAGCATGAACTGAACTGATCGATGTCCACTCACTATAAGGACAATTTTGGCAATCTGCCACCTTCATGTTTTAGATAAATGAATCTTTTTATTTTTTTTGGAAAAAAACGGTTAAATAAAGTATAAGTGGTATTTCGTACTTGGAAGGAAACTGAATTCTGTAATACAAATGGTTTCCAAACATTACTCCCAAGTCCCTAAGTTCACCTTCAAACTTGGGCAGGCTCTTAATAAATTCGACTACTAGCTCACAGATCTTCAACGACAGTCGACAGATGTGTAAACCGTGTCTCTTTAATAGAATTTGCTAAGCACTTTGCTAAAACAACATATTATTAGCTATAGATTATAACCGGATACATAAACGTATATGATCTCACATTAGAACTTGGTCCTGGGGTCCTTTTCGATGACAGCAATATTATATCGTCCGTGCACATTTTTCTTCCAGTCTTGTAGATGTACAGGTTAACGCTACCGAGATGCCTTGTCGGCACATAAATCCGACGATCGTATAGGATGGTTGGGGACATATACAAACATATTCGCATGCCATTTATGCAAGATTTTCATTTCGCATGGCTTTGACCGAGTGAAAAGCATGGCATGAAGTTGGATATCTATCACTGGTTGCTGCATTTGACGTCAACGATTCACCCATGCCGTATTTGGGCCATCCAGTGTTCTTAATTAAGACCAGGTTCCTCGATACAGCTATATCTCGAATCAATAATATATAATGACATCTCGCTAATATCATTATTATTATATAGTTTGTGGAGTAGGTATTACAGCGGGCACTGTAACTACAGTACTAATATATATTTTAAACTCGAGGAAGTGTTTTGCTACGCTAGTGCAATGCCATGCTGTGTCACATGGTGTTCGATAGGTCTTGAGTTTAACCCTATCTACCAAGCAGAATCCTGCCTGAATTATTCCGCCTTTTAGTCAATTTAATATTAATTTATTTCAGAGATTTTAATCAGATTAAAACCTACAAGCAGGTTTTAATATTATTTTATCTCATCATTTAGTCGTTTTGTTGTTTATATAGATTTTAATTTGTTTTAACGTTAGCTTACTTCATCGACAAAATCGTTCGCGATCTCACATAATTAGTGAGGCAAAATAATGTGTGATTAAAGCTTCTATTGAACTCATTCGTATCGAATGAACTTATCTTTGATTTTGGTTCGATAAGAAAATATGAAGGAAAGATTTGAGTTCAGTTCGATTAAGGTTCGGTAGTATAAGTTCAAGTTTGTTTGAAAAAACGAAAGTTCTTGTAAAATTCAATAAGTTTCCTTGACAATTCAACTTAAGTCAAACTTGTTAAAATAAGCAAGTATGAAACTACTTCAAAATTAATGTTTGATAGAAAAAAATTGATAGTTCAGTAACATGTATAAAAATAGGTAATATTTTTTTAAATAGGAATAAAGTCTCCTATTGATACCATAATTTCATTTATTCCAAAGTATGTGCATACATGCATGCATACATATAGAAAAAATGGATTGGCAAAACTAAACAATGATCAATCCAACCCTACGAAAGTTATGGTGGATATAATAACTCTCTCGTAAATACAAAGTATCTTGAGAAGACAATCCAAAACTCTAGACAAAGAAAATTTATGTAGTACCCTTCGTGGGTGGATCCTTATAAGCTCAATATAAAAAATAATTTGAATTTAATCATAATAAGATCCAAATCCTAGAATAGGATAGAAGAACTCAAAAATATGTCCAACAAAATAGGATCCAAATAACGATATGGTCCAAACTCTAAAATAGAATAGAGGTAATTAAGATATGTTCAACAAAAAAGGATCCAACTCTCAACAGAATCCAAATCCTAAATAGGACAAAAGATTATATATAATAAAATAAGATCCAAATCCCAACAAGATCCATATATTAAAATAGGATGGAAAGATTCAAGGTATATTTCTCAAATCTATACATAAATTCGAATTTCGTGTAGAAGTATAAAATTAGTATCTCTTTGACATCAAGCTTTAATGTCTCAGACTTATAGGTCCCCGATTAGTTATCAAAGAAAATTGGCTCTAACAACTTGTTGGATTTAAACTCAAGTGGACTAGTTGGCAACCACCTAAAATATTTAAGCCTAAGTTGTCAATTAGCAAGCCACTACTATTATAACAAACTCTCACACTTTACGAGTATCTAATGCGAGACTACTTTTTGATATTGTTACAACCTTCCACTTATATTCACAACATTCTCGTTCTGACTTGACCCATCACTTATTTCCTGTGATAGTGACGATTGCACGGTCCCGGATTAGGTCTTTTCGGGCAGCTTTTTCCACTATCAGAGAGAACCTATTCTAATACCATTTCTAACATCCTGAGCTTAGCTCTCCATTACTTTATCGAGGGAAACTGAGCATGTCAATTTGTTGGGTTGGGATCGATTGGACTTGTTGGCTACCACCTAAAATGCTCAAGCCTAAGTTGCCAAATAAGTTGCCAATGTCAGTTTTCCTCGATAACAATGTGAAACCTAAACACATGATGTTACAAATGGTATAGAGCCAATTTCTCTCTAATGGTGGAAAGGTCTACCCTAGAAGTTGAGTTGCCCCTACAAAGAGATATGATGAAAAGACTACCAAAGCGTGCTGCCACTATTAACACTGCGACTAACTGACAGGTCATGTTGCAATGTGGATGATGCGAATATAAGTGGGGGAGGTTGTAACAATGCCAAAAGATAATTTCACATCGAGAACTCACGAATTGAGAGAGTGGGTTATAAGTGTGAGGGACTAGTACTTGACAACTGGGGCTTGAGTATTTTGGGCGGTTACAACACGTCCAATTGGACCCAATCCAACAAATTGTCAGTGTCAGTTTTCCTCGATGAAGGTTCAATGACCTATGCCCGAGGTGTTACACTTTCATACAACTTGAATAAACCAACCAAGGTCACATAGTTTTGAACTTCAGTAGTATAATGGACTTTCTCATCATGTCATTGTCTTCAGTATATACGGTAAATAATCATGATCAGCTTAATAGGATTTATTTGTGCAAAAAATCCTTATAGTTACATAGCTTCTTTTATGCCTTTTGTAGTTCCATGTATTCAACCTCTATGGTGGAAACAATACAATAATTTTGTCGTTTTACTAGCACACACTTGCAACTATGAGTAGTAGGTTTATGATCGCATGAGCCAATGCAGGCACTTCCCATAACTAGTGGTCACATAATTAAATGTGCGACTACAAATTTGAGGCAAGCAATTTGACGTCTCATTTTGTAACCACAATGTGGTCACATATTGTAGTCGCATAATATGATAAACAGAACAATAGAACCAAAATAAAACCTCATTTATATTCATTTCCTATCATCCCGCTCGCATGGGCCCTTACTCCTTACCTTAGGTCCTCCCTCTCAGCCTGAACTCTTCCCCCTTCAACATCCTCTTCTCTTCCCTCCACCCCCGACCTTCCCTATCCTATCTTCACCACCTCATCTTCTCGTATAGCCTCATCCTCCACCCATGTGGAGAAGAGGAGCCTCCACCATTGTGGAGAAGCTCTTCCTCTGCCATCTCTGGCCAACAACGAGCATCTCTCCCAACGATGATTTGAAGTGAAATGTCTCACAAAAAATAATGAGCTACTTTTTATTTGCCACACAGCTTCAGAAACTATACTACTATAGGGAAACTGTGAAGGAGATGGCATGGAATATCGAACAATGATATGATGGGACCATCGAGTATACTTCTGATTCCCAATGTTGGCATGCATTTATGGATTTGTCACCTAAATTCATTGCACATAAGAGAAATGTAGTATTTAGGTTATTGATTGATCGGTTTAACCGACATGGACAAAGTAAGGGAAATCATAGTGGCTCATCATTATAATGCCATATAATCTGCTACCGTGGTTGTGTAACACAAGGGCATACATGTTTCCTTATCTTCATGTTCTTGGTCTAACCCATCCGGGTATATTTTTGTATATTTATCCACAACCTCTATAGATGAGTTGAAGGATCTCTTAAAAATTGGTAAAAAGACTTATGATATAGTTCGAAGGGAAAAAATTCAAATGAGAGTTGAACTCCTATTGACCATTAGTGATTTCTTGGCTTATGGTATATGCTTTTTGGGTAGAGTACATGCATATTAGGGAGTTATCCATATTATATGGGGAAGAGAAAGTTTTTCCAGCTCTAGCACAATAGAAAGCCTTGCTTCTTTGACTACCATAGACAGTTCCTTTTGATGAATCTCCCTTAACGAAGACAGAAAATGGCATTCAAAGGAATGCAGTATAATCATCATTGCGCCCAAAGATAATTATATATGTTTTGATAGAGCTCAACAACTTCTTGAATTGCATTTGTTTGTCGATGAATCAAATTCTCTAACATATTATGAGTCCGTCGTCGTTCTCTGATTCAATCGAGCACCTTATGTCACACTTGTCGTACGGGGTTAAGGTTGGATGACCTGTTAAGTAAAACTGGATGTATTCTTTTGAGAGGTGTTGGCTATTACATAACATTACTAATAATTATAATTATTTCTAATGGGTGGGTATGTATAGGTATATGTTCTTTCTGAAACACAAGGTTAAGAACAAGAACAAAGTCGAAGGGTCCATAAGTGCACAATATATCATGGAGGAAGTTGCAAACTTCTGCGTGAGATATCTATCTAAGGATGTTGAGATCATTCATAAAAGTCTTCCATGTAATGATATTCCAACCACAAAGTTGATATTTGTCTTTCTATATTTCAACTGAGTGGGTACGGGAAAGACTCATATAATGACTCGTCGTGAAAAAGAAGTGCCCAACTTATATGCCCTAAACAATATAGAGGAGTTTCACCATTTGTTGGGCATGTATTTATGGAATGTAGACACCTATTTGATTGTAAAATCTTAATGTATTTTTTAATAAGGAAGAAAGTATAAAAACCAATTATCAAAGTTAACCAGGTGTTCAGTGGAAGTTAAGCGGTCAAAGAGTCTCGGAATACATTTGCAGTGTGGTTTAGGGAGCGCATCGGATCATTGGACCTGACTGATGGGAAGTGGAAAATGTTACAAGACCTCGCTTTGGGTCCAAATTACATGGTGAAATCGTATAATGATTTCTTTGCTAATGGATCAAGATTCCACTCGTCGGAAGGTGATAAAGGGTTGTCTGAGAGGTGAGGACAACGTAACCTACTACGAGATCACTAAGAGGTGATTGAATTGGAGTATAGCATGCTAGCATCAAATCTCCTCTACTTATTTTCTTGTGAGTGGTTTGATCCACAATGAGAAGTTGACGTAGACTCATGTCATGATATATTGAGGTGATTTTTGGTGTATATATATAAATTTATTTGAACCCCTTTTCTTATCTTCTCATATTGAGCAGATATCCTGTGTTCCCTAAGTGGGTAAAAAGAGAATGAAAGATGAAGACTTAACTGTATTAAGAAGGATGCCTCATGTGTACATTGAAACCAGTGTTGTCTTAGAAGATGATCAAGTTTTGATGAGCTTATTGATTTTCAAACGAGAACATCCACAACAAATATCATTATTGCATGAGTTATGATTAGTGAATGCTAAGAACAGCATCTCTCGTTGAACCTTTATTTCTTATTCTCATTAATTTTATTATTTAATGCTATTTCCTAAATTGTGTTCATTATAGTTATGGTGGTCATGAGAGGAGGCATCTCTAGAAGCTTTGGCAGACGTGATCGTTCTCGTGATCATGATCGATCATCTCCATCCCACCATGAGGTTATTGAATGTTTCATATACATTATCATATTTTAAATTTCCATATTATTGTTGTTTTATAAATATATCTCGATATGTTTAGTGTTGATTTCCTCTTATAATAGTTGGTGGATCATGAGACCCACAAATGAGTGCATTTGTTCAGTAGTGCATCCCTCTTGGGATGGAGGTACCTGCGCACCTGCTCATGTATGTGGAACCTACTCTGACCCGTCCATTCCCTTCCAATGGTCATTAACCTACTTTACAGTCTTCACACCACGAGGACGAGTCGTTGCTAGCTGTAAAGGATGTTCGTGGATCCCCTACCATAACTCATCCTACCATCTCCCCAATTAGGGAACCAACCCCATGTCACTTCTTGGATCTCTAGCTCAATGGGTATATCTTCCCTATATTTCTAAATTTACACATATTTCGATTCTACTAGGTCAAATTAATATGATGAAGTTATACATTTAAGGATAAACACAATGTAGCAAATGAGTTGTGCAAGGACTAAGAGAGGTTCCAAGATTGTGAGGACTGCGTATGAACGTCTATAAGCATGTTTGACAAATTGAGGATCTTGTATGGTGTCTATGTGAGTGAATTTATCCATATCTATTTGACAATTCTTTTGACTCATATATATTTAATAAAATTATTTGTCAAATGTTGAAGACCTAATACATTCACCCAGAGCATACACGAGAGATGTTCTGTATCCCCTTGTCTCACCTAGCTAGTAATAGGAATACATATAGCATTTATAGGGCAGGAAAAGAAGCATTAGCCAAACTGGATGGGGGATATTACTAGGGTAGGGTGAAGAAATTATTCCCATCTTGGTGTACTCTTGAGATGTATTAAGTATTAATTTGGTCATTATTATTTTTCATATAATGTTTGATACCCTTACAATATCTTCTTCTAAACAAATGGAGTCAATATTGTGATATCATTCCATCTGAGGACTTTGGGAGGCATTATGTTGTAGGAAGGACCAATAGAGGGAAGCAAGAGATCCAATCTAATAGTGATGACAAGAGCTTCGGGATAGTATGGGTTGAACTGGTACATATTCCTTACGATTTAGATACTCACTAACATCAATTCAATTGTTAATTTCAGTTTTTGTGATAGAATTTGGCTATACAAAGTAAGCCAACACTTCAGGGACGGTGGGCAAAGATTCGCATGCGATGCGATCAGTGGTCCACATAAGAAGATCAAGCTATGGCGGTGTGTTCTTCTTAGATGTTTATAATATTTTAATTGTTGATTAAAAACTTTAAGTGTATAGCACTAAAAGGTGTCTCTAACATTTACGACCACCACTATCAGTTCTTTGCAGAGAAGTATAACTCGTCAAAGTGTAGCTGCGACACTTCAGGTGCCAGGAGTACATATGGTTCACCACCATCGTAGTATACACAACCATCTATGTGCCCTTCTATACCCTACATAGATTAGAAAGATCTTGACCAATATTGAGAGCATTTTGAGCTTCATGAGTGGCATGGAGCATAGACTCAATGTCCTACAATTTTGATTTTTTGCTCGGTAATATTACATATCATATATTATTTACATTATATGATAGTGTTATTAATGTATTTTAAAAATATAAGGGTACTCGTGGAGATGGAAAGAAGGCAGCCAACCATCAATGATCGGAGTAACTAGGATGAGGATGGAAATGAGGATCAACCTAGGATCGAGACGCGATGGTTGATTCATTAAGGAGTCATCATCTGCAAGAGGGATGTCAAAGCGGAGGACACAATTGAGAGAAATGTTGGGTTTATTATATTAATATAATAAATAATTTTGATGTTTTTAGTTTGTATAGAATCTCGTATTAAAGAATTTACAGGTTATATCAACTATCGTGAATGTAAGAAAAAGAAAGGCACATTAAAGCTTACAAAGAAAAAATCAAAATGATAGAGAGAAGCACATGGGAGGAAACATCGAAATCATGACATGGACATAGAATATTGTATCAACCAATGTTTATGAAATCAGACTGGACACCGAATCGGAAACCTTATCAAAATGGTCGGATCGGGTTGAACCATGTAATCAAACTGGTTCAACCGGATGATGACATCATCATTATTTAAAACTGGATTAAACCGGACCGGTGAGAAAATAATGAGTGAACCGGCTAACCAAACTAAAATAGAATAAAAATATAATTTATACACTTAAATATACTTGAAATATAAATAAAATACATAGATAATGTATATATTTCATACTTTACATAAAATATTTTTCGTATACACTATCAAATGTCATACATATCATATATATATATATATTATTTAGACTAGTTTTTCTATAACATAATAGCAGTTTAATTATAATTAAAATCTAATACATGCAAAAAGTTGTGTTAGTGTAGTTGGTTAGGAGTTGAAATAGGCAATCAAAGCTCTTGGGTTCAACTCCCACCAATAGGATTATTTTAAAAGAATTAAATATGGTTCAACTTCAGTTGAACCTGGTTAAACTGGGTCAAAAAATAAGTTGAACCATACGGGTTAACCAGAATTTGAATGTTTTAACTGAACCGTTATAAACTGGTTAACCGGACCGGTCCAGGTCCAGTTCACCGGTCATACCAGTTGAACCGGCCAGTCCGGTTCGGTTTTCTAAACACTAGTATCAACAATGTATGATTGATGGTAGTAAAGAAAGACTAAATTCATATTTATTTATTTTTTTTAAAGAGCCAAAAAATACATAAAAATATCACTAATCGATCAACTAAATCTACTAATCGATTAGTGTATATACATTGAATTACATAAACCAAAGAGTTGGAGCTCATAAACTACATAGAAATACATACTTATTTATGGCTATTACATTCAATTACTTATTGAATATCCCATAATAACAAAATAAATATTCTGTAACTTCCATTAACTACTTCTTATCTTAATCCTTTAATTCTAAATCTAGATGTTCCTATTTCTTTTCTAATGATTCTATACTTTCATAAAAACTATATTTTTTGACAATCTCCTAAAAACTCCTTAATATTAAATCCTAGCCTTTAAATCTTGATCATATGGTAAAAATAACTCCTTGAGATTATATTTCTATAATCCATAAAATCCTATTTATAAGTATAAATAGGAGGGCTTTCATTCTCTTTACACTACTACTTCCATTCAAATATTTATAAAAAGAAAACCTACATTGGTCTTAAGCGCATTGCTTCCAAAGCTTGTTGATTGGTCGTTCTCTTCCTCGTTAAACTTTCATTTTGGCCATTATCTTGTAAGATCTAAAATTATTTTGATCTCCATTAATTTTACTTCCATATATTAGAGATCATCAATTTTTACACTAGTGAGGTCTATTGATATTTATATATACTAATTTTGCAACTAGGAGACTAGGGGTGATATTTCTACTCCTTATGAAGACTTGTTGTCAGTGCTCTACTTCAAGGAGATTATTATTATTCACAAGTTAACTAATACATCTACGCCATTGGTTACATGTTATATCTTTATTTTTTACTTGGCCTACATTTTTTCTACATCTTTAAAGCATTTAAAAAAAAGTAAAAATATCCAATCTTTCTTGTTATAAGCGTATTAAAGAAGTTTATAAGAAATATTGAATCTTTAAAAGCACATACTTTACATTGAATATACTTTTCTTAATTTGTATAAAAGGAACTTTAAGAAGTCAACTATGCATAATTATCTTTACAAAATAAAAGGGAAAAGCAATGCTCTATAGAAAATTTATACTCTTATCTCTATATATTTTGATTCTTTGTAATTTATTTTTGTAAAAGGAATGAGAGCTACCTGATGAATCATCAACTCATCATCTTTATTCACTATTTTGTCTTAAAATCCCTTAAAAAACACATGTAAATAGCATTAATTCTCATTTCTTATCAAACTAATAACATTTGTAAATAGTATATTATTATCATTATTTTGACCCAAAATAAATAAATAAAGAAGAGAGGAGAAAGAAAGAAAAGAAGGTTGTATAGATGAAATAAATACATACTAATCCTGATCCCGAGAGTAGGTTAAGACATGATCTAATTGACAAGGAAAAAAGTAGGGAGAGGTAGGGTCCTTAATTTGTAAAACATTCCAGAAAATTAATTTCACAATGTACATATTCATCACTATTCATTATACACATATCTTATACTATTTTATTTATCATTAATTCAACCTCAAATAAAAATATTTTCTTCATGAAACTTGTACATAAAAATGTGTTTTAAATAACAAAAATACATGCAAAAATAAATAATGTACACGAAAAAAGAATAATAATATGAAAAAATCATAAAGCCATAATTGAAAGATTAATATATGCTTCATATCAACTCAAAATTAATCAAATCACTTTTATCTCATTTAAAATAAAATAAACTTTAAAATGGAAGTGGTTTCACTAAATTTGGAGTTGAGATGTGAAAGTTAGCCTATTGGAGTGTTATTGTATCTATATGTGTGTATTGTGCCTATTTATTAATTTATATTTTTAAACATATTGTATTTTTAATTTTTTGTACATATTTTATATTATTCATATAATATACAAATAAAAATAACAAAAACTAAAAATAAACAAAAATAAATAAATATATTTAGTGCATAGGTATAGTGTACCTATATTGTACATAAGTGTATTTATTTATTGCAATAAATACATTCACAAAAATAAAAAATATATTTGAAACCACTAAATTTATGTGTAAATAAATAAAATATAAAATAACATGTATATTTGTTAAAATAATTAATTAACAATATGTATAACTTGTATATAGGTAATTTATAGATATAAATACCTCTATTTTAATTATTTATCCTTAAAATTAGTTTATTTAATTTATTAAAAATAGCATAGTTTATTTAATTATAAATATTTATTATGTTAATAACTTTTAAATTTAAAAAAATTTTTAATTTATTTTAATTATTTCCTATTTGTTTTAATGTATTTTATCTTTTTCTCCTTGTTTTTATTTCGGTTGGGCCATGATTGTTCCAGACCCATTTGTTGACTCGGCTCAACTGACCCACCTTCTTCTAGAACTGCCTTCTACAACCATTATTTCCGCCAGAATCTATCATCTATGTCACTCGTTTCGTCAACCAGATTAACCTCCTTCTAACCAAGATCGACGCCTAATATTTTCTTCTCAGATCCACCTCGGTTCATACTCCCTTTTCCCCTTTAAATTTTGCCATTTCTCATGCTATAAATATTCTCTAGGAATCCATTTCCTAATATGATCCATCTTTGACCCAATTTTCCCCGAGATTGAGTAAGAGAGAGCTCATGTGAGCGATCCTCGAATTGGGAGAGTGTGAAAGGAGAAGAAGATTGAGGTCGTGAGTCAGCGAGCAGCAGCTCCGCCGTGCTGAAGCTTCGATGGTGATTCAACACCATCTAGAGGTAAAAATCATTCCGTTTTCATCCTTTTCATCTGTAGATAATTGTAGTATGTAGATTTAGATTCAATAGTGTTTTATTTGGTTTGATTTCATTCAATTTCATATATGTATCAGTCGCATATTTTTTGTTCTTCGATCTTCTTAATAAAATGTCCTTTTAATCCGAACTTAATCCCAATGCCATATCCATATCACCATGGATTTAATATGCTTCTCCATCCTCCTCCATCACATGATGCAACCAACATCAGATCAGATCTGGGTTTCATCCTCCTCCCTCACCTTTACTCGAGGATTTCCACTCATTTAACTTGTCATTTCTTTGATTTTGTGCTGAATAATCATAAGGTCAAGGTTGTTCATATTTCGAGCATTGTGCATAATACTTGCAAGTCCCTGGATGTCTATCTGGAGTGGAGAAGAGGTCAGTAGTATGATACCAGTTCCCATTCTATCTAGATATACGATCAGTGAGATCTGGAGTTGTGATCTTCCTTGGACGACACAGAACTTCATCAGGAGTATAATGGAGCCCATGCATCTCAGATCCATCCTAGATCGACAAAGATTTGGAAGATCGAACTTCAGAGGAGACGCCATTCAACCGTGTTCTTCCACCGCGCCTCAAATATGTCCAATGAAGAACAAAGGCTTCTGGATTATATCTTAAACATTCATTCTCGTCCAAATTACATTCATACCATCAGAACCATATATTTGACCTCAACCGCTCACTGCTTCAGACGCATCATGTGCCACACACGAGCTCCCTTGATGAAATTGCATTTCCTACTTGATGAATATGCATTTCATCATTTTTATTCATTTATTTTAGCTTAAAATCCCTTATAAAACACCTGTATATAATACTAACTCCATATTATTACTAACTTGCATTTGTTTGTAAATATTGTACACTTATTACCTTTTTAACATAAATAAATAAATAAATAAAGGGAAAAAAAGAAAAAAAAATAAGAATAATACTCTATATGTAATAGATACAGACTGACCCAAATCCGAAGAGAATGTCAAGACTTGACATGATCAACTAGGAATAAAGTAGGGGGAGATGGAGTCCTTAATCAAAAAAATCCAAAAAAAATGTGTGATGTGTATATTTGTATATTTACACTATTTTATTTGTACATAAATTGACCTCATACAAAATAATTTTCAAAACAAAAGTTGTAAATAAAAATGTTTCCTAAATAATAAAAATGTTTGCAAAATAAAATCATGTACAGAATAAAAGCAACAACACTTGGAAAAAGCCACTAAGCGATAATTGGAAGACCAATTCCGGCTCCATAAACTCGAATTGAACCAAACTCACTTCCATTGTATTCTAAATTAAATTATATGGCTATGATTTCAAAATTTTTGGAGTTACGGTTGAAAAGATGGTTTTCTAGGGTGGTTTGTGCAATTTCACCATTTATCTGTACATATTGTATTTGTAAATATTAGTAAATATTTTTACTAATTATTTAAAATAAAAATAAAAAAACAAATAATTTTTAAAAAAACTAACTAATTTCTTTATTTAACTATGTATATAATGTACCATATGTAAAGAGTATATGCATATAGTTGCTATTCTTAAATATCCACCACAAAAAATAAAAAAATTAACATTCTTTATTCAATTTAATTAAGTGACGAAAATACAAAAAAATAATTTTTGTAAATATTTTTAACACTAATCTCTCTCTTTATCTTTATCTCATTTCAAATTCTTTCTCTTATCTCTTATCTTCATTCAAAATTTCAGAAAAAATTCAAATTCTTATCTTTTCTATTTATATGGCTCCTTATCTCTCATTTCAACTTGATCAATCTTTGGTGAGAGGAGCCCGATCTTTGAGAGTTTTCTTGTCGAAGAAGGGTGCCTAGCCTCCAAGCCATTCGGTGACAGCGAGTCGGCCTTCGTCGAGGTGATCACGATCTTTTCCGCTCCTAAGGTGAGATCCATTTTTTATCTTCTCTTTATTTTTAACTGAGGCTAATCTTCATTAAATTTCTCACGTCTTTATTTTGTCGTCATTTTTTTATCTAGTTCTTAGAATCCATCACGATTTGATCGGCCACCAACTCGATTTTTCTTCTCACTTTCTCAATATCTACGCATTCTTTTCTACCTCGCACGATCTCTCACCTCTGACCACGCACGGTGGTCGGAGATCTGGTTCCATCCGCCATTTCCCTCGGAACCGCACTCGTTCATGTCGTCCATGTTGATTTTGGGATCGAGTCGTCAAGCTCACATCCTAATTGTTTATAAATAAAAAAATATATTTTCTCATTCTTTCTAACATTTGTTTTGCAGGATAAATAAAAAATAAATAAACAAATAAATAAAGAATTCTTATGTTACAACTTTCTGTTTTCCTTTTAAAAAATTATTCTCTCCGTTCAGTTTTTACAAAAAATAAAAAAAACAACAACACGGCCACGCCCGTCGCCGTTGCCACCGTGAGGGCCACACCACCGACGATCTGCACCCCCCACCGCCATCGAAGTCGTGCTCTAGTACCATCTGCCCGTTGCAGATCTGCCGGCCACCACCATCTGACCGCGCCGCATGCGCGATCCTTCCGCCTCTCCCCAGCACCTGGCGGCACGATCGCCAACCTCTTCGACCAACGGTATGACCTCCTAGGTCCTCTGGCACTGTGCTCTCCGCCAACAGCGGGCGGTCCTCCTTCGTCATCCGCGCGAGTCCGCACACAGCTCCACCATCATCATCGCCGCCTCCCTCCTGCCATCACTCCAGTCGCACCATCCTTCTCCACCTGCCGACCCACTGCATCCATCCGTTGCCTTGCTAGATCCATCGTCGGCAGCACCTCCCTTCTTGCGAAGGAAAAAAAGATAGGGGCGGCGGCGCATGTCCTCCAACGCTACCGCCGAAGGGACGGCCCGTGCCCCCTTTTGGTTTTTGAAAGAACGAAGCCCAGAAGATAACCCCAGGAATCATTATAAAAATAATATGGAAAAATTGCATTCCGTCCCCTAGAGGTTTTTATAATTACATAATGGTCCCTTCCAGCCAGAGCATCACGTGCGCATCACACATTGACCGGGTAAATTGCACTTTTTGCCTTCTGTTTATTTCTTGTTAATTATTAATGCAAAAACATTAACTATTCATATTTTGAATCTTGTGTTTCCAAACTACTTATTACTTGTCTTTCATATTGAAATAAATGTGTTTTGTGCCTCAAAAATTCTCAAAAAATTAACTTAGACTCATGTTATATGCACCTTCATTGTGTAAAAATTGTATTGTAATTTAATTTTATTTGTTATTATTAAAAAAATCAAAAACATTGTCATTTTCTCTTCCTGAAATTCAAAAATTCATAAAAATTTGAATAATCCTCTAAAAATTTCAAAAAAATAGATTAATTTCCTTTCATTGTCTTTTAATTTCTATGCAAATTTCATGCAATAATTCTTTTCAAAATCCAAAAAAAACATCGAAAATCTTAGAAAAATCACAGAAAATTCTACGAAAATTCAAAAATCATGATTTCACTTCCTATTTGTAGATATTTGTCTATAGTTTAGCATAAAAATAGTGTCCAGGAGTTTAGGCACTTAAAACATTTTTAAGTTGCAAATTACTCTAGTTTTTCCACTGTTTATCATTTTTACCACTGTTTGACTTTTAGAAAAATACAAAAACATCTGAAAATTCTACTAAAATTCTCAAAAACATTTCAAAGCCTGTAAAACCTAAAAATATTTTCTCTGTATGTTTCTGAGTATTTTAGACATAATTGAAAAAATACAAAAAGAGTGTAGTGTGTGGGTTTCTTCCCTTGTGCATATTGTTTATTATTTGAAAATTAAAAAAATTGCAAAATTAAAATCATTACAAATTTGAAAATCGAAAATAAAAAATTAAAAGGACAAAAAATTCACAAAAAAACCAAGATAGTTTGTATTTGAGATTCCCTTTTTCTTTTAATTGATTTTCGATTAATTGAATAACTCTCGGGGAATCGTAACCTCCCTGAGTTCGATCATGTCTACTATACAGGTAAATAAGTAGCAAAAAACATTTCTCTTTTAATTGATTTTGTTTGTTGATGCTTGATTGAGTTGCGACAACATTGTTCATAATTAATATATTTAAAACCCCTCAAAAAGTTCAACAACAAAATGACACCATTGCCGGGGAGGCACGGTGAGGGTTGTTAGGTTTCTCTTTTGACCTGTTATTCTTGGTTGTATATATCTGTTTATATTTTGCCACATTATTCCATTGTTCATATTCACTACATTTATTTCATTTTTTCTTGCTCATATTTGATAATTGTGTTTCTTACACATTCTCTCTTTTCTTTTTCTTGCGAGGGCCCGCGGAACGAAGGAGGCGATTTTAGGAGAGCCGAAGCACCCAAGTGAAGAGGAGGCGGCTTTATTCTTTCTTAAGCCGCAAGATAGCGTGAGAGGAGGAGAAAAAGAATTGAAGGAGACCAAAAAAAGACTTTTTATTTATATTTTTATTTATTTTTCTAGCATTTGAACCATTGTAAATGAACATTCATTTATTGCGGGGTTTGTTTCGCTAAGTGCTAGTGCACTTGGGGGACCTCACCGGTTTTATTTTCATCGTCTTATTTTTCTTGGTTTCCCGCGGATTTCATGAGCTATCTATCGATTGATTTAATTAATTTGCTTGAGCCAGGTAATTAATTAGGTCCAAACATCGTAAACAAGTTTTTCTGTACCTATAGAATAGAGCGTAATTGGACTTAGTCAAATTAACCTGTTCTTGCCCATTAATAGGAGCTATTGATTAGGTTGATTCACTCGCATTCGCATATAGGTTCATTTATTTTTCTGTAATTCAATTCTGCACGGATCACTTGCATGTAGAGTGCTGGCGACAAGGCACGCACCTCTAACCCCTGCATGCATCATTGTGTTTAATCGCGCATTGGCATTTCTGATCTCCTTCCTTGTTTTCACTCACATAAGTTAAAAATGAAATAGGGTACTCGGTAGACGATTCATTGAAAATACTCAAACCAAGTGATAACTGCCTAAAATCGGGACTGCTAAAGAAAACTCGACCCTAAGATAAACGCAAGAAAAAATAATTATTTTGGGGAGAGTAACCCCCTCATTGGTTGGTTTGCTTGAACGAGAGATTGACTCACACACTAGGCTAGAGCCACACCTAAACTTTTGTTAGACTATTGGTCTTGGGGTGAGTTGTTCTCCGGAGAGGATCTCTCTGGTAGCCGGTAAAGCGGCCCGCGACATCCTTAGCAGATTAAATTGATCGGGTAGCCAGTAAACTGTTCGTAATTCATACTGACTGGGAAAGATCTAACTTTGGGAACTGGCCAGTCTCCGGGGAGCATTGGGTTCCTAACAGCTTGCTTTAACTGCTCTGATATATTGTATTCTCGCCAAACTCTAAAAAATTACAAGATAATTGATCGAACATTCACGGTATTCCATTGCGTTGAGTTTGTGAACGGGGGGTATGTATTATGTTTTATTACTTGTGTGCATACTAGATCCTTCAGCGCATTTGCACCTTTTTTCTTGCATAGCTTGACTTGACTATTGTGTTCTTCTGATCCCCGTCTTTTGTTTCAGAGATGGCTGACTGGAGTTATTTTAATCTGATCTTCGTAGACTTCTTACACTCTCTAGCCGATCCACCTTCCTTTTTCCAGGAGGACTTTCCTCCTAACTTTTTTGCATATCTGCCTAACCTATTATTTTAGGAATCGGACGATGACTTTCACCCACCCACATTCTACTCACCTGACCCTGTGATTTTAGAGTCACCTTTCATGGTATTCACACTTGAGACCCTGAACTAGATGATGGAGCATATGAATTCGAAGATTAGCTATCTATTTAACATAAATGAGAGCCAGAATGCTGCTCCACTATTTGAGGATATGGATTCACTTGAGGATAATCATGAGAGCTTGCAATCACCCAAAATACAAAAAAATGAGAAAATTTTAAAAATCCAAAAAGATTCTGGAAGACACATTGTTGATTCATTTTGTGAGGAGAGGGAAACCATGCCAAACCATTTTCCCACACAATCATTCACCACAGGTCCCACCTTTGACCCTGAGGATTCCACTATACGGACTGCTCTGGCAATCTTGTATGCATGTTGATTCTGATCTCCTCCCTTGTACGGAGGACGTCCAAAAATTCAAAAAAGTGTTGACTGAACCTGAAATGATAGCCACCATTCATGAGATCATTAAAGCCCCACTTCACCAAGCCATGACCCGTTTATCTGCTCCTCAACACAAGAAGGGAAAGCGTAGGAGCAGATCTGAGCGTCATATCTTGACCATGACCATATTTCATGCCATCAGAAACCTCCCGCCTAAAAAGAAAGACAAGAGAGCACTCACATCCGTTGTCATATCTTTGATCAAGAATTTGATCGTACTCTTATCGATAGTGGTTCCTCCATTAATCTCATGCCTTCCTCTTTACTAACTAAATTTCGATTAGGACATGATCCTTCAGTTTGCTTATAGATCGATAAAGAGGACAAGAGGTATTTTAGAGGACTTTATGGTAACAGTGCAAGGAATGAAATTCCCTATTGATTTTATTGTCATGGATATGGACACACCAGCACCATTACTGCAGCAGTTGATTATGGTACTGGAGAGATCATCTTTCACTCTCGTCGTGACAAGGAGAAAATTGAGACGATCTATGATCCTAGACCATCACCACCAGCAGCAGCAAATGATACATAGAAAGTTATATCAGAGCCAGATGATTGTGATTTTCTTACTGAATTCAAAGAGACAGATCTTTTCACTGATTTTATAGATACCCAGTAGTTCCTTTCCGAAAAGGACTCTATGGAAAGCACAATCGACATGAGTTCCCTTGATGGTCCAATTGAGATAGTTGCTGATGAGCAGTTTGAGTTGATTTCTGAGGATCAAATTTAGTTTCTAGAGGCACTTTCTGATATTTTGTTGACACACTTTTATGAGATTATTGATGATATGCCTCCTTCTGAGAGTTTGAGGTCCAGATATCTGAGCCATTCGTTGAATTTACTGATTTATGCACAGATGAGAGACATCTTTCTGAGATTATTGCTGAGAGATATGAGCCGTTGTTTGATAAGAATATTGAACATCACGATGAACCCTTCCTTTTGGAGCAGAGATCATTCATTGCAGATCTATAAGATATTCTATTTGTTGAGTTGTCACTAGCCAAGGTGGACAATCCACAGAGTACAGTTCACATACCGTCTACCAGTACAGTAGTAGAGGTTATTGCAGAGCTGATTCATACCCCACCTGAGCTCAAGATTTTACCATCAATGTTGATATATTCCTTCCTTGTGTGTCCACCCAAATGTTTCCGATCATCCTCAGCTCGCAGTTGACCGCTGAACAAGAATCTCGCATGCTAGAGGTTCTTGAGAGATAACGTAAGGCCATAGGATGGAATATCTTGGATCTCCATGGGATTAATTCAGCATTATGCTCGCATCATATCTACCTAGAGGATGACTATAAACCCTCGCGTGAATATCAGCGCTGTCTAAATCCAAATCTAAGGGAGGTTGTGATGAAGGAGATCAAAAAATGATGTGATATTGGCTTTATATATCCCATTTCGGATTTCAAGTGGGTCATCCCCTAACATGTGGTCCCAAGGAAATCCGGGTTTATGATCGTAAAGAATGACCATAGTGAGGAGATTCTGACCCAGATACCTACTTTATGGCATGTCTGTATAGACTATCGACGCTTGAACTCAACTACTAAGAAGGATCACTATACACTGCCCTTTATTGAACAGATTATTGAGAGGTTGGCAGGGAAAGAGTTCTTTTGCTTCTTGGATGGGTACTCGGGATACAACCAAGTTGCTATCATTCCTGAGGATCGGGAGAAAACTACTTTCACTTGTCCGTTAAGCACATACGCTCTTAGACGGATGCCCTTTGGATTGTGGAATGTCCCCGCTACATTTCAAAGGTGTATGTTGGTTGTTTTTACCGATATGGTGTGTAATTTTCTTGAAGTCTTCATGGATGGTTTCTCAGTCTATGGGGATAGTTTTGACACATATCTTGCTTATTTAGACCGAGTTCTTCAATGTTGTTGTGAGATAAACCTAGTGCTCCCATGAGATAAGAGTCACTTTATGGTGACTAAGGGAATTGTATTAGGCCATGTCATCTCCAAACAGGGATGGAGGTTGACCCGGCTAAGATTGATGTGATTTCAAAGTTAGAGCCACCACAGAAGCAGTTGGGGTCATTTCTGGGACACGTAGGATTCTATAGGTGATTCATAAAGGACTTCAGCAAGATCTCTAGACCTTTGACTGAGCTTCTGTGTAAGGAGAGTGATTTTGTTGTCGATGAGAAAGTCCTCCTTGCATTCAATCCTATGATAAAAATGGTTACTAGTACTCATGTCTTACAGCCACCGGATTGGTCTCTTCCTTTTGAGATTACGACGGACGCATCAGATTTCGCAGTTGGAGCTGTTTTAGAACAGAGAAGGAATGGGGTACAATTTGCTATACACTATTCTAGCAAGACTCTGGATGAAGCACATCGGAATTGTACAATTGCAGAGAAGGAAATGTTAGCAGTTGTGTTTGGTCTAGAAAAGTTCAGATCTTACCTCATCGGTTCACATGTTTTGTGTACACGGATCACACTGCCATACGATACTTGCAGGTAAAGAAGGATGCCAAACAACACCTTATTAGATGGATTCTTCTACTCCAGGAATTTGATTTAGAGATTTGAGATAAACCTGGAGTAAAAAATATTGGGGTAGATCACCTTTCCTGTATCACAGATTCAGAGACCTTTGATTAGAACATGATACCTATTTCCAAAACCATTCTAGATGAGGCCATTTTGTTTGTGGACTCACTCCCATGATATGATGATAATGTGAACTATCTTGTCTCCAAGAAAGTTCCACAAGATTGGCCGAAGCACAAGGTAGACAAATTTCTGTCAGAGATTCATTATTACCAGTGGGAGGATCCGTACCTATTTCGCGAGGGTGCAGATTGTATCTGGAGAAGGTGCATTCCTCAGAAGGAATACACCAGTGTACTTGAGCACTATCATAAACTATAATCCGATGGACACCATTCGTGGAAACACACGGCAAGAAAGGTTTTACAGAGTGTCTTATGGTGGCCCACATTATTTAAGGATGTTATAGAGTATGTTCGAGGTTGTACTGATTGTCAGAAAATGGGAGGAACTATTGGTTCCAAAGATACCCTGCCCCTAAGATATATACGTATTTCTGATGTTTTTTATGCTCGGGGCATAGACTTCATGGGCCCATTTTCTGTCAGTCGGAGATTTCAGTACATCATGCTCGTCGTGGATTATGTTAGTCGATGGGTGGAGGCTATCCCCACCCGAGCCACGAATAGTCGTACAGTGTGTTCCTTTCTCAAGAACCATATTATTGCACGGTTCAGATTCCCAAAATACTCATTTCAGATGGGGGAAGCCATTTCATTAATAGAGAAGTGAAGAAGCTTGTGAAGGAGTATGTCATTGAGCACAGAGTTGTGTCTCCTTACCATCCTCAGACTAATGGCTTCGCAGAAATTTCAAATAGGGAGATCAAGACGATTTGCAAAAACTTGTACGTCTCGATAGGAAGAACTGGTCCTAGATGCTTGATTCTATTCTAGGGGCTTATCGGACGACGTACAAGTCTCCTTTGGGTATGTCTCCCTACAGATTGTTGCACGGAAAGCCTTGCCACCTGCCAATGGAATTAATTCACAACTCTTAATGGGCACTCCATGTATGCAATCTTGATTATGAGAAGGCAGGAAAGACAGGAAGTTGGATTTAAATAAATTACTAGAATTCCAAGACTTTGCATATGATAACTCACTCATATATAAAGAGAAAGTCAAGTACTGGCATGATAAACACATTCGAAGGAAAACTTTCTCCCCTGATCAGAAAGTTTGATTATTTGATGCTAAGTTGAAGCTGTTTCCAGGAAAATTGAAAAGCAAGTGGTCAGGACCGTTCATCA
Source organism: Ottelia alismoides (assembly GCA_037367405.1). NCBI lineage: Eukaryota > Viridiplantae > Streptophyta > Magnoliopsida > Alismatales > Hydrocharitaceae > Ottelia > Ottelia alismoides. The sequence goes on along the minus strand of JAZKJV010009941.1, from coordinate 469,074 downwards.
TGAGAACTGTGTGTGACAATGGAAGTATTGTGATATCTGGGTTGTCATCTAACGCACAACCATTTGTTGTGAACGAATAGTTGTTGAATCCATATCTAGATCATGATACATTCATGTCCGTTGTTAATTCTGTATCTGTGGTATCATACGATGATCTTTTGATTCCATCTTCTGTGTCTGATACATGAGCATCCACTCCTCTTGTATATCCTTTCATTTCACTCTTTCTTCTTCCGTTTTATCATTCACTCCTTTTCTCTCTGTGTGTGTGTATGCTATACTTAGGATGTGCTTTACCCTAAGTATGGGGGGTGAATGATTTGTGTTGTTCATATTCGTCCTGTTCATCACTCTTGTCGTTGCCTATACTTAGGGATACTCTACCCTAAGTATGGGGGGTGATGTTGTTCATATCATTTTTTTAAATTTTCAGTATGTACATCTCTTCATCAGTTTTCCCCTTTTGTACAGTCTTCTATACTTAGGATTACATGATCCTAAGTATAGGGGGAATCACTGGCTTCTATTATTTTCATTTTCTCTTTGAGTCATTGTAGCATAGGAGTCTATTCTTTTCTATACTTAGCACAAGTTATGTCTTCCTTTGCTGCTCTCTGATCACTATGAGGACATAGTTCGAGCTAAGTATAAAGGGGTGCCGTATATATTGTATATATACTTTAGACATAACTCGTACTTTTAATTATTATTTTTTGGGATATGTATAAATTCGTAAAATCCCCGTGTGTGTATATAGACTTTGATCACCTTAAAAGAAAAAAAACAAAAAAACAAAAGAAAAAACAAAAACAAAAACAAAAAAAATTAAAAAAAATAAAAAAAGAAAAAACCTAAAAAATAAACAAAACAAAAACAAAAAAACATAACAAAAACAAAAAAACTACAAAAAAATCCTTGTATATACTTGTATATATTACTAACCCTTTTTTCCTTAAAAAAACTACAAAACCAAAATTCTATAAAAAAGCTGCATGTGCTTGATTTTTCCTTTCTTTCCAAAAATCCATAAAAAGTTCACAATTAGAAAATTGTTTCAAAAAAAATTGCTTTCCTTTTGCATTGTACATACTCCTTTCATTTGTATGTGCATATTTTAGGATAGTATTGCCATTTAAACTAAGTTTGAAATAAAATTGAAGAATGAAGCTTAGTTGGGCCTTAATCCACTTAATTTCAGAGGAACCTTATAAGAACTGGAGGTAAGACTTTTCAGGTCCTAATGACTTAATTCTTTGAGCCCATAAGACTATGTTCACATGTCATCTTGATTAGTCTAAGTAGAATATTTAGCAACACACGCATGATTCTTTCAGACCGTGGCTTATCTTGGATAAGCACTTGTACACGTAGCTCTTCATGGAGGAGGTAATGAGGAGGCAAAATCTTTTGGCTTGGAGTAGCATACGAGGGTAGTACATCTAAGCGAAACCTCTCATCTTCCTTTAGGGAGGGAAGTGTGTTTCAACCTGGTCTAGCGATGTTGAGGTCTAAAGACAAGATGATGTGGGGTTGCAATAATGCTTCAAAAGAGGGATAGTCTACTAGCTCAAGAGGAAAAACGCCTTATTCACATGTTGCACATTGTATATACTTTCAAAAAAAAGAAGAAGGAAAAAAATGTAGAATCTCCAAAAGTGGACAGTCTTGTTTTAAAAGTAAAATACCTACCGTAGTGTATATACAAGGATAAAAAAAGAAGAAAATAATAGGAGCTTCAAAGTCAAATTTTTGTAAGCTTGCAGCGGATCACTTGGCTACACTGGTCATGCATCCAAGGATAGGTAGCTACACTGGTTACCATCCATTCTTTTCTCCATCCCCTCTTCTTGAGCTGGTTATACTTGAACATAGAAGGGAATATCTCTGCTCCTCGAGGAAAGAGTTGCCAGATCAGGGAACTAGAGTTACCTTATTGAGGGAGGTTGTTTCTTTGCTACTTTTGAGATGGGGATCTATACTTCACTTACACCGTACAAGTAAAGATTCATAGTCATAAGAATTTGTGTATGTGGGCTTGTTCTAACCTGACTGTTGAGGAGACCTGAATAGGAGTCTTGTGGAACTTAGAGGTTGTTAGGTTTTAAATCCATTTCCCATTAAGATTCCGCCACACTAATAATCCAAAGGTTTGACAGAGCTCCATACTACAATTTTATGAAGATAAGTTTAATACTCAATATTGTCCAAATTTCTTTATTTTCCCTTTCTCTTTTTTTCATTATTTTTTCACTTATTCTTTCAAATAAGTGTTTGCAAAGGGACTAGCAAAGGAAAATCATAAGGGGATGATGAATCTGCATTTCATCATCTTTGTTCATTTATTTTAGCTTAAAATCCCTTATAAAACACATGTATATAATACTAACTCCATATTCTTACTAACTTGCATTTGTGTGTAAATGTTGTACACTAATTAACATTTTAACCTTAAATAAAGAAAGGGAAAAAGGAAAAGAAAAGAAGAAGAAGAAGAAGACTGTATATATGTAATAGATATCGGCTGACCCGAACCCTGAAAGAAGGTCAAGACTTGACCTTATCGATCAGGAATAAAGTAGGGGGAGATAGGTCCTTAATCAAAAAATCCAAAAAAAATGTGTGATGCATATATTTGTATACTTACACTATTTTATTTGTACATAACTTGACCTCAGATAAAATAATTTTCAAAAAAGTTGTAAATAAAAATGTTTCCTAAATAATAAAAATATTTGCAAAATAAAATCATATACATAATAAAAGCAACCCACACTTGGAAAAAGTCACTAAGCGATAATTGAAAGACCAATTTCGAACTCACTTCCATTGTATTCTAAATTAAATTCTTAAAAATGATTGTGGTTTCATAATTTTCGGAATTACGGTTAAAAAGTTGGTTTTCTAGGGTGGTTTGTGTAATTTTACCATTTATTTGTACATATTGTATTTGTAAATATTTGTAAAATTTTTTACTAATTATTTAGAAGAAAAATAAAAATAAATAAACATTAAAAAAACTAACTAATATCCTTATTTAACTATGTATATAATGTACCATATGTATATAGTATATGTATATAGTTGCTATTCTTAAATAATCACCACAAAAAAATAAAAAAATAAACATTTTTTATTCAATTTAATTAAGTGACGACAATACAAAAATATAATTTTTGTAAATATTTTTAACACTAATCTCTCTCTTTATCTTTATCTCATTTCAAATTCTCTCTCTAATCTCTTATCTTCATTCAAAATTTCAAAAAAAATCCAAATTCTTATCTTTTCTATTTATATGGCTCCTTTCCCTCATTTCAACTTCATCAATCTTTGGTGAGAGGAGCCCGATCTCTGAGAGTTTTCTCGTCACAGAAGGATGCCTAGCCTCCGAGCCGTCCAGTGATAGTGAGTCGGCCTTCATCGAGGTGATCATGGTCTTTTCCGCTCCTAAGGTGAGATCCATTCTTTTTCTTCTCTTTATTTTTTAACTGAGCTTTATCTTTGTTTAATTTCTGGCATCTTTATTTGGTTGTCATTTTTTATCTAGTTCTTAGAATCCATCATGATTTGGTCCGCCACCGACTCGATTTTTTATCTCACTTTCTCGATCTCTACGCGTTCTTTTCTACCTCGCACGATCTCTCACCTCCGACCACGCACAGTGGTCGGAGATCTGGTTCCATTCACCATTTTCCTCGAAACCGCACTCGTTCATGTCGTCCATGATGATTTTAGGATCGAGTCCTCAAGCATGCATCCTAATTGTTTATAATTAAAAAAACAAAAAAACAAAAATTTCTCTTTTTTTCTAACATTTTTTTGTAGTATAATTTTCTTCTATTATAGCTTTCTATTTTTCTTAAAAAAATTATTCTCTCTGTTCTGTTTTTATAAAAAAAACAACACGATCATGCCTGCTGCCGTTGCCCGTGTGAGGGTCGCGTCGCTGACGATCTGCCCCCCCCCCTCCCCGCCGTCGAAGTCGCGCTCTAGTACCATCCGCACGCTGCAGATCTATCGCCCACCGCCATTTGATCGCGCCGCATGCGCGATCCTTCCGCCTCTCCCCAGCACCTGGCGGTATGGTCGCCAACCTCTTTGACCAACGATACGACCTCCGCAGGTCCTCCAACACAGCCCTCTCCGCCTACAGCAGGCAGTCCTCCTTCGTCATCCGCACGATCTCGTACGCTGCTCCACCATCACTGTCTCTACCGCCCTCCTTCCATCACTCCAACCGCACTCATCCTTCACCACCTGCCGACCCACTGCAGTCGTCCACTGCCTTGCTAGATCATCGCCGGCGGTAAACCCCTTCTTGCGAAGGAAAAAAAGAGAAGGGTGGCAGCGTACGTCCTCCAACGCTACCGCTGAAGGGGCGACCCATGCCTCCTTTTCATTTTTGGAAGAACGAAGCCTAGAAGAGAATCCTAGGTATCATTATCAAAATAATTTGGGAAAATTGCATTCTACCCCCTAGAGGTTTTCATAATTACAAAAAGGTCCCTGCCAACCAGAGCATTACGTGCGCAACACTCATTGACTGAAAAACTGCACTTTTTGCCTTTTGTTTATTTCCTGTTAATTATTTAATGCAAAAACATTAACTATTAACATTTCAGACTTAATGTTTCCAGACTACTTATTGCTTGTCTTTCATATTGAAATAAATGTGTTTTGTGCCTCAAAATTCTAAAAAAAATTAACTTAGACTCATGTTATATGCATCTTTATTGTGTAAAAATTACATTGCATTTTAGTTTCATTTCTATTATTAAAAAATCAAAAACAATATCATTTCATGTTATATGCATCTTTATTGTGTAAAAATTACATTACATTTTAGTTTCATTTTCTATTATTAAAAAATTGAATATTCCTCTAAAAATTCCAAAAAATAGGTTAATTTTCTTTCATTGTCTTTTTTTTTGCAAATTTCATGCAAATAATTCTTTTCAAAATCCAAAAAAAATAAAAAACATCAAAAGTTTTCAAATAATCACAAAAAAATCTACAAAAATCCAAAAATCATGATTTCACTTCTTGTTTGTAGATATTTGTCTATAGTTTGGTATAAAAAGTTCTCCTGGAGTTTAGGGCACTTAAAACATTTTTAAGTTGCAAACTACTCCAGGTTGTCCACTATATATTATTGTTGCCAATGTTTGATTTTTAGAAAAAATACAAAAACATCCAAAAATTCTTCAAAAATTCTCAAAAATATTTCAAAGCCTTTAAAACCCAAAATTATTTTCTCTCGATTTTTATGTGCATTTTTAAATAATTGAAAAATACAAAAAGAGTGTGATGTATGTGTTTCTTCCCTTGTGCATATTGTTCATTATTTTAAATTTAAAAAATTGCAAAATTAAAATCACTAAAATTTGAAAATCAGAAAAAACGATTAATTAAGAAAATAAAAAAATCACAAAAAAACCAAGATAGTTTGCATTTGAGATTTTCTTTTTCTTTTAATTGATTTTTTATTAATTGAATAACCCTTGGTTATTGTAGCCTCCCTGAGTTCAATCTTGTCCGCTACACAGGTAAATAGGTAGCAAAAAACATTTCTCTTGCTCCACCTTATTCTTTGTAATTATTTTGCGGCGAGAGAAAAAAATTTGTTTGTTTGAGCCGAGAATTTTAAGGATCGCAATGACTTTATAACAATAATAACCAATCCTTGAAAACCCTGTGCCAACACTACCCTGTAAGTTTTTCACAATTTCGTATTAATCCTCCATATGTATATATAATAAACTTTGAAATAATTGCAACTCGGTCCTCTTGGTTTATTTTTATTGCATTTCAATCCTATTTCTTTGAACTCATATGCATCATCTCGTGTTTAGTGGTTTTTTGCATAAAATGTTTTGAATTGTAATGGTTAATAAACAATCTGCAAGTTTAAGAAATTACATTCTAGTGACTGTGGTTGCTGTGCACATGCCTAAACTCCTTAAGGTATTGCAAAATTACATACTTGTCTTGGATTTTATTTATATAATAAATGTATAGTTAATTACAACAAGGTTCTATTTTTGCTGCATTTATTTTATTGCTTATCTTGCTTTATTTAAATAGCCAAATAAATTTAAAAAATCCATAAAACTAGGTTAACTCCATGCTAATCAGATTTACTTTCACTAATTTTTGTTTTGAAAATTTATTTGATTATTTATTTTTAAAACTTGCAAAACAATACAATTTTCACTTTTTGCTCAATACAAATTCATAAAAATTCAAATATTTCTTGAAAAAATCTAAAACAAGTAATGCATGTATATTTTATTGTTTTTATACATATATAAAATTCAAATAAAAATCAATCAGAAAACCTTCAAATTTTAAATATATAAAACTTAAAAAAATATATAGAATTATAGAAAAATCATAAAAAAATATGTATTTGGTCTTATTGAAAGCTTGATAAAAACTATTCTTTATAAAATTAGTTTCCAGATTTGATTTTTCCATTTTGTATTTTAAAAATGACAAAAATAGTAGCTTGTTTTACTTTAAAAGTTGTTTTCAATCTTAAATTAGTAAAACATCCATAAAAAATATAAAAATAACTCAAAAATAAACATAAAAGTAAAAAACACTTAAACAAACATTTGATTTTCTTATTTTTGAGCATTTTTCATATATGCTAAAAATATAAAAGGCTTTTATTTGGCTTTTGTGTATATCTTATTTATAAAGTTATTTTTGAAATTAAAAATATATAAAGATCAGTAAAATTAAAATCAATTAAAGATAAAAATCAAAAAGTAAATACTAATACATTTAAAAATGCATAAAAAAATTAAAAATCATTAAAAGACATAAAAATCCAAAAAAAAAAGAAATTAAAAATCTTCATTAATTAGCGATAATTAATTTCTCTTATTTATTTGACCTCCCTAAATTCAATCCTGGAAGCTATACCAGGTTAATAATTAGCATCTCATTCTTCTTTTAGAATGAAATCTTTTCTGTTTGAATCGATTTTGGGTTGCAACACCATTTACACATTCACATTTTTTCTTTAATTAGATAATTAACAAAACTCAAATTTTCTGACTTCAACACATGGCACCATTACCGGGGTGGCACGACAAGGTAGGTAGATTTTTCTTTCTTTCTTGTTTTCTACCTTCTTGTCTTTGTTTTTATTTTATCTCTTTTATTACATTCATATCTTTCATATAAACTATTATGACATCTTCTTGTCATAATAGGGTCCGATGGGAGAGGGAGACTATTTTAGGAGAGACGATGCACCCACGCGAGGCAGATGCCTATCATTCATGACCAATCAGTAGGACAGAGCAACCAGAAGGAGTAGGAGCTGTAGGAGACCCGTTTCCTTTTTAGTTTCAAAATTTCTTTTAAGACATTCATTCTTGTAAATTATTCATAATAATTTGTTGTAATTTTCTCTTTTTTTGTTTTCTAAAGAGCCATTAAAACCTATTTTGTGGTTGTACGATGCATGTTTCACCATTACAGGTGCTAGGGGGCTTCATCTATTTTTTTGTATTCTTCGCTTTATACCTTTTCTCCTCCCTATTGTTCTCATTTTTTATTTGTTTTTCATGATTTGAGTTTTTCTCATTTATTTTTATTTGTTTTGTGTGCTTGGGCCGTTAGTTCTAGGTTATTATTTGTGGTTGAGCTCAGTAATCAATAGGTCCAAACACCCTAATAGAATATATGTTCCTACTGACATATGCTTTGGACTTAGTCAAAGAAATTGGTGCTTCCCACTAATAGAAGTTCATGCTAGGACGGTTTTCGTTGCATTCATATAGGTTAGATTTACTTTATATGCATGGATCATATTGCATACTACTGGAGTAAGGTAAGCCTTCTATCTCTTGCATACACATTCATATTTCTCATGCATCAGCTTTTCTGACTTCCTTATTTTCTTGGACATGGGTAAATAAAGGAATTGGAAAAATCGTTAGGCATTTATTCATTGAAAAATATCAAAAAATGTGATAACCAAATAAAATTGGGACTGCTAACTAAACTTAACCCCTAAAATTGAACGTAAAGGTTCATCATGTACTGGGGAGAGTAACCCCCTCATTAAACATAGGTACTTACCTCCATACAAAGTTGTTGAGGACTTAGCCCTAAGGATTAGATCCAAAACCTTGGACTTGTATCCTATGCACCTGTGTACTGTTTTTTGGTGCTCAGTCAAGATGCAAGCACTTGCCTCCAACTATAGCGAGTCATTTTGGTGTGCTCTATTCTACATTTCCCTTTGGGTCTGATATAACCTGACATCCCAGGTAGATAGTTCCACTATTTGGGAGAATGTGAAGACGTACACTAGGCGATAGGGTTACACCACTTATGAGTTTTATTTAAGTAACTCTGTTATCACCTAACTTTAAAATCGAAAATATAAGCGACCAGACTTTCATGGTCTTCTTTGTGTCGAGTTGGTGAATTTGAGGGCATGTTTGCTTCTTAGAATAAAGATCCTTCTGCACATTTTGTGACTTTCTTCACTTTCTCTTTTTGATTTGACCTTCATGTTCTAGTATCTACGTTTTGTTTCAAAAATGTCAGATGGAGTGATTTGTGTTCAAACTTTGTGAACTTATCTCTTTCCTCTCCAATTCATTCGTCTTCATCTTATTTTACTCGAGATGACTCTCTTCTCGGGATTTCTTATTTTTCTTTCACTCCTAATTTAGCACTAGTAAATCCATTGATCAAGTTTGACCCTCTTTTCGAAATATATTTTATTTTTCATTAATGTAGACTGATTAAATTTTATTTACATTTCTAGATACTGAACACATGATTGAGGATTTGATACCACCAAAGGGAAAGGGATCCATGGTAGACCAGACTGAGATCAACAACACCATGTTGGCATCCATGCATGCTATTCAGGCCCAGTTGACAGAGCATGCCAACAGCCAGGTCGGACTGAGAGAGATGATCTTGGAGATCAGAGGACAAGATGAGAGGAGAGAGAGGAGGATCAACCAAAAGGAGGTGGTAATTGGGGAGACCTTTGAGAAAAATAGAGGAGATCTTGAGCATAATTGTGTAGAGGTGAAGCTAACACTTAAATATTCTTATAACCTAGGAGAAGAACCAGCTATTAGCTGGATTCAGATTCCTAAAATTCGTGGTTGTTTTGAGCTAAAGCCACAACTACTTCCACTTCTCCCCATATTCCATGGTCATACTAATGAGGAGTCGTATATTCACCTCCAGCGTTTGACTGCATATGCAGCACAAATCATTACCCTAACATTCCATTAGAGGTAGTGAAGATGGCATCTTTCCCCTTTAACCTTATAGATAAGGGCTTTAATGGTTAAATCCTTCAAGAAGGGTGGTTGCATCCAGGGATGAGCTATGATCGGTTTTTTTGAATAAATATTATCGCCTAAAGCGATTGAATCAGATGCACTCAATTATAGCTGACTTCTCCCAGATCTCCCATGAGGCTATTCACGAGATGTGGGAACGAAATATTTGATGGAGAAGTGACCCCATCACTGTATTCGAAAGATGATCTTAGTTCAAAATTTCTTTAGGGGCTTGAGCTTAGAGAATCAGAAATTAATAGATGTCTCTTGTGGGGTTTCACACTTCAACAATATGAGGACATTCTTTGGAAAAAAATTGAGGAGATGGTAGAGACCTCAGTATCATTATCAATTTTACATGCATTTCAAAGGCATCCTTCTTCTATTACCTCCAAGACCGTCAACATGATGACATCTCATGATGTGGATAGGATTTATAGCTATGACTTGATCATTATTGAAAATCACCTATCCAAAGTTGATATAATTGAGAAATGGTCATGAGAACTTGAAAAATTAAATATGATCGAACAGAGGACAAAGCATCTGGATAAGCTGGATGAGATTACCAAGCATTTATAGTTGCTGGTTATCACTATCCATTCTTGTCAAAGGTCTGAGTCGAGACACCTGGACCTGAGCGCAGTTTTTCTACTTCAGTACAACAGAGTTCTGCAGTGCCCCCTGTCGTTCAACACATATACTACGTGAAGACTCTATATCAATGACCGCCATAGTAGCAGACTCTTGCATATATAGTGTCGTACTATCCAATCTCCATATAATCCAGAGCAACAATTTCCACATCCACCTTAAATTCAGGAGATGAATGGCATTCAGAGCAACTAGGAGCACAATCAGACACGTCCTTCAGGGCCATTTCAGTTGGGTTTCCAAGATGCCACTAGGCCAGTTCTTGAACATGGAGGTAGACCATACATCACCATCAACAGCCACATTTTCAGTCTCCACCTTAGTTTCAAACATGGAGACACGATTTTCAGCAGATGTAACCTACACAATCTTATCAGCCATACCATCAACATCCTATGCAGTATCAGCATTCTCCTCCTCTTCAGTATCGATATTCCTCTTATTCTAATTATCATGGATACCAACAAAAACTTCAGACAGATATCCAACCTCAGCTACCCCTAGTTGTTGAGTAGCCAGAGGCACATTTTGTGGACCCAGCAATTGATCAACTAGTAGAGTTGATGAAGAACATGATCGAAGTGAATCAGAGGCTAGATGATTTAAAGTTAACCAATCCCTACATTATTTGTCGCAATAAGGAGCAGGTAACTTGCCATGATCCTTCAACTATTGAGATAGGTATGACTTGTGATTTTTCATTCTTATCTAATACTATTACTCTCAGGAGCGATAGGAACTTACAACATCCAACACTATTGGGATTAAGGAATACGGCTAGTGATTGGGCTTCAGCTTCACCATCTTCATCTAGTGAGATGAGATCGAGCGTTGTAGTTGATGGAGGAGCATCGATATACAAAAATAAAAAACACAATAATGAGAGATGCAGAACTGAGTTAGTAGTTGATGAGAGCTGAAAGGGTGAATTTCAGATTTTTCAAATGGCATCGTTGCCGGGGAGGCACGGCTTATGTTGTTTTTAAGAAAATCAAGTTTTTAGGTTTTCCATCCCTGGGTTGTCTGACCGCCCGTTTTCTTGTAATTATTTCTTCATTTTTCCTTTCCTTTATTTTCAGCATTTTTATTTCTTTTATTTGTGTATATTTTTCTGTGAACCTCTCTCTAATTTTTGATCTTCTATTTTTCGTGCGAGGTACTCAGTGAACTTGGAGCGGATTTCTTGGAAACTGATGCATCTCAGAGTGATCGGATACACACTATCTTTTAAATTTTGGAGAGAGAGAGTGTTTTAATCAATTACTCATTTCTATCGGTTCTCGATTGGGTTCTAGTGTATGTAAAAAAGACTGAACATTTTTCGGTGATGTGTCGGCCTGTTTCACCCTCCAGTGAGGGTGGGTCTGACTTTAGTGGTGAAATTAAGATAGGCAGACGGTAGTATAAATTCAAATTTGTTTGTGCCTTTCATAATTTAGGACCACACTTTCACTATAATTATACACACCATAGATCATTTTCACTTAGTCAAATTCAACTTACTTCTTCCCGCTAAGTAGAACTATCCGTTAGGTGCGTTTCATCGCTTGCAATTCATATAATGTAAAAATTGCAATTCTGTCTAGCATACTGCACGAAGATTTTAAGGAAGCACTGTAAGTATTTCTAACTCAATATTCATCATCATGTTTCCCGCTGCATGACTTTTTCGATTCTCCCTTGATTTTCATTCACATGGGAATAAAGGAAATTGGAATCCCTGTGTAGACGTGCATTGTTCCCCACTCAAATTCAAGTGATAACTAAATTAAATCTAGGGGATTGATAACATTATTGATTAATTAAAAACGGATAAAATTGAAAATCATTATTTCTAGGAGAGAAACCTTGTCATTCTTTGATTTCAGGCTGAGTGAGGTATAGAGAGTGTATGTACACACTAAAATAGATCCCAAATCCTCACCTTCCAAATTAAAGTACCCCGCTCTTAGTGAATATCACAGGCTGAAGTATTTGAAGTTCGACTGACCAGCATCAAGTAGCCTCTGATTGCTTTGGTAAGTACATATGGGCGAAGCAGCGGTGCAATGCGACAAGTTGCTTAGTTACCCCATGGGGCGAAGTGACAAGCCTTGTCAGCCTCTGCCTACTTCGATAGGTAGATCTGAGCGAGTCCTTGAACTTCATCGGTATTAACCGAGTAAGATGTTGATAAGAGCCAAGAGAGGAAGGGAGTTGGTATCTTAGGCGACAGGTTAAATAGAGGAGACGCCGTCGACGTTGAGCCGACTCCCCTATAGGCCATCATGTAATCCTTGCTAACTTTGCTTGAAAATCACACTTAAAATGAACCAGATTAATTAGACCCATCTTCGGGTCCTTCACTATGTTGAGTTGGTGAAATTGGGGTTTGCATTTGTGTATTCAATTGTGTGACAGTGCACTTGCACATACAGATCGTGGTTTCACAAATCTTTCTTCCATTCCATTCGAACAAGACAGAATATTTGCATTCATACCCAGACTCCATGGGTCACGCTCACATGACAATTTCTCAATCTCGTTTCCATTTCCTTTTCAGAGAAATCCTCTTTTTGAAGTAGTTTCTCCCCAACCATTATTTTCACCCACCCACCCACCCTTGGTTGAAAACTCGCAAAGGAAAAGGACACTCGAACTCGGTCAGTTTCTTTGATTTTAGTCTTAATTTGAATTTGGATTTTTCTAGATTTTATTATATCTTTCATCAAAGAACATTAATGAAAAAGAAATAAAAGAAAAAAGGTTAATTATGTACATAAAATATCAGGTCAAAAACGGGTAAAACACAAAACATGCAAAAGAGGCCCAAAATCCAACTTTCACATACGAACTCTGATTTTTATGAAATTGGTCTTGTTTTAAAGTTCTTTAAATATGTATTACTTTAAAAGTGAGTAGACCTAAATAGGATATTGTATAAGAAAGATATGAGCATTTTAGTCTGTCTAGTATGAAATTGGGATTTTGTCTCACGGGCTAATTATTTGAGTTAGTAAATTTTTTTGTATTTTTCCTTTAATCTTGTTAGTAATTTGTACACAATGGAGATGGTTTGAGGTTAATTGGATCTAGCATGAAATAGTTAAAAATGCATGAAGTTAGATGCATGTGAAGATGATTATGAACGCAATTATGAGTTTTTAAAATGCAAATATTAATTTTACATGCATGAATGATAAAAATGCAGAATAAATGATGAAATGCAGCAAATTTCTCAGGAACAAAGCTCTATTTTCATCTTTTAGTATGATGAATCAGGGATTCATCAACCTCATATGCTTAAACCTTGCTCGTCCTCGAGCAATTAAAATGAAATGCAAAAGTGGAATGATTTTGGGTTCCACACCAAAGTCATGAACAAAAGGTGAAAATGATGCTAGACCCGACCTTTGATTAATAGTGTGACGGAACTTCTGTGAGACTTAGGATTTTAAAATCAACGACCCTCAAGTTCTACATGTCATTGTAACAGATTCAGCTCAGAAGTCATCTTAGATTAATCCTTCTCCCAAAGCATATCCCATGAACATTGAACAACTGTCTCATGTGTGTGAAAGGTTTTAGCTCTCCCCATCAAGAATGACAAACTACCATGCAAACCCCCTCCCAGTAACTCGCCATCAGGGAGTCAGGTATTTCCTTCTAAGGTCTATCGCTCTGTGTTCACAATCGAAAGGGGGAGAAGTGAGAAGAAGGGGAAAAGAACTGGAGGGTGACCAGTGTAGTCACCTCTCCTTGTGAAGCCGGCAGTTTAGCCAAGGCTCTACCAAGATCTGCATGTTTTCTTCAAGCTTAGACCTTTTTGGTCAAGTATTTATTTGGTAGTTTGGCTTTTTGGTAAGGATGTTTGGTAACTTTAGATGGATCTTTTTGTGCCCATACTGATATGGAATCTTTTTTTCCGTACATATTTTGGGGTCTTAGAAAAATTTGTGCCCAGTCGTCCTTCCCTTTTCCGAAGATTTATTTCAACCCATACTCCGATCTTTAGATTTTCACGCTACCGGAAAAGAGACTCACACAGTATTCCAACATCCTGTCTGAGTTGAGCTAAGTGCATAGTGCGAGAGAACAGATTAATTCCCTACTCAAAAGCTGTACCTAGAATCAGGCGACCAGGTTAGACACTAAGAGTCAAAGGCTGCACATTGTCATGTGGAACTCGAAGAATTAAGTCCAATGACCTGAAGCTTCTAAAATCCTATTTCTCGGTGAAGTTCCTATGGAAATTAGGTATATTAAGGCCAAGTCAAGACCACTCTCCACTTCTACTCACAACTCGATTAAGAACCCAATGACTTTCCACTTTGCATATGCTAGTTATGTAAATGAAATGCAGATGTATATGAGGTGCAAGATGATTTTTTGGTATGAATGCAAGAATGATATGCAATTTTGTGTGTGTGTGTGTTTGTATGCAAGGAAGATATGCAAGAGAGATTTTTTCCTTTTTTTCTGATTTTTTGTGTGTTTTGTTTTGTTGTTTTTTTTACTTTTACCCATCCCGTAATTATTGCATAATATCTACAAAAAATACATGAAAGTACGAGCTATGGGTAAAGCATATATATAATATATACCAGCCACCCTATACTTAGTGTGTGCTATGTCCTCAAAGCACAAGAAGCGATAAGAAGACATAGCTCGTGCTAAGCGTAGAGAGAAAAATAATAAAAAGGAGTATAGAAGTCAACCGCCCCCTATACTTAGGCTTTGGTCAGCCTAAGTATAGAAGAAGATCAAAATGTGGAGCGACTGAGGTAAAAAGGAGAAATGGATGAATATTTACAGGGCGGGCATTGGTCCCCTAATACTTAGACTCTAGTCAGCCTAAGTATAGGATCAGAGTGAGTATGAGAACCGATGAGATCCGGAGAATATACAGATCGAATGAGAGATTGAATGATGAATAAATACAAATGGCATCAGTCCCCCCATACTTAACCCTTGGCCTGTGTTTAGGAAGAAATAATTACAAGAAAATCGGTGGTCAGATTACCCGGGGATGGAAAACCTAAAAACTTGATTTTCTTAAAAACAACCTAAGCCGTGCCTCCCCGGTAACGGCGCCATTTGAAAACTCGTAATTCGCCTTTTCAATTGTGTCGTTTTAAATGCATTGTAGTCGGAAAAATTCAGAGTTAATGAAAAACCACTTTTTTAAATAATGTCAATTAAACCAAGCGGTCGATTTCTTTTTTAACTTGGGTAAGTCAAAGGTCGAACTAAGGGAGGCAACTTTCTCCTTAGGTATATTCAAAGTCAATCTCAAAATTAGGTTTTCGGAGACGTATTTTTTCAATATTTTTAAATGCAATAATTGAGCGGTATGCAATTTTGGCAAAATTTGGGGACTAAAATGTAAATTCCGATCAAATGAATTCTGAAAATCCTCAAACTTGGTCAGAATGTGAAATATGATGAAATTAGACAATTACATTTTTTTGGAAGTTTTGGATGCAAAATGAATATTCTATGATTAAAATAATGAATATAGCTAGACTTTAAAAATTAATTATAATAAATATTAAATCTACTTATTTCTGGAAATAAAATTATCTAAAATATGTCATTAGGTGATCTATCGCAGAAAAATCCAAAATCCTAAAAATGTTGGATTTAATTCCTAATGAAAATTAATTAATGAAATGTGCAAACATGGTTTTTCTAGAGAAAACTATGCATGCGAATGCAATCCTTTTTGGGCACAATGTTATTAACAATTTACTCAAAAATTTGTGTTTCGAGCAATGGTTAATTAACTATGAATTTTAAGCACAAGATGGGAAAAATATTCAATTTTCCACAAGGATAATAATTATTAGTTAACCACAAAGCACAAAAATAAAAATCATATGCCACATTGTAGAGAATTAGTTGTAGAACATAGTGCTAATTTTTTAATAATAAAATGATGATAGAATGACGTTCAAAATAAGTAAAGAACACAGGGGTCTCAATGCAATTACAAAATATAAACTAAGCAAAAATATAGTGGAAGGACTGAATAGTAATTACCAATACTGGTGGGGGTTTATCGCAAAAAGCCTAACCAGTCACGTGCCAAGCACGTGACCCCTAGAAAGCGTGCGGGCAAGGAGGCTGATGCGCGTCCCAGAGCGAGGCGTGGATGGCCAAGCGGACGTGCGCAGGCGTAGAAGCTTCGAGCAGGTGAGCTGTAGTCGGTGGATGGAGCCGCCTGCGGGTGTAGCTGGACAACGGCGTATGGTGAGGAAGATGAATCTGCTGGAAGGGGATGGAACTGAGTCCAGGAGCGAGTTGGTAAGATGCGGGATGATGAGTGCGATGAGGAAAATAGGGGAATGGAAAAGAGAGGAATGTGTGGATCGCCTGTTCGAGGATGGGGATGCCTCCTATGGTCCTCGCCTCAGCCGCGGGCGGGTCGTGGCGAAGCTTCTACTGATCTCGATGGAGTTGCTTGCATGAGATGGGAGGCCCCTATCACCGGCCTCCCTCTCAAACTCTCTCTCTCTCTCTCACTTGGGATATTGGCGGATGCCTTCGCTGGTGGTGGATGAATGGCATTATATAGGGATAGCTAGAGGTTGCGGGATCAAGGGGTTGTTGGGCACCACCAGAGGGGATAAGGAGGTTAACGAAGCGGCTGAAGTGGTTGCACGAGATAGAGGGGGGCAGAGGTTGCGAAACAGACGGAAGAGAATATGGAGGGAGGATAGGGAGAGAGACCTCACACGTGTGGCACGTGAGGTGAGAGACAAATATTTTTTATTTTTATTCTTATTGTCATTTTTTATATTTTTTTATAAAAATGAAATAGAAAAGGGGTTAAAAATGAGTGACACGTGGCGGCTCCAGGAGTCGCCATGTGTCAACTCCAGAAAATCCAAAAATTAAATTAAAGGATAAATGGGAAAGCAATAGCAAATGACCTCGGATCAAAAAGTGCTCAACACGAAAATTGCTCATCTCGATGAGATCGAGAACTTTCATGAGGGGACAAAGAGCAAAAGAAGTCATCTGTGTAAAACGATATATTTGGGGTACTCTATGTACATAAAATACCTTGATTTTGAGTTTTGTAATTTTAAAATAATTTTTAATTAAGAGAAAAATTTAGAAAATGAAGATAAAGTAAAAGATAAATATTTACACAATAATCTAATTTTTGGATTTTTAGTAAATAAGAAAATAGGGAAATAAAATAAGAAAGAAAAAGTGAGAAATTTGTATAGACTCGCAAAGGACACTCGGATTTGAACAGTTTCTTTGATTTCAGTCTTAATTTTAATTTGGATTTTTGCGGATTTTATTAAAACTTTCATCAAAGAGCACAAATTAAAAAGAAATAAAAGAAAAAGGGTTAATTATGTACATAAAATATCAAGTCAAAAATGGGCAAAACACAAAACATGCAAAAGAGGCCCAAAACCCAACTTTCACATACGAACTCCGATTTTTATGAATTTTCTCTAGTTTTGAAGGTCTTTCAATATGTATTACTTTAAAAGTGAGTAGACCTAATTTGGACACTAGGAGGTAGATATAAGCGTTTTAGTCTATCTAGTCTGAAATTGGGATTTTATCTCACGGGCAAATTATTTGAGTTAGTATTTTTTGTATTTTTTCTTAAATTTTGTTAGTAGTATGTACACAATGGAGGTGGTTTGAGGTTAATTGGAGCTATCATGAATTAGATAAAAATGCATGAAGTTGGGTGAAAATGTGAAGATGATTATGAATGCAATTATGAGTGTTAAAATGCAAATATTAATTTTACATGCATGATTGATAAAAAATGCAGAATAAATGATGAAATGCTGCTAATTTCTTGGGAACGAAGCTCTATTTTCATCTTTTAGTATGATGAATCAAGGATTCATCAAGAGCAGACTATTTGGAGATTCATCTTCTTTAGCAGCAGACTGAGTAGCACGAGACCCTTTTTCTTTTCCTTCTATTATGGATGACATTGTACATTCTGATCCTGTTTCTCCATATGCACATGATGATTTTAATATGAATAAAGATATTGATTAAGGTTCTGTTCCATTCCTAAGTCATTAATAAAGGAAGACCATTAAAAAGTTTAAAAATAGCACTATCTGATCCTGGAGTGGTAGAAATTCTATGGAACATCTTCCTTGAGATGCTACTCCTAAAAGCCATGGAGTATATGCTTGCCATGAAGAAAAGGATGAAAGAAGCTTGTACCCCTAAACGGCTATCAAAGAAGAGATGACATACCAGCACTCCACATCCTAACCATGGCTACTGCAAATGCCATAAACCGTCAGCTCCCAAATAAAAAGAAAGATAAGGGAGTACCCATTGTCAGATGCTAGATTTCATATCTACAGTTCGATCGCACTCTTATGGACAGTGGTTCATCAATTAGCGTAATGTCTTTCTCATTAATTGAGCATTTCAAGATTGGACCTCTTAAGAAGAGCAGAATGATCATTCCGTTTGCAGACCAATCTACTAAGAGGCCGAAGGGCATACTTGAAAACGTTGTCGTGATGGTACATGGCATGAGCTTTTCCATGGACTTTGTTGCTGCAGATATGGAATCTATAGTATCCTTACATCACACCCTAATTATTCTTGAACGGCCCTTTTTGCATATAACGAAAGCTATCATTGATTGTGGAGCATATAAGATAACTTTTCACTCTCATAGTGAAAGCGCTATTGTAGAGACAATCTTCGAATTGAAAGTGAAAGTCACACTAGATGAGAGTGTTTCTGATCCATCTAATACATATGATTATGATTTGTAGCAAAGATCAACCATGAGCCATTATCTTTGGATGATATTGAGACCTAAGAGTTCCTCTCCAAAAAGAAAAACTTGGAAATCATAGTGTATAGTATCCACCTACTGAAGATCAGAGTACTGGTGATGGTATTCATAAATTGTCTGAGAAAATTTCAGCAATTCCTGAGTACATCAAAGAAATGATGATGGTTTATGGATGTAATATTTATGAGGTCATCTTTGATTCACTCCTTCGTTTTGTGTCTGTGCCCGATCATTACAAATTCTTTGAAAACTTTCACCATGTTGACTCCGATGGGGGGTTTAAGGATTTAGACATGGACACATATGAGGATGACCCCGATGTCGATATTCATCTAATTGATTCCATAATTCAACGGATGTGAAAGAAGGTCAAGCTTCTTCTTTTTTAGCATTGTATATTCCTTTCACCTTGTATATTCCTTTTGTTTTATTTTTTCTTACTTCCATTTTCATCATTCACCTCTTTTCCATGTGTGTGCTATACTTAGGATGACTAGTTCCTAAGTATAAGGGAGGTGAATGACCCGAGTTGTTTAATTTTCATTTTGTATCATTATTCTTTTTGTTGCTTAAATTAGGGATCCTTTACCCTAAGTATAGAGCGAGTGATGTCGATCATTCCATCTTTTTTATTTTTGGGTCAACCATTTAGGAAAAGTTCTCACTACACGTGAAGAGTTGAGGTCTGCTTTTCTAAGCAAATACTACCCACTTGGACGCCCCAACCAAATGCGATCACTGATAGGAAACTTCTCCAAAATGTCCTATGAGCATATTCATGAGGTATTAAAAAGATTCAAAGATTTAATGGAGAAGCTCCCCCATGATATTCCAAAGGCAAGCCTTGTGCAGAACTTCTTTGGGGGCTTGAGTCACAAGAACCAGAATTTGGTAGATGCTGTTTGTGGGGGAAGTCATTTCAACAAGGACAAGGATGTCCTGTATCAGATGTTTGAGGACATGGCAGAGATCTCTGCAGCTCTTTCTTCTTCACTTGCTTTTCAAAAGCATCTTGTACCTTCTCCTGCAGCACCCAAAGAGGTTGTCAACATGGTGACATCACATAAAGTAGATAGGGTAGATAGTTCGGATATGATCATCTTAGGAAATCACCTATCCAAAGTAAATATAATTGAAAAATGATCCAAGGAGTTGGAGAAGCTCCAAGTGATCGAATAGAGGACAAAGAACGTGGATAAGAGGGATGAGATAACGAAGCATCTGGAAGTTCTTGTGAGTACGATCAGCGCATGCCAGAGTACGAGTGCAGCAGCCGACACTTCTGCTTGGGAGCATACTTCTTCCACTTCCACCCAATAGAGTACAGGAGGACCGTCCACTATTCAGCATGTTTACTACATGCAGACCTCTGACCACGCCCAACAGCATTCACAATAGATTATATCATACCAGCAGGAGGGTCCATACATTCATGAGCATCAGTCTCCACCTCCACCTATCATTCAGGAGGTGAACGGTATATGGTTCGACCAAGAGCGCAACCAACCCCATCCGTCAGGGCAAGGCCAGTTGGGTTCCCAACAGGGTCAGAGATCCACCCACCAGTTTCAGGGAGGCATACATCAACAATACCAGCACCATCAGTTCCATCCTCAGTATTAGTCTCTGCCTCACTTCCAGAACTGGAGACATGACTAGCAACAGATGCAGTCTGCATATTTTCCACATCCCTACTACCAACAATAGTCCACATGATACAAACAGTATTTGCATCCTCCTCCTCATTACCAGCAGTATGGATACCAGCATCCTCCTCACTACCAATCTCAATGACAACCTGTCATTGAGCATCCGGAGGAACCTTCGGTGAATGTTGCACTCGATCATTTAGCACTATTGATGAACAACATGAATGATCTTACTCAGAGGCTTGACGACCTGACCACCACAAAGAAACTGATCCTAGCACAGGTCGAAGCCAATCCCGATAACTTCAAACGCTAGGAGCAGGTAGCCCATGATCCATACACACTTGAGATGAGTATGGACCTGGATTTTACATGTTTATTTAATACCATTCATCTCAATAGCGGTAGGAGATTGCAGTCGACTTCACATCCATTGGGATTGGGAGATCAAGACAGTGAGAGTGTTTCACCTTCAAAATCATCTTCTTCACCATCAGTGCAGAGACCCAGTTTAGCAGCACCCGATCATGGAGTTTCACCATCTTCATCTCCGCCACCACCATCACCTTCACCTTCTACAGACAGATGCAATTCACCGTCAACAGAGATGGAGAACACGCCAGTTGTGGATTACTCTTCTGCACCAGTAGCATCAACTCATCCTGTTTTTTTTGTTTCTTCTACACATGTTTTGGACAACAATGTATAGACTGATTCTGGTTGTCCAATTATAAATGAGGATTTTGTTTTGAATAATGGAAATAAGCATTTGAATGTTTCTACCGATTCGATGATATTTCCTTCTACATTGAATGAAACCAAAAAAATCCACAAAATAAAAATAGCTTTATCTTATCCTAGAGTGGTAAAGATCCTACAGAACATATTTTTAGAGATGTCACTCCTTATGTCCATGTATTACATGCCTACAGTTAAAAAGGGAATGAAAAAAGCATGTACTCAAAAGCGTCAAACAAAGCAGAATAGATAAAAGAAGACAGAAAAGTACATCTTGACCATGGCCACAGTTCATGCCATCAACAACCTTCTGCCCAAAAAGAAAGATAAGGGAGCACATCACATCTGTTGCCACATACTTATCGAGAATTTGATCGCACTCTTCTCGATAGCGGTTCCTCCATTAATCTCATGCCATCCTCTTTACTCACAGAGTTTGGGTTAGGAGCTCTTAGATAAATTAGGATGATCTTTCAGTTTGTTGATCGATCGATCAAGATGTCGATGGGCATTCTAGAGGATGTTATTGTAATGGTGCAGGGAATGAGATTCCCTGTTGATTTTGTTGTCATGGATGTGGACACACCTGAACCGTTACTCCATACCCCAATCATACTAGGTCGACCGTTCCTATGAACAGTTGAAGCGGTGGTTGATTACGGTACTGGAGAGATCATCTTTCACTCTCGTAGTGACAAGATGAAAATTGAGATGATCCTAGATCCTAGGCCATCACTGCCACCAAACCAACAGATGAGAGAGAGCCAGTTACTCCAGATACTAAGGACTGTGATTTTATTGTTGAGTTTAGAGAGACAGATCTGTTTACTGATTTCAGTGATATCAACGAGTTCTTTTCTTAGACGGATGTTCTGGAAAGTAGAGTTGACATTAGTTCACTTGTTGATCTGTCTGAGTTGTGTGTTGATGGGAAGTTTGAGCTGATTTCTGAGGACCAATTAGAGAGATTGGAGGCACATTTTGATATTCCTTTGATACATCATCCTGAGATTTGTGTTGATATACCTCTCGTTGAGATATCTTAGCCACTTGCAGAGTTTTCTGAGATATGCACTAATGAGAGACACCTTTCTGAGATTATTGCTGAGATATTTAAGCTCTTTGTTGATAAGATTACAGTGATTTCTGAACATCCTAATGAGCCGATCCTTCCTGAGAAGAGATCATCCGTTGCAGATCTTTCTGAGATTTTACTTGTTGAGCCAACAGTAGCCACTGTAAATATATCACAAAGTACATATCATATACCTTCTACCAGTGTAGTTACAGAGGTCGTCACAGAGCCGATTCAGAACCCACCTGAGCTCAAGGCTTTACCATCAACATTGAAGTATGCTTTCCTTACAGGGCCACCCCAAATGCTTTCGGTCATCCTCAGCTCACAGTTGACCGATGAACAAGAATCTCGCATGCTAGAGGTTCTTGAGAGAAATCACAATGCTATTAGATGGATAATTTCTGATCTCTATGGGATTAGTCCAGCTTTGTGCTCGCATCATATCTACTTAGAGGATGTTTGCAAACCCTCCTGTGAGTGTCAGTGTTGTCTTAATATGAATCTAAGGGAGGTTGTCATGAAAGAGATCAGGAAATGGTGTGATAATGGCTTTATTTATCCCATTTCAGATTTCAAGTGGGTCGGTCCTTTACAAGTGGTCCCGAAGAAATCCGGGATTACTATCGTAAAGAATGACCGTGGTGAGGAGATTCTAACCCGTGTACCTACTTCATGGCGTGTTTGTGTAGATTATTGGTGCCTGAATTCAACTACCAAGAAGGATCACTTTTCGGTGCCCATTATTGATCAGATTATTGAGAGGTTGACATGCAAAGAGTTCTTTTGTTTCTTGGATGGTACTTGGGGTATAACCAGGTTGCTATCTCTCCTGAGGATCAGGAGAAAACTACTTTCACTTGTCTGTTGGGCACCTACGTCTTTAGAACGATGCCCTTTGGATAGTGTAACACCCCCACTACTTTCCAAAGGTAACGTTGATCATTTTTGCCGAAATGGTCGGTAGTTTTTTAGAGGTCTTCATGGACGATTTCTTGGTCCACGGGGATAGTTTTGACACATGTTTTACTCATTTAGACTGAGTCCTTCAACGTTGGTGTTAGGTAAACCTAGTGCTCTCGTGGGAAAAGAGTCACTTTATGGTGACTAATGGGATTTTATTGGGACACGTCATCTCCAAATATGGAATGGAGGATGACCCAACTAAGATCGATGAGATTTTCAAGCTAGAGCCACCGTAGAATTTGAAGCAGTTCAGGCCATTTCTGGGACATGTTGGATTTTATAGGTGATTAATTAAGGACTTCAGCAAGATCACTAGACCTTTGACTGAGCTTCTGTACAAGGAGAGTGGGTTTGTTGTTGATGAGGAAGTCCTCCTTGCATTTCATCAGATAAAAGACATGGTTACTAGTTCTCTTGTCCTACAACCACCTAATTAGTCTCTTCCCTTTGAGATCTTGAAGGACGCATCAGATTTAGCAGTTGGAGTTGTTTAAGATAGGGAAGGGATGGGATACCATTTGTTATACACTATACTAGCAAGACTCTAGATGAGGCTCATCGCAATTACACAGTCATAAGGAAGGAGATGTTACCATTTATGTTTGGATTAGAGAAGTTCAGATCTTACCTCCTTGGTTCGCATGTCATTGTATACATGGATCACTATGACATACAGTACTTACAAGCAAAGAAGGATGCCAAGCCATGCCTTATCAAATGGATCCTTCTTCTCTAGGAAATTAATTTGGAGATTCGAGATAAACCTGGACTAAAGAATGTTGTGGCAAATCACTTTTCCTGCATTACAGATGCAGAGACTTCTTAGTAGAGTATGATTCATATTTCAGAGACCTTTGCAGATGAGACCATTTTGTTTGTGCACTCACTCCCATGGTATGATGATATTATGAACTATCTTGGCTCCAAGAATGTTCCAAAAGATTGTCCGAAGCATAAGGTAGACAGATTTCTGTATGAGATACATTTTTACCAATGGGAGGAGCCGTACCTATTTCGTGAGGGTGAGGATTGTATCCAGAGAAGGTGCATTCCTCAGGAGGAATACGCCAGTGTACGCGAGCACTATCACTATAGAGTTCGGTAGGCATCATTCAGGGAAGCACACGGCAGCAGAGATTTTACAGAGTGGACTATGGTGGCTGAAATTTTTTAAGGATGCTATTTAGTATGTTTGAGGTTGTACTGACTGTCAAAAGATGGGAGGAAATGTTAGTTCCAAAGATACCATGCGCCTGAGATATATACAAATTTCTGGTGTTTTTGATGCTTGGGGTATAGACTTCATGGGCTCATTTCTTGTCAGAAAAGGATATCGGTACATCCTTCTTGTCATGGATTATATTAGTCGATGGGTGGAGGCTATCCCCACCCGAGCCGTTGATATTCGTACAGTGTGCGCCTTTCTCAAGGATCATATTATTGCATAGTTCAGGATACCAAATATACTCATTTCATATGGGGAAGTATTTCATTAATAGAGAAGTAAAGAAGCTTGTGAAGGAGTACGCCATTGAGCACAGAATAGCATCTTACCACAAATAGACTAATGGCTAGGCTGAGATTTCAAATAGGAAGATAAAGATGATATTGCAAAAAATTGTATGTCTAGATGGGAAGAACTGGTCTCAGATGCTTGACTCAATTCTATGGGCTTATTGGATGGCGTACAAGTCTCAATTGGGTATGTCCCCCTACAGATTGGTTTATGGAAAGCCTTTCCACCTGCTAGTAGAATTAATTCACAAATCTTTATGGGCACTCCGTGCATATAATTTAGATTATGAGAAAGAAGGAACGAGCAGGAAGTTATATCTTAAGAAATTACTGAATTTCGAGATTTTGCATACAACAACTCACTTATGTATAAGGAGAAAGTCAAGCGTTGGCATGATAGACACATTAGAAAGAAGATTTACTCCCCTGGTTAGAAAGTTTGGTTGTTGGTGCTAAGTTGAAGTTGTTTCCAGGCAAATTTAAAAGCAAATGGTCAGGACTATTCATTGTGAGAGCTGTGTGAGACAATAGTAGTATTCTCATATCTGGGTTGTCATTTGACACACAACTATTTGTTATGAACAGACAGTTATTGAAACCATATATAGATCAAGATACATTCATGTCCGTGGTTGATTATATATGTGGTATCAGACAATGGCTTTTTGACATCTTGTGCATCTGATACAAGAGCTGGATATCTCTTGTATATATCCTTTCATTTTATTTTTTCTTCTTCCATTTTTATCGTTCACCTCTTTTCTATGTGTGTGTGCTATACTTAGGATGTGCTCTATCCAAAGTATAGAGGAGGTGAATGATTTGAGTTGTTCATATTGTTCTTGTTTCATCACTCTAGATGTTGTTTATACTTAGAGATCTTTTACCCTAAGTATAGGGGGAGTATTGTTGTTCATGCCATCTTTTTCGTGTTTTTATTTTTCTTTTATTTATTGTGATCTCTCTCTTGTCCTTCAACTTGTTGGTATTTTATTTCTATACTTAGGTATATTTTACCCTAAGTATAGGAGGAGACGAGTTGAGTCGTTGAGTTTGTTCATTCTCTTCCTCGTTGTTTCCTATTAGTACAGTATTCTATACTTAGGATTACTTGATCCTAAGTTTAGGGGGGTTCACCGACTTGTAATCTTTTCATCTATTCCTTGAGTCATCGTTGTATAGGATTCTTTTCCCTTTTCTATACTTAGCACAAGTTATGTCTTCCTTTGTAGCTCTTCATTCACTATGAGAATATTGTTCGAGCTAAGTATAGGGGGGTGTTGTATATATTGTATATACACTTTAGCCATAACTCATACTTTTATTAATTATATGGCTATTATACTTATAAATTATGGGACGTGTGTGTATATATATACATACCTAAAATCCACATGTGTATAAAACCCTTAATCATTTATCCTCATGTATATAAAATTCTTTATTGTATATAAAATTCTTTAATAAAACTTGTATATAAAACACGTGCATAAAATCCTCTTGTAGAATCTTGTATAAAATTTGCAAAAGCCTTGTGTAGTCTTATATATATTCAGTTTACTAACCCTAATTCTTTCTTTGAAAACTTTTTCCTTTTATTTTCTTTAAAAGAATGCTTTGTATATACTTCTTGCATTTGCCTGTGCATTTTTCAAAATAGTATTGACATTTAAACTAGTCTGGAATAAGATTGAAGAATGGAGCTTGGTTATGACCTTAATCCACTTAATTTCAGGGGAATCTTATAGGAACTGGAGTTAAGACTTTTTAGGTCTTAGGACTTAATTCTTTGAGTCTACAAGACTATGTTCGTGTTTCATCTTTATTAGTCCAAGTAGAATATTTAACAACGCACGCATGATTCTTCTAGATAGTGGCTTAACTTAGACAAGCACTCTATGCATAGCTCTTCATGGAGGAGGTATGAGGGGGCAGGATCCTTTGGCTTGGGCTAGCACACGGGTGTATAACAGCATGTGGAAACATCTGTCTTCCTCTGTGGAGGGTAGTGCATCTCAACCTGGTCTAGTAGCATTGAGGTCTAAGGTCTAATGACAGGATGTTGTAGGGTTTCAATAATGCTTCAAAAGAGGGATAGTCTACTGGCTCAAGAAGAAAAACTCCTTATGTACATGCTTCACCCTTATATATATTCAAAAAAATGTGCAAAATCAAAAACTCCAATAAAATGGATAAGCCTAATTGAAAATAAAATGTCTGTTGAAGTGTATATAGTCAATAAGCAAGGATGAGCTTCAAAGTCAGATTCTTGTGAGCTTGCGCCTGGATGACTTGACTACACTGGTCATGCATCCAAGGATAGGTAGCTACACTGGCTAGCATCCATTCTTTTCTCCATATCTTCTTCTTGAGCTAGTTGCACTTTAACTTAGAAGGGAATATCTCCGCTCCTCGAGGAAAGAGTTGCTAGGCTGGTGGACTAGAGTTACCTTGTTGAGGGAGGCTATTTCTTTGTCACTTTAATAGTCATCAGAATTTGCATATGTAAACTTTTTCTTACCTGGCTATTAAGGCGACTTGAATAAGAGTCTTTTGGAACTTGAGGGTTGTTAGGTTTTAAATCCATTTCCCAATAAGGTTCCGCCAAACTAATAATCCAAAGGTCTGACTGAGCTCCATACTAAAATTTTATGAAGATCAGTTTAATAGTCAATGTTGTTCAAAGTTCTTTATTTTTACTTTATTCTTTTATTTTTCTTTTATTCACTTATTCTTTCAAATCTATGTTTGCTAAGAGACTAGCAAAGGTAAAGCATAAGAGGGTGATGAATATGCATTTCATCATATTTATTCAATTATTTTAGCTTAAAATCCCTTATTAAACATCTATAAATATCACTAATTTCATTCTTTTACTAACTCTAATTATTGTGTAAATTTTGTATATTTATTACTATTTTAATATTAAATAAATAAATAAAGGAAAAATAAAGAAGATAAAGATTCTATATATGCAATGGATACATGCTGAATAAGACCCCGAGAGAAGGTCAAGACTTGATTTGATCGACAAGGAATAAAGTAGGGGGAGATATGGCCAAAAATCCAGAAAATTCATTGTCACCTACATATATTCATCATGTGTACACACATTCTTTCATTAATTTATTCATTACCAAATCATTTATAAATAACAATTATTTTTTATTGAGAATTGTAAATAAAATACTTTTGTAAATAATAAAAAAATTTCAATAAAATTTGTGTATACCCTGTAAATTACATCACTCTCCAAAATCCATAGAGAACAATATTGCAAAGCTCACTTTCATTATACTCCAAATTAAATTATCTTTAAAATGGAGGTAATTTCATACAATTCAGAGTTAAGGTGTGAAATGTGGCCAATTGGGGTACTATTGTATAATATACCTATATACAGAATATATTATTTAATTTCTTGTGCATATGTGTAAATATTGTATTTTTAAAGTGTAAATATTATTTTTAACTCATATAGAATACAAATAAAAATCATAAAATAAAAAATCGACAAAAATAAAATCATGTATATATTGCATATGTATCACCATGTATATACTATTCTTACACTTATTTAATTAACCCAATAAATTAATTCCTAAAAATCATATAAAAATACCATTAAAACCATGAAAAATATAGTAAATAAATAAAATATTAAATCATGTATATATTTGTATAAATAATTAATTAAAAATCAAAGTCTTGTATATATAGGTATACATACTTATAAATAACCCTTATGTTTCTTTTAACCTTTGTATATACATTGTTTAATTAATTAAAAATCACTATAATTAACTTTAATTTATTATCAACATTTTTTATTTACATTACTTATTTTTTAAAATCTATTTCCGATTTTTAATTATTTATTTCAACCTTTTCTCCTTATTCTATCGTTTAGTTTAATTTGTCTGTTTCTTCCACGCATTCTGATTGGTTGGCCTGGGTTTGTTGACCCAGGTCAATTGTTCAGCCTGCACCTAACTCCTGCTGATCTCGCATCCGTCGTTCCTTTGCACATTTTCCCACACGCATCTTCCTCTAACTGCTCCCACTCCCTTCTCCATTATAATCGCTCATTCGATCATATCGATCGCCATCCTAACCATTCCACCAATTGTGCCTTGAAATGCGCCTATTTTGAAATTCAAAAACTATCAGAGTTCATACTATAAATATGAATCCTTCTCCTTCGCCTCCAGTTTGATCCAACTTTCACACAAGATCACCCG
Source organism: Ottelia alismoides (assembly GCA_037367405.1). Lineage (NCBI taxonomy): Eukaryota > Viridiplantae > Streptophyta > Magnoliopsida > Alismatales > Hydrocharitaceae > Ottelia > Ottelia alismoides. The sequence continues at coordinate 440,119 of JAZKJV010009941.1, read as the reverse complement.
TGATCGAGTGACAGGGTTGATGCTCTTGTGATAGAGGAGCATAACCCTGATTTGGAGCATGAAATTGGTGCTTAGATTCGCGATCCAACTACGTCGTTGGAGCTCTCCGCCGCACGTCTCCATCTCTCTGACACCAGCCGCAGATTAAGGTGATTCCTTCCCTCCTTCCATTATGTAGGTAGCTTAGGTGGTTTATCTTCAATTTATCATTTCTTTTTTTTCTTTGATTTTATATAATTCTCCTAGATCAGATCACCTCCTTCAGCCTCCGATTTGCATAATCGGAGGAGATCCTGTCACTATCACTTCTCCCCGACCATGCCAATATATTCGCCACAACCTTCTCCAGCACTTCCACCCTCTGCCCACCTTCAGGTCATCACGGATCTGAAGATCATCTCCCCCTCTGATTACCTCCGTCAGAGCTTTCGCCCATTCATCATTTTTCATCTTCATTCTCTAATAAACCAAGCCAAAGTCTCGCCTCCGAGCAAGGAACAAATTGCATGTCCTTCTAGCACATCTGGAGCAAAGAATCCCAAGTTGAAGTTCAATCTAGAGTTGTTCATCACTGGACCTCCAGCTCATCTATCAGTCACATTCGACTGTCGCTAAAACCTGGGATCGATAGAGCATTGCTACAGGAAGCCGAAGCATCATCTCTCAACGGATTCGGGTGAGCAAAGATTGAGTTCTCCTCGATCGAAGTTTGTTAGAGTCCATCTTCTTCTGAGTTCTTCTAGGGATATGCACCGCACGATCATGAACATTCCTCCCAGTTCAGATCTCAGTCGTTGATTTTTCCCCAAAGTTTGGCTCCTCATTGAAGATCCAATTCTGATAGAAGCCAACCACTCACGAGCCTTCTCAACCGTTAGATCAGAGCTACATCACATCAGAGACGCTTAAAGCTCCAAGTCAATTTGGGGTACAATTTCATCTACGCCTTGCCTTTACTTCATTTTTCAAATAAGTCTGTGTGTGGACACGTGTCTGTACTTTATTCTTTGAACATTTGCACTTTTATCATTTGCATTTATTTTAATTGCATTTAAGTCTCGTTTTAAATGTAATGCGTGTTTGGCACTTGTTGTGCAAAAACTGCAATAATATCTTCGAATTTATGTTTTATTATTTGGACCCTGAACTATTGTATTTACATTCTAGTCCATTCCCACGCACATCACATGCTTATGCACAAGTTGTCTTGTTTTTTTCATATTTTGCCCCGTGACTTATTTCTTTTTTTATTTAGTTCGCAAAATTAAAATATTTGTGTTTAAGTCTTTATGAGTCTTCATTCATTTTGCATCTTAAAATTAAATAAAAAATCTCAAAACCCCTTAAAAATTCCATAAAAGTTATATAAGTTCCTATCACATCCATCTTACATCCATAAGTTGTATTTTCATTTTTTTTTATTATTTTTAAAAATTCAAAAACCTCATAAAATTTCCTTGTTTTCATCCATAAATAAATAAAAATTATAAAAATCTTTCCAAAAATTCTAAAAAAACTTTTTTGCTTTTTTTGATTTATTTTAATTTATGTGTAATTTTGGCATTTTTATTTTTGATAAAACCATAAAAATCATAAAACTCCTAAAAACATTAAAAATTTATAAAAAACTCTTTTAAAATTCCAAAAAAATAAAAAATGGCTTTCTGAAAAAAAATAACTTTTCACTCTGTGTATATTTCATCTATTTTTACCTTATTTGTTATTATAAAAATGCAAAAACATATATTTTGCTTTTTTATTTATTTCAATGTTTTTTATTTATTTAAAGGCTTTTAAAATTTTGAAAAAATCTATAAATATAGCAAAACATTAAAAAATATAAAAAACCCAAAAAAATTAAATTAATTTTCTGACTATTTTGGTATATTTGGAAAATACAAAAAGATAGATTTAGTGTGTTTGTGTCTTTAAATTTTTTTAAATTTATCATTGTTTTCATAAATAAAAAAATAAAAAAATAAAATCAGAAAACTAAATAAAAATAAAAATTCCATAGAACAAGGAAATCTAAAAATACTAAAACCAAGCATAATGTGCATAGAGATACATTTATTCTTTTCATTGATTTTTCATTGCATAGATAAACTCTCGAAATTTTTGTAGCCTCTGATGAATATGCATTTCATCATCTTTATTCATTTATTTTAGCTTAAAATCCCTTATAAAACACCTCTATATAATACTAATTCCATATTCTTACTAACTTGCATCTGTGTGTAAATATTGTAACTTATTACTATTTTTACCTAAAAGAAATAAATAAAGAAAAAAAGGAAAAATAAAGAAAATAGAAAAAAGGTTGTATATATGTAATAGATACATGCTGAACCAAACCCCGAGAGAAGGTCAAGACTTGACCAGATCGACCAGGAATAGAGTAGGAGGAGATAGGGTCCTTAATCAGAAAATCCAAAAAATTGTGTAATAAATATTTGTATACTTATATTATTTTATTTGTACATAAATTGAAATCAAATTAAATACTTTTCAAAACAAAAGTTGTAAATAAAAATGTTTCCTAAATAATAAAAATGTTTGCAAAATAAAATTATATATAGAATAAAAGCAACCACACTTGGAAAAGTTGTAAAGCAATAATTGAAAGACTAGTTCTGGCTCCATATGAACACGAATTAAATCAATCTTACTTCCATTGTATTCTAAATTAAATTATCTTTAAAATGGTTGTGATTTCATAATTTTTGGAGTTACGGTTTGAAAGACGATTTTCAGGGGTGGTTTGTGCAATTTTACCATTTATTTGTACATATTATTTTTGTAAATATTTTTACTAACTATTTTAAATAGAAATAATAAAAAATCTAAATCATAAAAAAATAATTTTCTTATTTAACTATGTATATAATGTACCATATATATATTATATGTATATAATCAATTCCCTTAAATAACACTCACAAAAAATAAGAAAATTAACATTTATTATTCAATTCAATAAAGTGACGAAAATACAACAATTTTATTTTTTATAAATAATTTTAGCACTAATTTCTTTTTTTATCTTTATCTCATTTCAAATTCTTTCTTATCTCTTTATCTCCATTCAATTTTTAAAATTCAAATTTAAATTCATTTATTTTTCTATTTAATTGGCTCCTCCTCCCTCATTCTCACTTGGTCAATCTTTAGTGAGAGGAGCCTATTCTCTGAGAGTCATCTTGTCGCAGAAGGGTGCCTAGCCTCCGAGCCATCCAGTGACAACGAGTCGACCTTCGTCGAGGCAATTATGGTCTTTTCTGCTCTTAAGGTGAGATCCATTTTTTCTCATTTCTAAACTACGTTAATATTAGTCTAATTTTCGTCTTTTTAATTTCATCATCATTTTTTTTCTAGATCATAATTGTTGTCAATTATTCCTCAAAAATTCTAATACGACTCGCTTTTTAATCTCATATTCTCGATCTCTCCACGTTCGTGTTCTACCACAAACGATATTTCAACTTCGGCCACGTATGGTGGCCAGAGATCTAGATCCATTCCTCATTTTTTGTCGGATCCCAGTTCATGTATTCTATTTTTATTTTGGGATTGAGTCGTCTTGCTCACATCCTAATTTGATTATAAATAAATACATAGTTTTTTCTTTCTAACATTTATTTTACAATATCAAATAAAAAATATAAAAAATATAAAAGAAAAGGTATTAAAAAAGGTTTTTCTATCTCTGTTTTATATAAAAAAGAAACACGAGTTGGCGGCACCCACTGCCGCCCATCTCAGCATCAGCCACCATGCGCCCCCGCGTGAACTGTCGCATGGTCGTCGCGAGCTCACTACACAGATCATCAGATCGCCTCGCGCTGCCACTCATGCCATCCAGCCTGCCGTCTGGAGCCCTCCGCCCACCTTTAGCAAAATGTCACACCACCCGCTCCTCTACGCCTTGCCATCGTAGCCCTCCATTAATCGTCGCGCCCGCCAAAGTGTTCTCTCCGCCAGCCACCTGATCGTGAACCGTTGCGGGGAGTGTGTCGCCCTGCTGCACCTCCTCACTGAACCTTAGGAGATCCTCCGCAACCCGCCAACCACTGCCGCGAGCTCCATCTTCTCCACGTCACTGACCTGAGCACCTACCCGTGTGATCATCATCCGCCCATGTGGAGGCACAGAGTCGCAGTCCCACCGTCAGCCGCCATCCCGCCAACGTCCGCCGCCCCTACATGGGAAGGAAGAAAGGATAGGTGGCGCCCCTATTGCCCCCTCTCTTTTGGAAACGACGAGAATAAAAGAACCCTATAATGGGGATTTTAACATAAAAAATTTGGAAGAATTGTGTTTCGTCCCATGGAAGTTTTACAAATTGCAAAGATACCCCTGCCAGTACTCAGCATGCGCAATGAACTTTTTTAGGTAATTTACAATTTTAGTCCTCTTTTTATTTCCTGTTATTTTATAATACAAAAAACTTTAAGTATTTACGTTTCAGTCCCTATTTCCAGACTATAAATTTGCATGATCTTTTCATTAGAGTAAATAGCATTTGTGCTCAATAAATTCTACAAAAATTAGTGGTATCTCCTGCTTAGTTAATCTATCTAGAGTAATTTTTTTCATTGCATTTTATCATTATTTGTTATTATTAAATAATCAAAAACATGTCATTTTTCCCGTTTGAACTTTGAAAAATCCTATAAATTTGAATATTGCTTCAAAAATTCCAGAAAAATAGAGTAGTTTTTTTGCGTCTTTTATTTTTTATCTAAATTTCATGCATTAGTTATTTACAAAATCCAAAAAATTGTAAAATACTAAAAAACGTAAAAAAATCAGATAAAATTATTGAAAATAAAAACAATATGATTTCAATTCCTGTTTCTATAGGATTTCAGTTCTTGTTTATATTTAAGAAAAATCATCTTTTTAGTTTTTGTATTGTTTGGTATTTTTAAATTGAAAAATAATCATGCTTGCTCACTATTTGAATTTTCCCTTGTTTTTATTCATTTTAAAAATCCTAAACAATCTAAAAATCTCTGAAAAATTACAAAAATAGTAAAAATTAATCAAAAATACAAAAATATTTTATTTGGAAATTTTTAGGGCTTTTATCGTATATAAAAAAATTATAAAAAAAATTACATCGCTTTTGTGTATAGAGTATCTTTGAGAATCATATTTTTGAAAATAAAAAATGCAAAAATTAATATCATTATAAATTTGAAATCCAGAAAATAAAAAAATATAAAAAAATCATAAAAAAACAAAGATAGTTTGCATTTGAGATTTCCTATTTCTTTTAATAGTTTTTTTGATTATTTGAATAACCCTCGAGAATTGTAGCCTCGATGAGTTCGATCTTGTTAGCTATACATGTAAATAAGTAGAAAAAATTTCTCTCGCTTCATTATTCTTGTAATTAATTATTAACTTGAGAACAAAAAATAAAATTTCTTTGTTGGCGCTGGATTGGGTTGCAACGACTTGTGCATAAATTCAATAATTTAAAAACCAGTGAAAAGTGAAGCAATAAAATATTGCCGTTGTTGGGGAGGCATGACAAGGGTAGTTAGATTTCTCTTTTGACCTGTTATTCTTGGTTTTATATAGTTGTTTATATTTTTCCACATTTACTCCATTATTCATATTCACTGTTTTATTTCATTTTTCTCGTTCATATTATATAATTGTGTTTTTTACACATTCTTTCTCTCCTTTTTCTTGTGAGGGCTCGCGGAGTGAAGGAGACGATCCTAGGAGAGCCGAAGCACCCTAGCAAAGCGGAGGTGGCTAGATTCTTCACCGAGCCGAAGGAGAGCATGAGAGGAGGAGAAGAAGAATTAAAGGAGATCAGAAAAAATATTAGACTTTGTTTTATTTATTTCTTGCATTTGAGCTCTTGTAAACGGACATTCATTTATTGTGGGGTCTATTTCGCCCAGTGTCGGTGCACTTTTAGGACCTCACCGATTTTGTTTTCATCGCCTTATTTTTCTTTGTTGTACGCAGATTTCGTGAGCTACCTATTGCTTTAATTAATTTGCTTGAGTCAGATAACTAATTAGGTCCAAACACCATAAACAAGAATTTATGTACCTATTGAATAGAGGGTAATTGGACCTTGCCAAATTCAATTGGTTCTTGCTCGTTAATAGAAGCTATTGTTAGGACAGTTCTCATGCGTTTGCATATAGGTTAGTTTATTTTTCTGTACTTATTTTCTGCGTGGATCACCCTGCATGTAGAGTGCTGGCGACAAGGTACGCATCTCTAACCCTTGCATGCACCATAGTGTTTTAATCACACATTGGCATTTCCGATCTCCGTACTTGTTTTCACTCACATAAGTTAAAAAGGAAATTGGACACTCATCTGGCGATTCGTTGAAAATATTCAAACCGAGTGATAACTACCCAAAATTCGGGGCTGCTAAAGAAAACTCGACCATAAAATAAATGTAAGGAAAATCATTATTTTGGGGAGAGTAACTCCCACCTTGTTTGATTTATCTGCAGCGAGAGAGAGAGACATGTACACTCGGATAGAACCACGCCCGAACTCTCTTCATACTACCATCTTGTGATTAGTTGTTCTCCAGCGAGGACCTGACCGGGTAGCCGATAATTGGTCTGGGATTTCCTTAGCAAAGTGGGTAGATCGGGTAGCCGGTAAACGGTCTGCACCCATACTAGCAGTGAAAAACTAGTTGTGAGATTGGGACAGTCTCCTGGAAGCATTGGGTTCCTAACAGCTCGCTTTAACCGCTCTGACAGATTTTATTCTCACCAAATTCTAAAAATTGACAAGATAATTGGCCGAACCTTCACGGTCTTCACATTGCGTTGAGTTGGTAAACTAGGTTTGTATTGTGTTTGATTGTTAGTGATAGAGATCCTTCCGTGCAATTTGTGCCTTCACTCACTTTCACTCTTGCATTGACTCCATGCTCTCGCATCCTGCCTATTGATTTCGAAGATGTTGGACCGGAGTATTTCTCATTCGGACTTTGCAAACTCATTCTACACTCCGAGTCATTTACCTTCTATTCGGGAGACTCACCTCTCGAATATTCCTCCTTCTCCACTTTACCCTTCGCAACATCCATCAACCCACTATTTGAGATTTACTTTAATCTCGAATTAATATCTGAGACAGCATCATTTCCAAGCACTAATCGAGTGTCATGCACATTTTCAGAGTCAGACATCGGACACTTGATGCCATCAAAGGGAATGGGAACCATGTCGGAGCAGAGCAAGATCAACATCACCATGTTTGCCTCCATTCAGTCAATTCAAGCCCAGTTAACAGAGCAGGATAATTCTCAGACCACATTGAGAGATATGATTCTCGAGATGAGATAGGAAAGAGAACATAGGAGAGAGGAGGTGATGAATTTGCAATTTGTCATCTTTATTCATTTATTTTAGCTTAAAATACCTTATAAAACACCTGCATATAACACTAACTCCATATTCTTACTAACTTGCATCTATGTAAATATTGTACACTTCTTACTAATTTTAATCTAAAATAAATAAATAAATAAAGAAAGGAAAAATAAAGAAAAGAAAAAAATTATTTGTTTGTCACGGGATTTTTGGAGATATCGACGACAATATTGTTTACCATTAATTTCCATCTCCGAGATTCGCGTGACAACAAAATGGCGCCGTTGCCGGGGAGACACGGCGAGGGTAGTTAGGTTTCTCTTTTGACATGCTATTCTTGGTTATATAATTTTTCCATTCACTTCATTGTTTGTATCTAGTGCATTCATTTCTTTTTTTTCTTTTCTCATATTTGATAATTGTTTTTCTTACATATTTTCTTTTCTTTTTCTTGCGAGGGCCCGCGAAGCAAAGGAGGCGATCCTAGAAGAGCCGAAGCACCCAAGAGACGTGGAGGCAACTTGATTCTTCACCAAGCCACATGATAGCGTGAGAAGAGGAGGAGAAGAAGTGAAGGAGACGAAAAAAATTTAAAGAGAGAGTTTTTCTTTTCCATTTGAACTCTGTAAAAGGACATTCATTTGTTGTGGGGTCTGTTTTGCCAAGTGCCTATGCACTTGGAGGACCTCACCGATTTTGTTTTCATCACCTTTATTTTTCTTTGTTTCCCGCAGATTTCGTGAGCTACCTCTTGATTGCTTTAATTAATTTGCTTGAGCTAGGTAATTAATTAGGTCCAAACACCCTAAACAAGAAATTTATGTGCCTATAGAGTAGAGCGTAATTTGGACATCGTCAAATTAACTTGTTCTTGCCCGTTAATAGAAGCTATCATCTAGGACGGTTCACTTGTATTTGCATATAGGATAGTTATTTAAATTCTGCGCGGATCACTTGCATGTAGAGTGCTGGCGACAAGGTACGCATCTCTAACCCCTGCATGCATCATTGTTTTTAATTGCACATTGGCATTTTCGATCTCCTTCCTTGTTTTCACTCACATAAGTTAAAAAAAGGAAATTGGACACTCGGTAGGTAATTCTTTGAAAATATTTTAAATCAAGTGATAGCTGCTAAAATCAGGACTGCTAAAGAAACTCGACCCTAAAAAATACAAGGAAAATTATTGTTTTGGGGAGAGTAACCCCCTCATTGTTTGGTTTAATTGAGCGAAAGAGCGACCCGCACACTAGGATAGAGCCACGCCCGATCTCTTTTCTGGCTACTATCCTGGATTAGTCGTTCTCTAGTGAGGATCTCTCCAGTAGCTGGTAAAGCGGCCTGTGACGTCCTTAACAGATTGAATTGATCGGGTAGCTGGTAAATGGTCCGCAATTCATACTGGCTGTGAAAGATCTAACTTTGGGATTAGGCCGGTCTCTTGAGAGCATTGGGTTCCTAACAAGCTCGCTTTAACTGCTCTGATAGATTGTATTGTCACCAAACTCTAAAATTGACAATATAATTGATCGAACCTTCGCGGTCTTCTCTTTGAGTTGACTTGGTGAACCGGGGGTTTGTATTGTGTTTGATTGCTTGTGTTAGCTAGATCCTTCTATGCATTTGCGCCTTTTTCTCCATATTTTTTGACTTGACCCTCGTGTTCTCCCAATCCTATCTTTTGTTTCGAAGATGGCCGACTGGAGTTATTTTAATCCAATCTTCACGGATACCTCGTACTCTCCAGGCGATTGATCTTCCTTTCTCCAAGAGGACTCTCCTCCTGATTTTTGTGCATATCCGCCTAACCCATTATTTCAGGAATCATAGGACTTTGATTTTCACCCACCCTCATTCAACCCACCCGATCCTGGGATTTTGGAATCACCTTTCATGATTTCCACACTTGAGACACTGAACGAGATGGTGGAGCATATGAATTCGAGGATTAGAAATCTATTTAACATAAATACGAGCGAAAATGCTGCTCCACTATTTGAGGATATGGATTCATTTGAGGATAATCATGAGAGCTTACAATTGCCCAAATACAAAAAAATGAAAAAATTTTAAAAATCCAAAAAGATTCTGGGAGACACGTCATTAATTCATTTTATGAGAAGAGGACGCAAATGCCCGATCATTTATCCACACATATATCCACCACATGTCTCGATCTTGACCCCGAGGATTCCATTATATAGACTGCTTTTGGCAATCCTCGTGTAAATGCTAATTCCGACCTCCACACTTGTATGGATGAGGCCCAAAAATTCAAAAAAATATTTACTGAACCCGAAGTGGTGGCAACGCTTCATGAGATCATTAAAGCCCCACTTCAACAGGCCATGACAATTTTATCTACTCCTCAACACAAGAAGTGAAAGCAAAGAAGAAGATCTGAGCGTCACATCTTGACCATGGCCACTGCCTACGACATCTCTCACCGTCCATATTTTAAGAAAGGGAACACTGCCGCACCTCTTGTTAGTTGCTCCATATCTGACTATTCTTGTGATAACACTCTTCTTGACGGTGGTTCGTCAATTAATATAAATACCATTCTCTATGGTATAGTCTCTTCATCTTGGGCCTCTCAAGAAAACCAGTATGATAGTTCAAATTGCTGATGGATCTATCAAGAGGCCGAAGGGTATTCTAGAAAACGTTGGCACTCTAATTCAGGGCATGAATTTTACTTTAGATTTTGTTGTAATGCCCATGGAGACCTCCACCCCTGTGAAACACCCTCCAATCATCCTGAGGCGGCCTTTCCTCGCCTCTACGGGAGACGTTATTGATTATGGTCAGGAGAGATTCGTTTCCGTTCTGATGTAGGGAGCGATGTGTTGATCACTACACCAACTACTGTCCAGAGACCCGCATCCCATGAGAGCATGCCCGTGTTAGCCAACCCCAAGGAATTTGACCTCGATGATAATATCAGAGATTCTTGTTATGTTGGATGATAATGAAACTCAGGAATTCCTCTTCAAGGAGGAAGACTTGGAAAGCATAGACCTTGGAGTTCCCCATTCTGGTATGTGGAGATGCATTGATGACATCCGCAGAATTTACACGATAGACACCTTAAAGTGGAAGGCGGAATCTGAGACTATACAGGACGTACATGATTTGACTACTTCCACTGATGAGTCCGTTCTTATTCACCTTGGTTCAGATGAGACCGAGCAGGTCAAATTTGACTTAATTGCTTTTATAAAGGAATTTGGGCCTTTTGATAAAGATGATGATCCGGTAGAGGCTCGCTAGGATGAAATTGATCCTACTTTTTCTGATAATGATTTTGAGCCATTTTACTTTGATGTTTGCGAGACTTCCCAGGCCGGACATGACCATACTACTTCCAATAACTGGTTTAGGCCTGCACAATCTGAAACCGCTGAGGATACATTCTTGGTCGATCCAACTCAGTTTATGTCTAATGATGATCCCAATGTCGGCCTGCACCTTGTCAAATCCATACCTCAACAGTCCCACAAGAAGGTTCACTTTCGACCTTCTTGACCTTTGTACATCCATTCCTCTTGTATATCCTTTCGTTTCACTCTTTCTTCTCATGTTTTATCATTCACCCATTTTCTGTGTGTGTGTACATGCTATACTTAGGATGTGCTTTATCCTAAGTATAGGGGGGTGAATGATTTGTGTTGTTCATATTCGTCCTGTTCATCACTCTTGTTGTTTCATATACTTAGGGATACTCTGCCCTAAGTATAGGGTGGGTGATGTTGTTCATATCTTATCTTTTTATTTTTTAGTCTGTACATTCTCTTCATTGATTTTCCCCTTTTGTACACTCTACTATACTTAGGATTACTTGATCCTAAGTATAGGGGGAATCGCCAACTTCCCTTCTTTTTATCTTTTCTTTGAGGCGTTGTAGTATAGGAGTCTTTTCACTTTTCTATAATTAGCACGAGTTATGTCTTCCTTTTTCGCTCTCTGATCACTATGAGGACATAGTTCGAGCTAAGTATAGGGGGTGTCGCATATATTGCATATATACTTTAGACATAACTCGTACTTTTAAATACGTTTATTTGGGTGGTTATGTGTATATATTTGTAAAATCCACGTATGTAAAAAACACAAAAAAATAAAAACAACAAAAAAATAAAAAAAATTCACAAAAAATCAAAAACCAACAAAAACCCACAAAAACAAAAACAAACAAAAACAAACAAAAAAAACAAAACAAACAAAAAAATATTGTATATACTTGTATATATTTTACTAACCCCTTTTTCCTTTAAAAAATCTACAAAACCAAATATCTATAAAAATTTGCATAATTAAAAAAAACCCTTTATTTCACATCTACATTTTTCTTCCAAAAATCCATAAAAAGTTCAAAATTGGAAAATTGTTTAAAAAATGTGTTCTTTTCACATGTACATCATTTCTTTTAAAAAAACTCTCTGCATTGTTCATATTTCGCATTTGCATGTATATTTTTTAGGATAGTATTGATATTTAAACTATGTCTGTAATAAAATTGAAGAATGGAGATTAGTTGGACCTTAATCCACCTAATTTTCAGAGGAACTTCACCGAGAAATAAGATTTTAGAAGCTTCAGGTCGTGGACTTAATTTTTTGAGTTCCACATGACAATGTGCAGCGTTTGACTCTTAGTGTCTAACCTGATCTGTTCATTCTGGGTATAACTCTGGAATAGGGAATCAATTTGTACTCTCGCACTATGCACATAGCTCAACTCAGACGGGATGTTTCAAGAATGTGTGAGTTTCTTTTCTGGTAGTGTGGAAATCTAAAGACCAGAGTACGGTTGAAATAAAGCTTCGGAAAAGGGATGGACGGTTGGCACATTTTTTTCTAAGACCCCAAAACATGTACAGAAATAAAAAGATTCTATATCCGTAGGGGTATAACAAGATCCAAGCAGAACCACCAAAAATCCAAATACAAAGAAGCCACTACCAAATAAATATCTGACCAAAAAGGTCCAAGCTTCAAGAAAACCTGCAGATCTTGGTGGAGACTCGGCTACACTGGCCAGCGTCACAAGGAGAGGTGACTACACTGGCCACCCTTCAGTTCTTTTCTCCTTCTTTTATCTCCTCCCCCAATTCGATTATGAACACAGCGTGACAGACCTTAGAAGGAAATACCTGACTCCTCGAGGACGAGTTACTGGAGAGGAGATTTGCATGGTAGTCCGGCATTCTGGATGGGAAGAGCTAAAACCTTTCACACACATGAGTCAATTGTTCAATGTTCATAGGGTATGCTTTGGGAAGAGGATTGATCTAAGATGACTTCTGAGTCGAAACTGTGACAATCATGTGTAGAACTTGAAGTCTATCGTTTTTAAAATTCTAAGTCTCACAGAAGTTCCGACACAGTAATAATCCAAAGGTCTGACAGAGCTCCAAACTACAATTTTATGAAGATAAGTTTAATACTCAAAGTTGCCCTACTTTCTTTATTTTCCCTTTCTTTTTCTTTTTATTCACTTATTCTTTCAAAAAACTTTTTGCTAAGGGACTAGCAAAGGTAAAGCATAGGGGGAAGATGAATATGTGATTCGTCGTCTTTATTCATTTATTTTAGCTTAAAATCCCTTATAAAACACATGCATATAACACTAACTCCATATTCTTACTAACTTGCATCTGTGTAAATATTACACTTCTTACTAATTTTAACCTAAAATAAATAAAGAAAGAAAGAAAGGAAAAATAAAGAAAAGAAAATAAAAAAGGAAAAATAAATAGAAAATAAAAAAAGGAAGACTGTATACAGGCTGACTCAATCCCCGAGAGAAGGTCAAGACTTGACCTAATCGACCAGGAATAAAGTAGGGGGAGATAGGGTCCGCAATTAGAAAATCCAAAAAAATATGTGTTTTGTGTACATCTATATAATAATTTATTTGTGCATTAATTGAACTCAAATCAAATCACGTTCAAAACCAAAGTTGTAAATAAAAATGTGTCCTAATTAATAAAAATAATTGCACAATTAAATTATGTACAGAATAAAAGTAGTCACACTTGGAAAAAGCCACTAAGCACTAATTGAAAGACCAATTCCAGCTCCATATGAGCTCTAATTGAATCAATCTCACTTCCATTGGATTTGAAATTAAATTATCTTTAAAATGGTTGTATTTTCATAATTTTTGGAGTTATAGTTGAAAAGTCATTTTTCTGGGGTAGTTTGTCCAATTTTCCCATGTATTTTGTGAATATTGTATTCGTATATATTTGTACATTATTCGTACTAATTATTTAAAATAAAAATAAAATAAAAAATTAAAATTCTTAAAACAAAAAAGGCTAGTTTGCTCATTTACCCGTGTATATAGTGCCATATATGTATATAGTATATGTATATAGTTGCTATTTTTAAGAAGCCACCATAAAAAAATAAAAAAATAACTTTTTTTAATTGAAATAAATAATGTGACGAAAATTCAAAAAAATAGTTAATTTTGTAAATAAATTATCTCTCTTTTATTTTAGGGATTTTTACCAGGCAGACCCTGTAATCTTTTGCAATTACCGCTACGACCTCTGAAACATCCTAATTCCTCTCTCGACCCTTTAAACTTGCTAACCGTTACCCTATAGACCCTGTGATTAACCCCCGTTCATGTACCCGTTAAAATTAACCGGATTCCGTTTTGTTACCTTTTTTATACCCAATTTGTTTACCAAATTTACATTGACTACCATTCCAGGAGGACCGCCCCCCGCCAACGCCAAAGCTGAGTTCCTCCATCCCTGCTCTACCCATCGACCGTCGAGGAGGCCTGTGCCAGCTTCTTCCCTCCTCCCCTGCTCGATCCCCGCCACCCCCCACACCGGGCGATGGAGCCCCTACCCCCGCCCGATGCTACTTCCCCGCAACCCCCCCTCCCCCCGCACCCGGCGATGGAGCCCCCTCCCCCCACACCCGGCCATGGAGCCCCCTTGCTGCTGATGGAGCCCCCCCCCCCCCCCACTCGGCGATGGAGCCCTGGAGCCCTCCCCCACCCGGTGATGGGGCCCTGCCGCCCGATGCTACTTCCCCGCTGCCACCCCCCCCCCCCCCTCCCGGACCGATGGAGCTCCTCTCCCCGTCGCTGGTCCCTGATTCTGGTTTGAATGCTCCAATTTCTCCACAATATTTCGGATTCTTCTTGCGTATGATTTTAGTGTAAATCAACTGAAAGCTAAAAAGTTTCTAATATATTGATTAGTTAATAATCAGAGCATTTCTCCAGGTTCGTGCAGGTGACTATTTGAAGGGAATTTGATGACGGCGAGAGGTAGTTGAGATAGAAGACAAGCTTGCGGCCGGCGAAGGTTCCTGTGACGCGAAGAATTTCTCGAACAACGGCGGTCAACGAAGGCAATCCAAGTGCGATAACGTCGATGTGCAAAAGGCTTCAATTCTCGCTCCTCCTGCAAAAAAATCAACGACTCGAAGGCTCTGGTCTCATCGTGCAAAGGTTGTGTGTCGATCTGTTCTTCTCTAATTTGAACGACGGTTGTGCTATCTGTAATTGAACCCAGATCTTAATAGCATAAGGTTCTCTGGATGGTGGTGGTTTTTTTTTAATTTCAGATCTGATCGTCGGCCAACAAGGACTCCCGGAGGCGAAACGGATGATAGCGATGGAACCCCCTGATTTTTTTTCTTATTCTTTTTTTATTTCGGCTAATCCTGACCGTTTGTTGGTAAATTGGTTAGGTTAACTCATGACTAACCCAAGTCTTTGACTCAAATATAGTTAAAATTGACGGCAGGGTTTATTGGGTAAGACGGAGCAAGTTTACGGGGTCGAGGGAGGAATTAGGATGTTTCAGAGGTCGTAGCGGTAATTGCAAAAGATTACAGGGTCTGCCGGGTAAAAGTCCCTTTATTTTATCTCATTTCTCATTTCATCTCTCTTATCTCTTCCACCAAAAAATTCAAAAATTCATTTCATTTTTTATCTCTCTTATCACTTTATCCGAAAAATTCAAAAATTCAAATTTCATTCTATCTTTTCTATTTATATGGGTCCTTCTCCCTCATTCCAACTTGATCAATCTTTAGAGAGAGGAGCCCGATCTCCGAGAGAAAATTTCGTCGAGAAAGTTGCCTAATCTCCAAGCCGTCCGGTGACAGCGAGTCGATCTTGTCGAGGCGATCACGATCCTTTTCCGCTCCTAAGGTGATATCCACATCTTTCTTCTTATCTTTATCGTAGATTAATCGTAGTTTTATTTTTCATATTTTTTCTTTTTTTTTTTGTGTTGTCGTTGTCAATTTTCTTCATCTAGATCTTAGAATCATCACCCACTATTTATTCTGCCATCGACTCGATTTTTCATCTTACTTTCTCGATCTCCACGCATTCTATTTCTATCGTCCACAATCTCTCAACTCTGGCCGCGTACGATGGCCAGAGATCGCATTCGATTCTTCCATTTTTCTACGGATCCCCATTCATTTTCTGATTTGTAAATAAATAAAAAAGGGCATTTGTTTCTTTATTTCTAAAATTTTGTTTTGCATGGTCATAAAAAAACAAAAAAAAAAGAATTTCTATACCCTTTTGTTTGTTATTTCTATTTTTCGGATTTACAAAAAAAAGCTTTTTTATTTCTGTTTACATCACAAACAGTAAAATATTTACAAAAATAATATTAAAAAATTAACAGCAGCAGGTTGGCCGGCGCCACCCGCGTCAACCGCTCCTCCGCCCAGCCACGCGGTTGCGCCGGCCGCACACCAGCCTTTGTCGACGACGACTGCCACCTGTATGGGTCGATCCACGCCCCTCCGCCGATTACAGCTCCACCGCGCGGATGCGTGCGGCAGCGCGCCGCCATCTTCCCTCCGTGCGTGTGGCTGCCGCTGCGCCTCCAACCAGCAGCCCGCCGATCCACCACCGTGGGGCCCCTCTAGTGCGTCCCTCCGCCGATCCGCACCCCTCCGCTTCTGAAGCTTGCATGTTTCCACCCCATCCAGGCGGCCCGCACCACCCGCGGCCTTCGCCTCCCCTCGTTCCAGCCCGCGTCCTCCTCCGCGCAGGCATGCGCGCCACACCGACGTACCTCCCAGGCAACCCGTGCGTCCACCGCCGATCCGTCGCGCCGGCCGCCCGCCGCCCCCTCATCCCGCCCGTCGCCCTCGCCCGCTGAAGAAGAAGGGGCGGCGTCGGTGGCCCTGGGCTTATCCCCTTTGCTGTGAAGAACGAAGACCTAGGGCTCCAAATAGAATAAAATTGGAAAACTTACAATCAAGCCCTCTGGATTTCTACAATTTGCGATAAGACCCCTGTTCTCTGTTTCAAGCAAGCCTCTAACTGTGGGAATACTACAACTCTTCCCTCTAATTATTTTAATTATTTATTTACTACCAGAACTTCAACCAATTGCGCTTAAGTCCCTGTAATCCAGACTCGAATTTGCTTGCTCTCTTCTATTGAAATAAATGTTTTTATTAGTCCAAAAATTCTGAGAAAATTACTCTATGCTCATGATGTGCATATCCATCTAGCATAAGATTTTCATTGCATTTTGTCTTCATTTATTATTATTAAAAAATCAAAAATACATCATTTTTCCCTATTTGAAATTCCAATATTCATAAAAATTCAAAATATTGCTTAAAAATTCCAACAAAAATAGAGTAGGTCTCTTTCATTATCTTTTAATTTCTGACCAATTTTCACACATTAATTATTCATAAAACCCAAAAAATTGAAAAACACTAAAAATCTTACAAGAAACATAAGAAATTCTACAAAAATCCAAAAATTATCATTTCAGTTCCTGTTTGTAGATATTTGCATGTAGTTTATCGTAAAAATAATTGTTATGAGTTTTGGGCATTAAAATATTTTTAAGTTGCAAATTACTTCAGGCTGTGCACATTTTTGCATTTTCTCACTGTTTGATTTTTAGAAAATACAAAAACATCTGAAAATTCCACAAAAAATTACAAAAATATTTCAAAACTTTTAAAACCCAAAAATATTTTTTCTGAATTTTTTTGAGCATTTTTGGTATAATTTAAAAAAATTACAAAAGAGTTTGAGTGCGTATTTTTTTATCTTATGAATATTGCTTCGTGTTATTTTTTAAAATTAAAAAAATGCAAAATCAAAATCACTAAAATTTTGAAAATCGAAAAATAAAAAAATAGAAACAAAAAAAATAAAAAATCATAAAAACCAAGGATAGTTGTCCTTTGAGATTCATGTTTTTCTCTTAATTTATTCTTGATTAATTGAATAACCCTCGGGATTTGTAGCCTCCCTGAGTTTGACCCTGTCCGCTATACAGGTTAATAAGTAGCAAAAATTAAAAAAAAAAATATCTTTTGTCACGGGATTTTGGGGATAGCAGCGACGACCAAACAATATTTATTTCTCATCAATTTTTCTGTTCCTCGAGATTCCGTGCACAACAGAAGGATAACAAAAACCCTGGAGGTGGGAATGGGGGAGAAGACCCTAACATAGAACCTGGGGCTAAGCCTACATTAAAGGATGTTTATAATCCAGGGATCGGACAGACAAATTCTTGGATACAAATCCCTACGATTCATGGGCATTTCGAGCTTAAGCCCACTATTTTAACTCTTCTCCCAATATTCCATGGAAATATTAATCAAGAACCTTATATACACCTCCAGCAGTTCGATCGCATTTGTGGAACAGTACACTATCCAAATGTTCTATTAGAGGTAGTGCAGATGACCGCCTTTCCATTCATTCTGATGGACAAAGCTTTATATTGGTTAAATCACATAGGGAAGGTTGTCACTACTTGGGAAGAGTTGAGGTACGCATTTATGAACAAATATTACCCGCTCAGAAGACTCAACCAAATGCTATCCTTGATTGCTAATTTCTCTCAGATGCCCCAAGAGCCTATTATGAGTCGTGGGAAAGATTCAAAGATATGACAGAGAAGTGTCGCCATCATGATATTCCAAAGACCAACCTTGTGCAAAATTTCTTTGGGGGTTTAAGTATAGAGAATCAGAAGTTGGTAGATGCTGCTTGTGGGGGGAGCCACTTCAATAAGGATGAGGATGTCCTTAATCAAATTTTTGAGGAGATGGCGGAGAGTTCGGCAGCTCTTTCTTCTTCATGTGCTTTTCAGAAGCACCCCGTCACCTCCCATGTAGTACCCCACAAGGTTGTCAATATGACGGCAGCATATGAAGTGGATAGGTTGACAGCTCTGACCAACCATCATTGGAAACCACCTATCCAAAGTTGACATTATAGAGAAATAATCCAAGGAGCTTGAGAAGCTTCAAGTGATCGAATAGAGGACGAAGAACCTGGATAAGCTGGATGAGATAACAAAGCACCTGGAGCTTCTTGTGAGTAAGATCAATGTAGTTCACAGTGTGAGTGTAGCAGCCGATACCTCTACTAGGGAGCAGACTTCTTCCACCCAGTAGAGTAGCGGTGGACCATCCACAGTTCAGCATGTCTACTACGTGCAGACACCTGATCAGGTTCACCAGCATTCACATCATATAGTTTCGTACCAACATGAACTGCATTACTGAGCAGTAGTCTCCACCTCCACCTGTCATTTAGGAGGTGAACGGCATCCGGTTCGACCGTGAGCGAAACCATCCCCATCCGTCTAGGCAAGGCCATTTGGGTTCACAGCAGGGTCAGAGACCCACTCACCAATTTCAGGGAGGCAGACAATAGCAGTATCAGCACCAGCAGTTCCAGCCTCATTATCAGTCTCCACCATAGTTCCAAAACATGATACAAGGCCAGCCATAATAGCAGTCTATGTATTTTCCTCATCCTAACCAGCAACAGACTGCATATCATGGACAATATCTTCCTCCTCCTCATTACTAGAATCTGTATGGTTACCAACAACCTCCGTACTATCGGTCTCAGTGACATCCAGTCGATGAGCAACCTGAGGCCTCTTCATTCAACTGAGCACTGGACCAACTTGCATTGCTCATGAAGAACATGATCGAACTGACTCAGCGGATCAACGACCCGACCACCACCAAGACACTAATTCCAGCACAGGTCGAAGCCAACCCCAACAACTTAAAACACAAGGAGCAGGTCGCCAATAGCCCACCCACCCCCGAGACAGGTATTTCCCTTGATTTTACATGTTTATCTGACACCATTCATCTCAGGAGCGGTAGGATATTGCAGTCACCTATGAACCGGTTGGGGTTGGGAGATCGAACCACTAAGAGAGCATCATCTTCCACATCATCTCCTTCACCAGCAATCAAGAGGACCAGTGCAGAAGCACTCAAGTCTAGAGTTTCACCGCCTTTACCACCACCTTCACCAAGCAGATGTAGATTACCATCAGCAAGGGAGAATATACCAGTTGTGTATTCTTCCTCTTCACTAGTAGCAGCATCCCATTCTATTTAGATTCTGTTTTTCCTTCACCTAGTTTGGGCAACGCTATATAGACTGATTCCGGTTGTCCTTTTGTACATGAGGATTCTACTTTGAACAATGGAAATGAACGTTTGAATGTTTATTCTAATTCTGTGCCATTTCCTTCTGCTCTCAAATCTAAGAAAATTCAAAAATTAAGGCTATGGAATACATGCCTACAGTAAAAATGGGAATGAAAGAAGCATGTATACAAAAGCGTCAACCAATGCAGAATAGAAAAAAAGAATCAGAGAAACACATCTTGACCATGGCCACAGTTCATGCCATTAGTAACCTGCCACCTAAAAAGAAAGACAAGGGAGCACCTCACATCCGTTACCATATCTTTGATCAAGAATTTGATCGTACACTTCTCGATAGCAGTTCCTCCATTAATTTCATGCCTTCCTCGTTACTAACTGAATTTCGGTTAGGACCTCCTAAATCAACCAGCATGATCCTTCAATTTGCTGATAGATCGATTAAGAGGCCAAGAGGCATTTTAGAGGATGTTATTGTAATGGTGCATGGAATGAAATTCACTGTTGATTTTATTGTCATGGATATGGACACACCTGCACCATTACTCCACACCCCGGTCATAATAGGTCGACCATTCCAACGAACGGCCGAAGCAGCAGTTGATTATGGTACTGGAGAGATCATCTTCCACTCTCGCAATGACAAGGTGAAAATTGAGATGATCTCTGATCCTAGACCATCACCACCACCTGCAGCAGATGAGATAGAGAAAATTATATCAGAGCCATATGATTGTCTTTTTCTTGCTAAATTCAAGGAGATTGATCGTTTCACTGATTTTATAGATACCTAGGAGTTCATCTCCCAAAAGGACTCTATGGAAAGCACAGTCGACATGAGTTCCCTTAGTGGTCCAATTGAGATACTTGTTGATGGGCAGTTTGAGCTAACTTATGGGGATCAATATGAGTTTACATATGCACCTTATGACATTCCTTTGACACAATTTTTTGAGATTACTGATTATATGCCTCCTTCTGAGAGTTCTGAGGTACATATATCTGAACCATTCGTTGAATTTCCTGATTTATGCACAGATGAGAGACATCTTTCTGAGATTATTGCTGGGATATCAGATATGTTAATTGATAAGAATGATGAACATCCTTATGAGCCCCTCCTTTCTGAGCAAAGATCATTCATTACAGATCTATCAAAAATTTTACTTGATGAGCCGTTAGTAGCCAAGGTGGACAGTTCACAGAGTACAGATCATATACATTTACCAGTACAGTAGCAGAGGTTATTATAGAGTCGATTCAGACCCCACCCGAGCTCAAGGTTTTACCATCAACGTTGAATATGCCTTCCTTGTGCCCCCCCCCAAATGTTTCTGATTATCCTCAGCTCGTAGTTGACCGCTGAACAAGAATCTCGTGTGCTAGAGGTTCTGAAGTGAAATCGTAAGGCCATTGGATGGAATATCTCGGATCTCTATGGGATTAACCCAGCATTGTGCTCGCATCATATCTACCTAGAGGATGACTGTAAACCCTCCCGTGAATGTCAAAGCTGTCTAAATCCAAATTTAAGGGAGGTTATCATGAAGGAGATCAGAAAATGGTGTGATGTTGGCTCTATATATCCTATTTCGGATTCCAAGTGGGCCAGCCTTTTACATGTGGTCCTGAAGAATTCCGGTATTACTATCGTGAATACTTCTTACTTATTTTGTATATATCTGTATAAAAATGACACTAATTTATTTGTGCCTTAATTGAACTCAAATCAAATAACTTTCAAAACCAAAGTTGTAAATAAAAATGCTTTCTAATTAATAAAAATAATTGCATAATTAAATCATGTACAGAATAAAAGTAGCCACACTTGGAAAAAAACCACTAAACACTAATTGAAAGACTAATTCTGGATCCATATGAGCTCAAACTGAATCAATCTCACTTCCATTGGATTCGAATATAAATTATCTTTAAAATGGTTATATTTTCATAATTTTTGGAGTTAGGGTTGAAATGTCGGTTTTCTGGGCTGATTTGTGCAATTTTCCCATGTATTTTATGAATATTGTATTTGTATATATTTGTAAATATTTTTACTAATTATTAAAAATAAAAAATAATACAATTCTTAAAATAAAAAAAGGCTAATTTCCTCATTTACCCTTGTATATAATGTCATATATGTATATAGTATATGTATATAGTTGCTATTTTTAATTAATCACCATAAAAAAAATAATAAAATAACATTTTTTAATTCAAATAAATAAAGTGATGAAAATTTAAAAAATTATTAATTTTTTAAATAGTTTTATCTCTTTTACTTTATCTCATTTCATCTCTCTTATCTCTTCCACCAAAAAAATTCAAAAATTCATTTCAATTTTCATCTCTCTTATCTCTTTATCCAAAAAATTCAAAAATTCAAATTTCATTCTATCTTTTCTATTTATATGGCTCCTTCTCCCTCATTTCAACTTGATCAATCTTTAGAGAGAGGAGCCTGATCTCCGAGAGAAAATTTCGTCGAGAAAGTTGCCTAGTCTCCAAGTCGTCCAGTAACAGCGAGTCGGCCTTGTCGAGGCGATCACGGTCCATTTCTGCTCCTAAGGTGAGATCCACATTTTTCTTATTTTTATCTAGTTTAATCATAGTTTATTTCTTGCACTTTTATCTCGTTGTCATTTTTTTATCTAGACCTTAAAATCCGTCACATTTTTGACTTGTCATCGATCTCGAGTTTTCATCTCATTCTCTCGATCTCCACGCATTCTATTTCTATCGTCCACAATCTCTCAACTTCGGCTGCGTACGGTGGCCGGAGATCGGATTCAAATCTCTCATTTCCACCAGATCCTCGTTCATTTTCCGATTTGTAAATAAATAAAAAAACTATGTGTTTTCTTTTCATATCTCACCTTTGTTTTGCAAGATAAAAAAACAAACAATAAAAAAATAAAAAAACATTTCTTATTTCCTATTTTGAATTCCCTTTTTTCAGAGTTTAAAAAAATAAAAAACATTATTCATTGTTTGTTTTCTACCATCTGTTTACAATAAAAAAAGTAAAACAACAGCAAGGGGTGAGGTCGCCCGCACCCCCGCCGTCGCTGCCCGCACCTCCTGTCTCCCAGCCAGCGCCCGCGGCTCCGCCATTGTCCACAGCCGCAGCCACCTGTGGCTAGGTCACCGTCGCCCTCTCCATCGGCGCGCAGGTTGTGTCGCCATACACCGCACTGCCCCGCTCCAGTCCCGCGCCTCCTCTGTCTAACGCGGTCTCCGTCAAGAACTCCAGCCGCCCCTGCACGACACGTGGCTACGAGCCCGCGGCCCCGCCGCCAGATCTCCCGCCATTGAACTTCTCCTCCAGCCGCCCTTACGTTGCCGTCAGCGGCTGCGAGCCCTGTTGCTGCTGCGCTTGGTGGTGCCCCATCACCTCCTCCAAGCGACAGCGCCACTGCACGGCCCGATCCTCCGGCCCACCGCTTCCGCCTCTTGCGTGGAGAAGAAGCACGAACTTAAGGGGCGGCGCCACATGCCCTTGCATCCCCCCTTTTTAGAACGAAGAATAAAACAAAGCCCCATGTGTGAAGCCTTAATTTGGGGAAAATTGTAGTTTGCCCCTTTCTTTTTTTCAGAAAATACAGAAGGGCCCCCCACCAGCTCTGTCACGTGCGACGCATGCGGTTCACATGGTAATTTGCATTTCATGCCTCCTTTTTATTACTGTTATTTATTCTATGCAAAAATAAGAACATTTGACATTCTGGCCCCTATAATTCCAGACCTAAATTGCATGATTATTCTATTGAAATAAAAGTTTTTATTCATCCAAAAATCTTGCAAAAATTATGTTATGCTCCTGATATGATTATCTTCCTAGAATAAATTTTTCATTGCATTTTAATTTCATTTATTATTATTAAAAATCAAAAACATGTTATTTTTCCCTATTTGAAATTCAAAAATTCATAAAAATTCAAAAATTGCTTAAAATTGCAAAAAATAGGGTAGTTTTATTTCATTATCTTTTAATTTTTGACCAAATTTCAAGCATTAATTATTTATAAAACCTAAAAAATTGAAAAATCTCAAAAATCTTTTCAAAATCATAGAAAATTCTACAAAAATCAAAAAATAGTGATTTTAGTTTCTATTTATAGGTAATTGCTTCTAGTTTGTCATAAAAATAATTGCTAGGAGTTTTGGGCATTAAAATATTTATAATTTGCAAATTACTCCAGGTTGTGCATAATTTTCATTTTCTCACTGTTTGATTTTTAGAAAAATACAAAACATCTAAAAATTCCACAAAAATTCTCAAAAATATTTCAAAACTTTTAAAACCCAAAAATATTTTCTCTTGATTTTTTTGAGCATTTTTCATAAATTGAAAAATTACAAAAAGAGTTGGTGTGAGTATTTCTAATCTTGTGAATATTGCTTCATGTTATTTTTGAAAATTAAAAAAAGTGTAAAATCAAAATCACAAAAAAATTAAAAATCAAAATATATATATATAAAAATTAGAAATTTAAAAATTTAAAAAAATTAAAAAGATAAAAAAAATCACAAAAACCAAGGATAGTTGTCCTTTGAGATTCTTGTTTTCTCTTAATGATTTTCGATTAATTGAATAACCCTCAGGATTTGTAGCCTCCCTGAGTACGACCTTGTCCGCTATACAGGTTAATAAGTAGCAAAAATAAAATAATAATTGTTTGTTTGTTACGGGATTTTTGGAGATAGCAACGACCATATTATTCATCATTAAAATTTTCGATCCACCGAGATCTCGTGACAACAAAATGGCGCCATTGCCGGGGAGGCACGGCGTGGGTAGTTAGGTTTCACTTTCGACCTGCTATTCTTGGTTGTAAATATCTGTTATATTTTTTCCATTCATTCCATTGTTCATATCTCCGCATTTCTTTCATTTTTTTCCTCCCATACTTGATAATTATATTTCTTACACATTTTCTTTTCTTTTTCTTGCTAGGGCTCGCAGAGCGAAGGAGGCAATCTTAGGAGACCCGAAACACTCAAGCGATATGGAGGCAGCTTGATTCTTCACCAAGCTGCAAGATAGCGTGAGAAGAGAAGAAGTAAAAAAAGAAAGAGAGAGAGAGTTTTTCTTTTCCATTTGAACTCTGTAAAAGGACATTCATTTGTTGTGGAGTCTGTTTCGCCAAGTGCCGGTGCACTTGGGGGGCCTCACCTATTTTGTTTTCATCGCCTTTGTTTTTCTTTGTTTCCCGCGGATTTCGTGAGCTACCTCTGGATTGCTTTAATTAATTTTCTTGAGCCAGGTAATTAATTAGATCCAAACACCCTAAAAAAGAAATTTCTGTGCCTGTAGAGTAGAGTGCAATTTAGACTTAGTCAAATTAACTTGTTCTTGCCCGTTAATAGAAGCTATCATCTAGGACAGTTCACTTGCATTTGCATATAGGATAGTTTATTTAAATTATGTGTGGATCACTTGCATGTAGAGTGCAGGCAACAAGGTACACATCTCTAAACCCTGCATGCATCATTGTTTTTAATCATGTATTAGCATTTCCGATCTCCTTCCTTGTTTTCACTCACATAAGTTTAAAAGGAAATTGGACACTCAGCAGGCGATTCTTTGAAAATATTTTTAACCAAGTGATAACTACTAAAACTGGGACCTCTAAAGAAAACTCGATCCTAAAAAAATACAAGGAAAAATCATTGTTTTGGGGAGAGTAACCCCCTCATTGTTTGGTTTGCTTAAGCGAGAGAGCGACCCGCACACTAGGATAGAGCCACGCCCGAACTCTTTTCATACTACTATCTTAGGTTAGTCGTTCTCCAGTAAGGATCTCTCCGTTAGCTGGTAAAGCGGCCCGTGACGTCCTTAATAGATTGAATTGATCGGGTAGCTGGTAAACGGTTCATAATTCAAACTGGTTGGGAAAGATCTGACTTTGAGATTAGACCAGTCTCTTGAGAGCATTGGGTTCCTAACAGCTCGCTTTAACCGCTCTGATATATTGTATTCTCAACAAACTCTAAAATTGACAAGATAATTGACCGATCCTTCACGATCTTCACATTGAGTTGAGTTGGTGAACTGGGGGTTTTGTGTTTGCTTGCTAACAGTAAAGATCCTTCTGCGCAATTTGCGCCTTCATTCACTTTCACTCTTGCATTGACCTTCATGTTCTCGCATCCTGTCTATTGATGTCGAAGATTTCAAACTGGAGTATTTCTCGTCCGGACTCTACGAACTCATTCTACACTCCGAGCCGTTCACCTTCTATTCAGGGAGACTCACTTCCCGAATATTCCTCTTCCTCCACTTCGCCCTTCACAACATCCATCAATCCACTATTTGAGATTAGATTTAATCTCAAATTAATATCTTAGACTTCATCAATTATCAGTATTAATCGAGTATCATGCATATTTTCAGAGTCAGACACCGAACACTTGATGCCACCAAAGGGAAAGGGGACCATGTCGGAACAGAGCAAGATCAACAGCACCATGTTAGCCTCCATTCAGACAATTCAAGCCGAGATAGAAGAGCAGGCTAATTTTCAGAATGCATTGAGAGACATGATTCTCGAGCTGAGACAGGAAAGAGAAGGTAGGAGAGAAGGGGACAAGAAAAACCCTGGAGGTGGGAATGGGGGAGATGAACCTCATATAGAACCTGTTATGCTTATAATCCAGGGGCAGGACAGACAAATTCTTGGATACAAATCCATGTGGTTCATGGGCATTTTGAGCTTAAGCCAACTATTTTACCTCTTCTTACAATATTCCATGGAATATTAATGAAGAACCTTATATAGACCTCCAGCCGTTCGATCACATTTGTGGAACAATACATTACCCAAATGTCCCAATAGAGGTAGTACAGATGACTGACTTTCCATTCAGTTTGATGGGAAAAGCTTTGTATTGGTTAAATCACTTGGGGAAGGTTGTCACTACTTGAGAAGAGTTGAGGTCCGCATTTCTGAACAAGTATTATCCACTTGGACGACTCAACCAAATGGGATCCTTGATTGCTAATTTCTCCCAAATGCCCCAAGAACCTATTCACAAGGCATGGGAACGATTCAAAGATCTGACGGAGAAATGCCCCCATCATGATATTCCAAAGACCAACCTTGTACAAAATTGCTTTGGGCGGTTAAGCATTGAGAACCATAAGTTGGTAGATGCCGCTTGTGGGGGAAGTCACTTCATTAAGGACGAGGATGTCCATTATCAAATTTTTGAGGAGATGGCGGAAAGTTCAGCAGCTCTTTCTTCTTTACGTGCTTTTCAGAAGCACCCCGTCACCACCCCTGCAGTACGCCCACAAGGATGTCAATATGATGGCAACAAAAGAAGTGGATAAGGCGGATAGCACTGACCTGGCTATCATTAGAAACCACTAAGTGGACATTATTGAAAAGCGATCCCAGAAACTTGATGAGCTTCATGTGATCGAGCAGAGGACAAAGAACCTGGATAAGATGGATGAGAAAACAAAGCATCTGGAACTTCTTGTAAATTCAATCAGTGCAGTCCACAGTACAAATGCAGCAACCTATACCTCTAATAGGGAGAAGACTTCTTCCACCAAGCAGAGTAGCGGAGGACCATCCATAGTTCAACATGTCTACTATGTGCAGACACCTGATCAGGTTCAGCAGCATTCACATCAGATAGTTCTGTATCAACAGGAAGTAGCCTACATTCATGAGCAGCAGTCTCCACCTCCACCTGGTATTCAGGAGATGAACAGTATCTGGTTCGACCGTGAGCAAAACCATCCTCGTCTGTTAGGGCAAGGCCAGTTGAGTTCACAGCAGGGTCAGAGACCCACCCACCAGTTTCAGGGAGGAAGACAGCAGCAATACCAGTACCAGCACCAACAGTTCCAGCCTCAGTATCAGTCTCCACCTCAATTCCAAAACTGGAGACAGGGCCAGCCTCAGCAGCAGTTTATGTATATCCCTCATCCTAACCAACAGCAGACTGCATATTATGGACAGTATTCTCCCCCTCCTCCTCCTCATTATCAGAATCCGCATGGGTACCAACAGCCTCCATACTATCAGCCTCAACAACAACTAGTCAATGAGCAACTTGAGGCCCCTTCAGTCAATCCAGCACTGGACCAACTTACACTGCTTATGAAAAACATGAATGAACTGACTCAGCGGATTGACGACCTGACCATCGCCAAGACACGTATTCCAGCACAGGATGAAGCCAACCACAACAACTTCAGAGGCAAGGAGCAGGTAGCCAATGGCCTACCCACCCCTGAGACAGGTATGTCCCTTGATTTTACATGTTTATCTAAGCCATTCATCTCAGGAGCGGTAGGAGCTTGCAGCCGCCTACGCAGCAGTTGGGGTTGGGAGATCGATCCACTGAGAGAGCATCATCTTTTACATCATCTCCTTCACCAGCAGTCGAGAGGCCCAGTATAGCAGCACCCACATCTGGAGTTTCACCACCTTCACCACCACCTTCACCAGACAGATGCAGATCACCATCAACAAGGGAGAATATACAAGTCACAGATTCTTCCTCTTCACCAGCAGCAGTATCCCATTCTATTTTAGATTCTGTTTTTCCTTTGCCTAGATTGGACAACATTATACAAACTTTTTCTGGTTGTCCTTTTGTACATGATGATTCTACTTTGAATAAAGGAAATGAATGTTTGCATGTTTATTCTGATTTTGTGCCATTTCCTTCTGCTCTCAAAGCTAAAAAATTTCAAAAATTAAAAATAGCACTATCTTATCCTGGAGTGGTTGAGATTTTACAGAACATCTTTTTAAAGATGCCACTCCTTAAGGCCATGGAATACATGCCTATAGTAAAAAAGGAAATGAAAGAGGCATGTACCCAAAAGCATCAACCAAGGAAGAATAGACGAAAGGAAACAGAGAAACATTTTTTGACCATGGCCACAGTTCATGCCATCAGTAACCTTCCGCCTAAAAAGAAAGACAAGGGAGCACCTCACATCCGTTGCCATATCTTTGATCAAGAATATGATCGTACTCTTCTCGATAGCGGTTCCTCCATTAAGCTCATGCCTTCCTCTTTATTAACTGAATTCCAGTTAGGGCCTCTTAAATCAACCAGAATGATCCTTCAGTTTGCTGATTGATCAATTACGAGGCCAAGAGGCATTATAGAGGACGTTATTGTAACCGTGCTGGGAATGAAATTCCCTGTTGATTTTGTGGTCATGGATATAGACACACATGCACCATTACTCCATACCCCGATCATACTAGGTTGACCGGTCCTTTGAACGGTCGAAGCAACAGTTTATTATGGTACTGGAGAGATCATCTTTCACTCTAGTAGTGACAAGGTGAAAATTGAGACGATCTATGATCCTAGACCATCACCACCACCAGTAGTAGATGATACAGAAAGTTATATAAGAGCCAGATGACTGTGATTTTCTTGCTGAATTCAGAGAGACGGATCTTTTCACAGGTTTTATAGATACCTAGGAGTTCCTTTCCCAAAAGGAATCTCTGGAAAGTACAGTCGACATGAGTTCCCTTGGTGGTCCAATTGAGACAGTTACCGATGAGCAGTTTGAGCAGAGTTCTGAGATCAAGATATCTGAGCCATTTGTTGAATTTCCTAATTTATGCACAGATGAGAGACATCTTTCTGAGATTATTGTTGAGATATCTGAGCCATTCATTGATAAGAGTATTGAACATCCTGATGAGCCATTCCTTTTTGAGCAGAGACCATTCATTACAGATCTATCAGATATTCTACTTGCTGAGCCATCAATAGCCAAGGTGGATAGTCTACAGAGCACAGATAACATACTATCTACCAGTACATTAGCAGAGGTTATCGCAGAGCCGATTTAGACCCCACCTGAGATCAAGGTTTTACCATCAACATTGAAATATGCCTTCCTTGTGGGTCCCCCCCAAATGTTTCCGGTCATCCTCATCTCACAGTTGACCGCTGAACAAGAATCTCACGTGCTAGAGGTTCTTGAGAGAAACCGCAAGGCCATAGGATGGAATATCTCAGATCTCCGTGGGATCAATCCAGCATTATGCTTGCATCATATCTACCTAGAGGATGACTGTAAACCCTCTCGTGAATGTCAGCGTCGTCTAAATCCAAACCTAAGGGAGGTTGTCATGAAGGAGATCAAGAAATGGTGTGATGATGGCTTTATATATCCCATTTCAGATTCCAAATGGGTCAGCCCTTTACATGTGGTCCCGAAGAAATCTGGGATTACGATCGTAAAGAAAGACCGTGGTGAGGAGATTCCGACCCGGGTACCTACTTCATGGCGTGTCTGTGTAGATTACCGATGCTTGAACTTAACTACCAAGAAGGATAACTTTCCACTGCCCTTTATTGATCAGATTATTGAAAGGTTGGCAGGGAAAGAGTTATTTTGCTTCTTGGATGAGTACTCGGGATACAACCAAGTTGCTATCGCTCCTGAGGATCAGAAGAAAACTACTTTCACTTGTTCGTTTGGCACTTACGCCTTTTGACGGATGCCCTTTGGATTGTACAACACCCCCGCTACATTTCAAACGTGTATGTTGGCCTTTTTGCTGACATGGTGGGTAATTTTCTTGAAGTATTCATGGACGATTTCTCGGTCTACGGGGATAGTTTTGACACATGTCTTGCTCATTTAGACTGAGTTCTTCAACATTGCTGTGAGGTAAACCTAGTGCTCTCGTGGGAGAAGAGTCACTTTATGGTGACTAATGGGATTGTATTGGGCCATGCCATCTCCAAACAACGTATGGAGGTTGACCCGGCTAAGATTGATGTGATTTCCAAATTAGAGCCACCGCAGAATTTGAAGTAGTTGAGGTCATTTTTAGGACACGTAGGATTCTATAGGCGATTCATAAAGGACTTCAGCAAAATTGTCAGACCTTTGACTAAGCTCTGTGTAAGGAGATTGATTTTGTTGTCGATGAGAAAGTTCTCCTTCTATTTAATCAGATGAAAGAAATGGTTACTAGTGCTCCTATCTTACAGCCACCTAATTGATCTCTTCCTTTTGAGATCATGATGGATGCATCAGATTTCGCAGTTGTAGCGGTTTTAGGACAGAGAAGGGATGGGATACCATTTGATATACACTATGCTAGCAAGACTATGGATGAAGCACAACAGAATTATACAGTTACAGAGAAAGAAATGTTAGCAGTTGTGTTTGGGCTAGAAAAGGTCAGATCTTACCTCATCAGCTCACACGTTATTATGTACACGGGTCACACTGCCATACGATACTTACAGGCAAAGAAGGATGCCAAACCACGCCTTATCAGATGGATCCTTCTTCTCCAGGAATTTGATTTAGAGATTTGAGATAAACCTGTAGTGAAAAACGTTGTGACAGATCACCTTTCCTGTATCACAGACATAGATACTTCCGAGTAGAACATGATTCCTATTTCCGAAACCTTTCCAAATGAGGCCATTTTGTCTATGGACTCATTCCCATGGTATGATGATATTGTGAACTATCTTGTTTCCGAGAAAGTTCCACAGGATTGGTCGAAGTATAAGGTAGACAGATTTCTGTCAGAGATTCATTATTACTAGTGGGAGGATCTGTACCTATTTTGCGAGGGTATGGATTGTATCTGGAGAAGGTGCATTCCTTAGGAGGAACACACCATGTGTACTTGAGCACTATCACAAACTAGAATCTGGTGGGCATCATTCGGGGAAACGCACGGCAGCAAAGGTTTTGCAGAGTGGCCTATGGTGGCCCACATTATTTAAGGGATGCTATAGAGTATATTCGAGGTTGTACTGATTGTCAGAAAATGGGAGGAACTGTTGGTTCCAAAGATACCATGCCTTTAAGATATATACAGATTTCTGATATTTTTTATGCTTGGGGTATAGACTTCATGGGCCCATTTCCTGTCAGTCAGGGAATTCAGTACATCCTGCTCGTTGTGGATTATGTTAGTCGATGGGTAGAGGCTATACCCACCTGAGCCGCAGATAGTCGTACAGTGTGTTCCTTTGTCAAGGACCATATTATTGCGCAATTCGGTATTCCCAAAATATTGATTTCAGATGGGGGAAGCCATTTCATTAATAGAGAAGTAAAGAAGCTTGTGAAGGAGTATGCCATTGAGCACAGAGTTGCATCTCCTTACCACCCTCAGACTAATGGCTTGGCAGAAATTTCAAATAGGGAGATCAAGAGGATATTGCAGAAACTTGTACGTACAGATAAGAAGAACTGGTCTCAGATGCTTGATTCAGTTCTATGGGCTTATCGGACGGCGTACAAGTCTCCTTTGGGTATGTCTCCCCTACAGATTGGTGTATGGAAAGTCTTGCCACTTGTTAGTGGAATTAAATCTCAAATCTTTATGGGCACTCCGTATGTGCAATTTAAAGTATGAGAAGGTAGGAAAGAACAGGAAGTTGGGATTTTGAACAAGTTACTGGAATTCTGAGACTTTGCATATGATAACTCACTTATGTATAAGGAGAAATTCAAGCGCTGGCATGATAAACACATCCGAAGAAAGACTTTCTCTTCTAATCAGAAAGTTGGTTATTTGATGCTAAGTTGAAGTTGTTTCCAGGAAAATTGAAAAGCAAGTGGTCAGGACCGTTCATCGTGAGAGATGTGCGTGACAATGGGAGTATTGTCATATCTGGGTTGTAATCTGACGCACAGCCTTTTGTTGTGAATGGACAGTTGCAAAAGCCATATGTAGATCATGATACATTCATGTTCGTCATTGATTCGATATATGTGGTATCAGATAATGATCTTTAGATTCATCTTCTGCGTCTAATACATGATCATCCACTCCTCTTGTATATCCTTTCGTTTCAGTTTTTCTTCTCCCGTTTTATCATTCACCCCTTTTTGCGCGTGTGTGTGTGTGTCTATATGCTATACTTAGGATGTGCTTTATCCTAAGTATAAGGGGTGAATGATTTGTGTTGTTCATATTCGTCCCTTTTATCACACTTGTTGTTGCCTATACTTAGGGATACTCTACCCTAAGTATGGGGGGGTGATGTTGTTCATATCGTGTCTTTTTATTTTTCAGTCTGTACATTCTCTTCATCGGTTTTCTCCTTTTGTACACTCTACTATACTTAGGATTACTTGATCCTAAGTATGGGGGGGATCACCAACTTCTCTTCTTATTATCTTTTCTTTAAGTCATTGTAGAATAGGAGCCTTTTCACTTTTCTATACTTAGCATGAGTTAGTCTTCCTTTTTTCGCTCTCTGATCACTATGAGGACATAGTTCGAGCTAAGTATAGGGGGGTGTCGTATATATTGTATATATACTTTAGACATAACTTGTACTTTTAAATATGTTTATTTGGGGGTTATGTGTATAATTTTGTAAAATCCACGTGTGTAAAAAAATAAAAACAAAACAAAAACAAAAAACAAACAAAATCACAACAAAAAAATCACAAAAAAATCAACAAAAAATAAAAAACAAAAAATAAAAAACAAAATAAATAAACAAATAAAAACAAATAAACAAACAAACAAACAAAATCTTGTATATACTTGTATATATTTTACTAACCCTTTTTCCTTTAAAAAAACTACAAAACACAAAATCTATAAAAATTTGCATAAATAAAAAAACTTTCTTTCACATCTGCAAAAATTAGATTTTTTTTAAATTAGAAAATTAGAAAATTGTTTTTTTAAATGTTGTTTTCACGTGTGCATCATTTCTTTTCAAAAAAAACCCTCTGCATTGTTCATATTTTGCATTTGCTTGTATATTTTTCAGGATATTATTGATATTTAAACTATGTCTGGAATAAAATAGAAGAATGGAGCTTAGTTGGACCTTAATCCACCTAATTCTCAGAGGAACTTCACCGAGAAATAGGATTTTAGAAGCTTCAAGTCTTTGACTTAATTCTTTGAGTTCCACATGACAATGCGCAGCATTTGACTCTTAGTGTCTAACCTGGTCTCTTTATTCAGGGTATAACTCTGGAATAGGGAATCAATTTGTACTCTCGCACTATGCACATAGCTCAACTCAGACGGGATGTTGGAAGACTATGTGAGTTTCTTTTCTTCTAGTGTGGAAATCTAAAGACTGGAGTACAGGTTGAAATAAAGCTTCGGAAAAGGGATGGACGGCTGGGCACAATTCTTTCTAAGACCCCAAAAAATGTACGGAAACAAAAAGATTCTATATTCGTAGGGGTACAACAAGATCCAAGCAGAACCACCAAAAATCCAAATACAAAGAAGCCACTACCAAATAATTGACCAAAAAGGTCCAAGCTTCAAGAAAACCTGCAGATCTTGGTGGAGACTCGACTACACTGGCCAGCTTCACAAGGAGAGGTGACTACACTGGCCACCCTCCCGTTCTTTTATCCTTCTACTAACTTCTCCCCCAATTCGATTGTGAACACAGCACGACAGACCTTAGACGGAAAATACCTAACTCCATGAGGACGAGTTACTGGAGAGGAGATTTGCATGGTCGTACGACATTCTGGATGGGAAGAGCTAAAACCTTTCACACACATGAGTCGATTATTCAATGTTCATAGGGTATGCTTTGGGAAGAGGATTGATCTAAGATGACTTCTGAGCCGAAACTGTGACAATGATGTGTAGAACTTGAAGGCTGACGATTTTAAAATTCTAAGTCTCACAGAAGTTCCGACACACTAATAATCCAAAGGTCCGACAAAGCTCCAAACTACAATTTTATGAAGATATGTTTAATACTCAATTTTGTCCTACTTTCTTTATTTTCCCTTTCTTTTTCTCCACTTATTCTTTCAAATAAGTGTTTGCTAAGGGACTAGCAAAGGTAAAGCATAGGGGATGATGAATATGCGATTCTTCATCTTTATTCATTTATTTTAGCTTAAAATTCCTTATAAAACAACTGCATATAACACTAATTCCATATTCTTACTAACTTGCATCTGTGTAAATATTGTACACTTCTTACTAATTTTTAACCTAAAATAAATGAATAAAGGAAAAATTAAAGAAAATAAAATAAAAAAGGAAGACTGTATACAGGCTGACCCAAACCCCGAGAGAAGGTCAAGACTTGACCTGATCGACCAAGAATAAAGTAGGAGGGGATAGGGTCCTTAAGCAGAAAATCCAAAAAAATGTGTATATCTTGTTATAAATACTTCTCACTTATTTTGTATATATCTGTATAAAACTGACACTAATTTATTTGTGCCTTAATTGAACTCAAATCAAATAACTTTAAAAACCAAAGTTGTAAATAAAAATGTTTTCTAATTAATAAAAATAATTGCATCATTAAATCATGTACAGAATAAAAGTAACCACACTTGGAAAAAGCCATTAAGCACTAATTGAAAGACCAATTCTGACTCCATATGAGCTCAAATTGAATCAATCTCACTTCCATTGGATTCGAAATTAAATTATCTTTAAAATGGGTCTATTTTCATAATTTTGGAGTTACGTTGGAAAAGTCGGTTTTCTAGGGTGGTTTATGCAATTTTCCCATGTATTTTGTGCATATTGTATTTGTATATATTTGTAAATATTTTTACTAATTATTAAAAATAAAAAAATAATACAATTCTTAAAACAAAAAAAGGCTAATTTCCTCATTTACCCTTGTATATAATGTCATATACGTATATAGTATATGTATATTGTTGCTATTCTTAATTAATCACCATAAAAATACAAAAAATAACATTTTTAATTCAAATAAATAAAGTGACGAAAATCAAAGAATTTGTAAATATTTTATCTCTTTTACTTTATCTCATTTCATCTCTCTTATCTCTTCCACCAAAAAATTCAAAAATCCATTTCAATTTTCATCTCTCTTATCTCTTTATCCAAAAAATTCAAAAATTCAAATTTCATTCTGTCTTTTCTATTTATATGGCTCCTTCTCCCTCATTTCAACTTGATCAATCTTTAGAGAGAGGAGCATGATCTCCGAGAGAAAATTTCGTCGAGAAAGTTGCCTAGTCTCCAAGTCGTCTGGTGACAGCGAGTCAGCCTTGTCGAGGCTATCATGGTCCATTTCCACGCCTAAGGTGAGATCCACATTTTTCTTATTTTTATCTAGGTTAATCGTAGTTTATTTCTTGCACTTTTATCTCGTTATCATTTTTTATCTAGATCTTAAAATCTGTCACGTTTTAAACTTGCCATCGATCTCGAGTTTTCATCTCATTTTCTCGATCTCCCCGCATTCTATTTCTATCGTCCACGATCTCTCAACTCCGGCCGCATACGGTGGCCGAAGATCGGATTCAAATCTCTCATTTCCGCCGGAACCTCATTCATTTTTCCGATTTATAAATAAATAAAAAAAACCATGTGTTTTCTTTTCATAACTCACATTTGTTTTGGAAGATAAAACAAACAAACAACAAAAAAAATAAAAAAACATTTCTTACTTCCTATTTTGAATTCCTAATTTTCGGAGTTTAAAAAATAAAAAAATAAAAAGTTTTTTATT
This sequence comes from Ottelia alismoides, assembly GCA_037367405.1. NCBI lineage: Eukaryota > Viridiplantae > Streptophyta > Magnoliopsida > Alismatales > Hydrocharitaceae > Ottelia > Ottelia alismoides. Next base: position 403,809 of record JAZKJV010009941.1, on the reverse strand, counting down.
CACTATTTGTTTTCTACCCTCTGTTTACAATAAAAAAAAGTAAAACAGCAGGGGGCGGCGTCGCCCGCGCCCCCACCATCGCCGCTCGCGCCTCCTGTCTCCCAGCCGACGCCCACGGCTCCGCCATCGCCCACAGCCGCAGCCACCTGCGGCTAGGTCACCGTCGCCCTCTCCACCAGCGCGCAGGCTGCGCCGCTGTGCACTGCACTGCCCCGCTCCAGTCCCGCGTCTACTCTGCCTAACGTGATCTCCGCCGAGAACACCAGGCGCCCCTGCACGACTCGCCGGAGACTAACTGCGGTTTGACCCCTTACTTTTTCAGAAATTATAGAAGGGCCCCCCACGAGATGTATCACGTGCGACGCATGCGGTTCACAGGGTAATTTGCATTTCATGCCTCCTTTTTATTACTGTTATTTATTCTATGCAAAAACAAGAACAATTGACATTCTAGCCCCTGTCATTCCAGACCTAAATTTGCATGATTATTCTATAGAAATAAAAGTTTTTTATTCGTCCAAAAATCTTGCAAAAATTATGTTATGCTCCTGATGTGATTATCTTCCTAGAATAAATTTTTCATTGCATTTTAATTTCATTTATTATTATTAAAAATTCAAAAACATGTTATTTTTCCCTGTTTGAAATTCAAAAGTTCATAAAAATTCGAAAAATTGCCTAAATTTCCAAAAAAAATCGAGTAGTTTTATTTCATTGTCTCTTAATTTTTGACCAAATTCCACACATTTTTTTTTTATAAAACCCAAAAATTTTGAAAAACCTCAAAAATATTTTAAAAGTCACAAAAAATTCGACAAAAATCCAAAAATAGTGATTTCAGTTTCTGTTTATAGGTAATTCCTTCTAGTTTGTCATAAAAATAATTGCCGAGAGTTTTGAATACTTAACATATTTTTAATTTGCAAATTACTCCAGGATGTGCATAATTTTGCATTTTCTCATTATTTGGTTTTTAGAAAAATAAAAAACATCTGAAAATTCCACAAAAATTCTCAAAAATATTTCAAAACTTTTAAAACCTAAAAAGATTCTCTTGATTTTTTTGATCATTTTTGATAAATTGAAAAATTACAAAAAGAGTTGGTGTGCGTATTTTTAATCTTGTGAAATTGCTTCACGTTATTTTTGAAAATTAAAATAATGTAAAATTAAAAACACAAAAAAATTGAAAATAAAAAAATATATATATAAAAATTAGAAATAAAAAAATTAAATAAATTAAAAAGATAAAAAAACACAAAAGCCAAGCATAGTTGTCCTTTAAGATTCTTGTTTTCTCTTAATTGATTTTCGATTAATTGAATAACCCTCAGAATTTGTAGCCTCCCTAAGTTCGACCCTGTCCGCTATACAGGTTAATAAGTAGCAAAAATAAAAAAAATAATTGTTTGTTTATCACAGGATTTTTGGGGATACCAACGACTATATTATTTATCATTAAAATTTCCGATCCATCGAGATCTCGTGACAACACCCGGGTACCTACTTCATGCCGTGTCTGTGTAGATTACCGACGTCTGAACTCAATTACTAAGAAGGATCACTTTCCGCTGCCCTTTATTGATCAGATTATTGAGAGATTGGCAAGGAAAGAGTTGTTTTGCTTCTTGGATGGCTACTCAGGATACAACCAAGTTGCTATCTCTCCTGAGGATCAGGAGAAAACTACTTTCACTTGTCCGTTTGGCACCAATTCCTTTAGACCGATGTTCTTTGGATTGTGTAACGCCCCCGCTACATTTCAAAGGTGTATGTTGGCCGTTTTTGCCGACATGGTGGGTAGTTTCCATGAGGTCTTCATGGATGATTTCTCAGTCTAGGGGATAGTTTTGACACATATCTTGCTCATTTGGACCGAGTTCTTCAAGGTCGATGTGAGATAAACCTAGTGCTCTCGTGGAAGAAGAGTCACTTTATGGTAACTAATGGGATTATATTGGGCCATGTCATCTCCAAACATGGTATAGAGGTTGACCCAGCTAAGATTGATGTGATTTTCAAGTTAGACCCACCGTAGAATTTGAAGCAGTTGAGGTCAATTCTGGGACACGTACGATTCTATAGGCGGTTCATAAAGGACTTCAGCAAGATCTCCAGACCTTTGACTGAGCTTCTGTTTAAGGAGAGTGAGTTTGTTGTTGATTAGAAAGGCCTCCTTGCATTCAATCAAATGATAGAAATGGTTACTAGTGCTCTTGTCTTATTGCCACCGGATTAGTCTTTTCCTTTTGACATTATGGCAGATGCCTCAGATTTCACAGTTGGAGCTGTTTTAGGACAGAGAAGGGATGGGATACCATTTTCTATACACTATGCTAGCAAGACTCTAGATGAAGCACATCGAAATTATACAATTATAGAAAGGAGATGTTAGCCGTTGTGTTTTGGATAGAGAAGTCCATATCTTACCTCATTGGTTCCCACATTATTGTATACATGGATCACACTGCCATACGATACTTGTAGGCAAAGAAGGATGCCAAACCATGCCTTATCTGATGGATCCTTTTTCCTCAGGAATTTGATTTAGAGATTCGATAAACGTGGAGTGAAAAATGTTGGGCAGATCACCTTTCCTGTATCACAGATGCAGAGACCTCTGAGTAGAACATAATCCCTATTTTCGAAACCTCTCCAGATGAGGCGATTTTGTCTGTGAACTCACTCCCATGGTATATTGATATTGCAACTATCTTGTCTCCAAGAATGTTCCACAAGATTGGCCGAAGTACAAAGTAGACATATTTCTGTAAGAGATTCATTATTACCAGTGGGAGGATCCGTACATATTTTGCGAGGGTGCGCATCGTATCTTGAGAAGGTGCATTCCTTAGTAGGAACAAACTAGTGTACTTGAGCACTGTCACAAATTAGAATCTGGTGAGCATCATTCGGGGAAACGCACGGCAGCAAAGGTTTTATAGAGTGGACTATGGTGGCCCACATTGTTTAAGGATGCTACAGAGTATGTTCGAGGGTGTACTGAATGTCAGAAAATGGGAGGAACCATTGGTTCAAAAATCATGTCCCTAAGATACGTACAGATTTTTGATGTTTTTGATGCTTGGGGCATAGACTTCATGGGCCCATTTCCTGTCATTCAGGGACTTCAGTACATCTTTCCCGTCATGGATTATGTTAGTCGATGGGTGGAGGCTATCCCCACCAGAGCCGCAGATAGTCGTACAGTGTGTTCCTTTCTCAAGGACAACATTATTACGTAGTTCAGGATTCCCAAAATTTTGATTTTAGATGGAGGAAGCCATTTCATTAATAGAGAAATAAAGAAGCTTGTGAAGGAGTACGCCATTGAGCACAGAGTTGCGGCTCCATACCACCCTCAGACTAATGGCAAGACAAAAATTTCAAATAGGGAGATCAAGACGAGATTGCAAAAACTTATACGACTAGATAGAAATGACTGGTCCCAGATTCTTGATTCACTTCTATGGGTTTATCGGGCAGCATACAAGTCTCCTTTGGGTATGTCTCCCTACAGATTGGTGTATGGAAAGCCATGCCACCTGTCGGTGGAATTAATTCACAAATCTTTATGGGCATTCCGTGTATGCAATCTTGATTATGAGAAGGTAGGAAAGAACATGAAGTTGGATTTGAATTGAATTTCAATCCATTCTTTGACCTCCATAACCCCTTGGATCAATTCCTGGATAAGAACCCTTGTGACAAGAGGTGTTTCTCCGCCGATTTGAGGCGAGGAGAAGGCGGAGGAGTTGGATTCACCGTCGCTAAAGATCTTTTCCAAGTGGTTTATGCTCCTTGACTCTACAAGTTAGTTGAGTTGTTCTATCTTCGCCTTTTTGATTCGTAGTGTAACTAATAGCTTAGATTAGCTTTTTGTTTTGATTGAATTCATCAAGATCTACGTAAAATCCCAAAATTTCTTCATCATAGCTCTAGGCTCCGGCTATTGTTCCCGCTATTTCGGATTGTGACTCGACCCCCTGATCACTTGTTATCACTCCTCATCTCGTCATTCATAAAATTGAGCCATCAATCAACCCTTATCTTGCTCTGATCAAGGAGAACATGTCTCATTCTACGCCACGACGCTGAAGACCTCTGCCATAACCATTACCCCATCGTTTTGCCTAACCCCCAGCTTGAGGAGCTTGGCCTTCGAACTTTGAAGTTTTTATTCATGTCATGGAACATCAAGGATTGATATGGAGTGAGTTTGAACACCTAAACTTCAACCTAGGTCACCCGATTTTGCATGCCTCCCTCATTGTGGCCCGAACCACCTTAGAACCTCCATTCGACGAAGGAACCTCCCAAGAACATTTTGAGACTGTCACTAACCCGGTGGTCCATGTCTCCCATCTCCCCCGCCCGTCGGAGACCTCCACCCGACCACTTCACACCCCCATTTTACCACCTAACTCTCTCTAGAGCATCACATTTTTGTCCATGTACTTACTCTGCAGGAAATAATGCAAGAAGGTGCCTTTACAGGGTCCATAAAACTAGACAAAGAGCCCCCAAGTGTCGACCCTTGCCAGATCCTCTCCGATGTCCGCCGACACATTTTAAGGTTCCTCGAGAAGCTAAAGACTTCCAGGATCCTGCAGAGCCCTCATATTACAAGGGAGGGTGATGGAGTTGTCCAGGAAACCCGATCAAAGTTTGCCTAGGTCATGTTCTTCAGGAGTTCGTCCACCATGCGCCTTCACCATTCGATTGAGTCTCCTCCCCAGGAGAAGCAAGCAACGCCCGATGAATAGAACCCTAGCCATTATATCTATAGAAGAGATCTAATCTCGGTCGAGCATCAACGAACCGGTACCAACCACTAGATGAAGGCCACATGGATAAGTGGCATGCCCTGAGCTGTCCGTCTCCGCGGATGTTAGGGGGTAAATTTTAAAATTTACACCTCGCTTTTTGTATTTTTGATATAGTCCTGTAATTCGTTTAATTAGTGTGTAATTTTTGTAATATTTGCATGTGAAGCCTTGATCTTTCACATACTCACATTTGGGTCTGTGTCAGGTCACCTCATGTGCCGTCCCACGTGAGGAGGTCATTTAGCATAGAACTCCCCATAGGTTTTGTAATTTCGGTTTGGTCTATAATCATTTAATATTAATCTTAACTTTTTAGGTAAATTGCACTACAATCCCTACCTTTATTTTTTATTGCAAAAATACCCATGCTAGTTCAACAAATTTTGTGTTTGTTTTCCATTTATTAAAAATATCATCCATTCTCCAAAAAATATGAGAAATTATGGTTAAGTGCATGCTAGCATACACATTCACATTATATTTTTGATTTGATTTTAGGAAATTTACCTATTTTCCAAAAATAAAATAGCATAAAAGTCCCGATTTGCAGTAAAAAACCCATAAAAATACAAAATATTTTTGAAAAATTCCCAAAAAATTATATATATTTTTCATATTTTGTGCCTTCAAACCAAAAATCCCAAAAAATATAAAAAGAAAAAACTAAAAATTAAAAAGCTCCAAAATCCTTTATAAAAAGATAAAAAATCATCAAAAAATCCAAAAATATGTATTTTTCTCTAAACTTTTTTTTATATTATTTACTATATATTAAAATTAATTTGGAGAAATTTCGATACCTTTTTACTATTTTTTAATATCCAAATCAATTCAGTTTATTGCTTTTCACGGGTTTTGAAAGTACTGAATTATGCACAAATCGTTGCAACCCAATCAACCGCCAACAAAAATATTTATATATTTATTTATTCTCAAGCTAATAATTAATTACAAAAATAATGAAGTGATAGAAATTTTTGCTACTTATTAACTTGTATAGCTAATAAGATCGAACTCAGGGAGGCTACAATTCTCGAGGGTTATTCAAATAATAAAAAAATACAATTATAAGAAACAAGGATTCTCAAATGCAAATATCTTTGTTTTTTTGTGAATTTTTTATATTTATTTTTAATTTTCTGGTTTTAAATTTTCATGATTTTATTTTTTGCATTTTTCTAATTTTCAAAAAAATATGATTTTCAAAGCAAGTCTATACACAAAACTGATGCAATTTTTTAACCATTTTTAAAATATGATAAAAGTGCTAAACAAATACCAAATAAAATCTTTTTGTATGTATGATGGTTTTTTTGTTGTTTTGTAATTTTTCAGAGATTTTTTAGGATTTTTAAATGAATAAAATAAGGGAAAAAGCAAACAGTGAGCAAGTAGGATTACTTTTCAATTTAAAAATACTAAATAAATGCAAAAAATATAAAGATGTTTTTTCTTAAAAAGTACAAAAAAATTATATACAAACAGGAACTGAAATTATATTTTTTAAATTTTCAACCATTTTATATGTTTTTTTAAAGATTTTTAGTATTTTGCATTTTTTGGTTTTATAAATAATTAAGCACGGAATTTGGTTAGAAAATAAAAGGCGCAAAAAATAAACTACTCTAATTTTTCAGGAATTTTTAAAGCGATATTCGAATTTTTACGATTTTTCAAAGTTCAAATAAGAAAAAATGACATGTTTTAGATTTTTTAATAATAACAAATAATGATAAAATGAAATGAAAAAAATACTGCAGATACAACTACAAAGTTGGAGATAACACTAATTTTCGCAGAATTTATTGAGCACAAATGCTATTTATTCCAATGAAAAGATCATGCAAATTTAATGTCTAGAAATAGAGACTGAAACATAAATACTTAAATTTTTTGCATTATAAAACAACAGGAAATAAAAAGAGGACTGAAATCACATATTACCCAAAAAAACATGGATTACACGTTGAGTGCTGACAGGGGTCTTTACAATTTGTAAAACTTCTGGGGGCTGAAACCTAATTTTTCCAAATTTTTTTATTTTAAAATCCACATCTAGGGCTCTTCTATTCTCATCGTTTCCAAAGGAAAGGGGGCAATGGGGGCGTCTCCTATCCTTTCTTCCTCCCCATGCAGGGGCAACGGATGTTGGCGGGATGGCAGCTAATGGCGGGACCGCGGTTGTGCGCCTCTGCGCGGGCAGACGGTGATCATGCGGGCATGCGCTCAAGTCGGTGAGGCAGAGAAGATGGAGCTCACGGCGATGGCTGGCAGGTTGCGGAGGATCTCTGGAGGGTCAGTGAGGAGGTGCGGGTGGGCGACACACTCCCCGCGATGGTTCGCAATCGGGCTGCTGGCGAAGAGAACGCTTCGAAGGGCACATTGATTAATATAGGGTAATAACGGTAAGGCTTGGAGGAGCGAGTGGTGCGACGTTTTGCTGAAGGTCGGTGGAGGGCTCAAGACGGAGGGCTGGATGGCGTGAACGATGACGCAAGGTGATCTGACGATCTGCATGGCGAGCTCGCGACGACCCAGTAGCGGTTCGCGCGGGGGCACGTGGTGGCCAATGCTGAGATGGGCAGCAGCAGGTGTCGCCTGCTCGTGTTTCTTTTTTTCTTTCTTTTTTATTTTTTTATTTTTTTGTAAAACAAATACAGAAAAAACTTTTTAAATATTTTTCTTTTTTTAATTTTTTTATTTGATACTGCAAAACAAATGTTAGAAAGAAAAACTATGTATTTTTTATTTCTTAATTATTTATAAATAAATTAGGACGTGAGCACGAAGACTCAATCCCAAAATCAAAACAGAATACGTGAAGGGGGATCTAGCAAAAAATGAGGAATGCGGTAGCTAGTTGAAAGATCGTGTGAGGTAGAATGCAAACATGCAGAGATCGAGATTATGAGATGAAAAATCGAGTCGGATTAGTATTTTTGAGGAATGATCGACTACGATTAAGTTCTACAAAAAAATGATGATGAAATTAAAATTGTGAAAATTAGACTAAGATTAACCTAGATTATAAACGAGAAAAAATGGATCTCACCTTAGGAGCGGAAAAGACAGTAATCGCCTCGATGAAGGTCGACTTGTTGTTAGCGGATGACTCGGAGGCTAGGCACCTTTCTGCGACAAGATAACTCGTGGAGAATAGGCTTCTCTCACCAAAGATTGATCAAGTGAGAATGAGAGAGGAAGAACCAATTAAATAGAAAAATAATTGAATTTGAATTTTAAAAATGGATGGAGATAAAGATATAAGAAAGAATTTGAAATGAGATAAAGATAAAGAAAGAAATTAGTGTTAAAATTTTTGACACAAAATTATTTTTTATGCATTTTCATCATTTTATTAAATTGAATAATAAATGTTAATTTGTTTTATTTTTTGTGAGGGTTATTTAAGGGAATTGATTATATACATATACTATATACATATGGTACATTATATACATAGTTAAATAAGGAAATTAAATTTTTTATATTTTAAAAAATATTATTTTTTTTAATTTTTATTTTAAATAATAAGTAAAAATATTTACAAATACAATATATACAAATAAATGGTAAAATTGCACAAACCACCCCTGAAAATCGCCTTTCAAACTGTAATTCCAAAAATTATGAAATCACAACCATTTTAAAGATAATTTAATTTAGAATACAATGGAAGTGAGTTTCATTGAATTCAAGTTCATATGGAGCCGGAATTGGTCTTTCAATTATCGCTTTACAACTTTTTCCAAACGTGGTTGCTTTTATTTTGTATATGATTTTATTTTGCAAATATTTTTATTATTTAGAAAATATTTTTATTTACAACTTTTGTTTTGAAAATTATTTAATTTGAGTTCAATTTATATATAAATAAAATAGTGTAAGTATACAATTATTTACAACACATTTTTTTGGATTTTCTAATTAAGGACCCTATCTCCCCTACTTTATTCCTGGTCAATCAGGTCAAGTCTTGACCTTCCCTCTGGGTTTGAGTCAACATGTATCTATTACATATATTCAATCTTTTTTTTCTTTTCTTTATTTTTCCTATATTTATTTATTTTAGGTTAAAGTAGTAATACGTGTACAATATTTACACACAGATGCAAGTTAGTAAGAATATGGAGTTAGTATAATATACATGTGTTTTATAAGGGCTTTGAAGCTAAAATAATTGAATAAAGATGATGAAATGCAGATTCATCATCCCCCTATGCTTTACCTTTGCTAGTCCCTTAGCAAACACTTATTTGAAAGAATAAGTGAATAAATGAAAAGAAGGAAAAATAAAGAAATAAGAAAAATATTGAGTATTAAAATTATCTTCATAAAATTATAGTATGGAGCTCTATCAGAACTTTGGATTATTAGTGTGGCAGAATGTTAATGGAAAATGGATTTAAAACCTAACAACCTCTAAGTTCCACAAGACACCTATTCAGGTCTCCTCAACAGTCACGTCGGAACAAGTCTGCATACATAAATTCTTATGACAATGAATCTTCACTTGTACGGTGTAAGTGAAATATAGCTCCCCATCTCAAAAGTAGCAAAGAAACAACCTCCCTCAGTAAGGTAACTCTAGTACCCCGGTCTAGCAACTTTTTCCTCGAGGAGCGGGGATATTCCCTTCTAAATTCAAGTACAACAAGCTCAAGAAGAGGAGATGGAGAAAAGAATGGACAATAACCAGTGTAGCTACATATCCTTGGATGCACGACCAGCTTAGCCAAGTCATCTAGCTGCAAGCTTACAAAAAATTGACTTTGAAGCTCTTATTATTTTCTTTTTTCTCTTTTGTACATACACTCCGACATGCATTTTACTTTTCAATCAAGCCCGTCCAGTTTTGGAGATTCTGTATTTTCTCTTTTTTTTTGAAAATATATACAAGGGTCAGCGTGTACATAAGGAGTTTTTCTCTTGAGCTAGTATAATATCCCTCTTTTGAAGTATTATTGCAACCCCACAACATCCCATCTTTAGACCTCAATGCTACTTGATCAGGTTGAGATGCACAACCCTCCCTAGAGGAAGATGAGAGATTCCACCTAGATGTACTACCCTCGTATGCTACAAGACAAAAGATTATGCCTCCTCACTACCTCCTCCATGAAGATCTACGTATAGAGTGCTTGTCCAAGATAGGCCACGGTTTGAAAGAATCATGCGCGTGTTGTTAAATATTCTACTTAGACTAATCGAGATGATATGTGAACATAGTCTTAAGGACTCAAAGAATTAGGTCACTAGGACCTGAAAAGTCTTAGCTCCAGTTCTTATAAGATTCCTTTGAAATTAAGTGGATTAAGGTCCAACTAAGCTCCATTCTTCAATTTTATTCCAGACTTAGTTTAAAAGTCAATACTATTGTGAAAAATGCACATGCAAAAGAAAGCAAAATCTTTTTTTGAAACAATTTTCTAATTTAGAACTTTTTATGGATTTTTGAAAAGAAAGAAAAGAAAAAAATGATGCCATCTAAAGAGATTTTTTTTGAAATGTTAATTGTTTTTGTAGTTTTAGGGTTTTTTTTAAAGGAAAAGGGTTAGTAAAATATATACAAGTATATCGAAGGACTTTTTTGTATTTTTATTTATTTTATTTTTGTTTTTTTTTGTGTTTTTTTGAAAGGTGATCAAAGTCTATATACATAAGTGGATTTTAAGAATTTATATACATATCCCCAAAATAATCATATTAAATGTATGAGTTATGTCTAAAGTATATATACAATATATACGACACCCACAATACTTAGCTCTAACTATGTCCTCATAGTGATCAGAGAGCGGCAAAGAAAGACATAACTGATGCTATGTATAGAAATATGAAAAGACTCCTATACTACAACGACTCAAAGAGAAGATGAAAAGAATAGAAGTCGGTGATTCCCCCTATACTTAGGATCAATTAATCCTAAGTATAAAAGATTGTACAAAAGGGAAAACCGATGAAGAGAATGTACAGACTCAATGAAAAAAATAAAAAAGACGATATGAACAAGATCACCCCCCATACTTAGGGTAGAGTATCCCTAAGTATAGGCAACAACAAGAGTGATGAACAAGACGAACATGAACAACATAAATCATTCACCCTCCTATACTTTGGATAAAGCACCTCCTAATTATAGCATATATACACACACACACGGAAAAGGGGTGAATGATAGAATGAAAGAAAAAATAATGAAACGGAAGGATATACAAAAGGTTGTCATCTCATGTATCAGACGCAGAAGATGGAATCAAAAGATCATCGTCTGATATCACAGATATAAAATCAATGACGGACAGGAATGTATCATGATCTAGATATGGATTCAGTAACTGTCTCTTCATAACAAATGGTTGTGCGTCAGATGACAACTTAGATATGACAATACCCCCATTGTCACGCACAACTCTCACGATGAACGGTCCTGACCATTTGCTTTTCAATTTTCATGTAAATAGCTTCAACTTAGCATTAAATAACCAAACTTTCTGATCAGAAGAGAAAGTCTTCATTCGAATGTGTTTATCATGCCAACCACATGGACCAAGCAGGACAAAATAGGCCTGAAAATGGAAATAAAAGGAAAATAAAATAGAAAATAATTTTATTAAATAATCTTAAAACATGAAAGTTGTTTCCATAAGTTATGTACTATTTTAGGTCATTTTTATTTTTTATTGAATTATTTGTTATATGTTAATTTTAACATGTATAATTATAGGTATATATACATATGTTTTGTGTAATTTTGTTTTTATTTTGTGTTTTATGTATTTATTATCATATTTACATATTTTTATTAGTTATAACATAACTAAATACATATTTTCATATTTTCATTTTATTTTTATTATTTTATTTAGTACATAACTAATTATATGTATAAACATTATAGGTATAGTATTCCTATATATTTTAATATGTTAATTATTCCAATGCATTATTAATGGTTTTATTTTGTGTTTATGTTTTTAATAGCTTTCAAATAATATATACAGTTGTTTAAAAATATATGGAGAGTAAAAAATACAAGGAATATGATATATGAATTTTATATATAGATACACAGTGCAACAATACCCCAGAAAGCCGACTTTTGTATCTTCACTCCATTTTGAATTAAACTACATTCATTACATATATACTTTAATTTTGAGTACAATAAAGGTGAGTTTGGTAATTTTGAGTACATATGGAAGAGATATTGATTTGTGAAGTTCGATTTGTGGTTTTTTCATCTAAATGTCCCGGTTGCATTGTGTGTTATTTTTATTGGCTTTTTTTTATTTTTCTATGTGTACATGTTTCATGTTGAAACTATCTTTATTTGATATGTGTATGAGTATGTATAAAATAGTGTAAGCATGGTTAAATACATTATATTGAAAACCTAGGGTTTCTTGGGTTTTGTGTATTTATATGTATTCTTTTGCCCATATCTCCACCTACTTTTTTCCTTATTGAGTTAGACAATGTTGACTTGGTCTCAGGATTTAGAGTAAGTCAGTATTTATAATACTTCCTTTATTTTTCTTTTCTATATTAATTTATTTTGGATTAAATTACATTTATTAATGTATTATTTATATACAACAGTTAGTGTGTTAATTTGTACCATATAAATGTATTTACGTGTATTTATCTAGGGAGTTAAAGATAAAATAAAGGAATAAATGTGAATGAATACATCAGATACTCAAGATAGAACTTATATTTTTCATTATTTTACTGATTTTTTTATTTTCATATAATTAGTTAAAACATGAACTGGAATAAACAAATGAAATAGAAACAAATCAAAAAGAGTCAAATATATAATATGTCAAAGATCAGTAAATATGTACACATTTGGGCTCCAAAACCCAAATTTCAGAAATGAAATCTGATTCTTTTGAGTTTGGTCTTGATTTGTAGATAATTGAATGTAAATTAATTCAAAAGTGAGTAGAATTAAAGTGGGCATTGTACGAGAGAGATAACAGCATCTACGGCTTTCTATCCTTGAATTAAGGTTTGGGTTTATTTCGAATATATACAAGTTAGTATTTTTTAAGTTTTTTCATTTGATTAATGTTTGTGTACACAGTAGAGTTATTTATATCAATTGCAGTTAAGATGAATTAATTAAAAATGTGTGAAATTAGATGAATATTTATAAATAAGTATGAATGCAGAATGGAATCATAATTTATCCAAACTACTTATAATTGTATGAATGTTAATTTTAAGATATTAACACATGAACGTACCTAATTGCTCGTTACAAAGCTCTATTTTCAGCTAATTAAAGTGATGAATCATAGATTCATCCGGTTCGCTTTCCCAATTCCTCACTCATTCTTAGTTGTCGATCATTTCTTAAACTAGTTGTATGACAGTATCAATATGATCAGTTAAGGCATCAGCTCTCTGATTAATCCAAGCAATGCCATCCTTGACCCTCATGACTTTGAGAAGAATACCATGCTAGACATGCTATGAATACAACATGTATTCTTGAGTTAAGTAATAGTAAATTCTTGTGGTAGTAGTCTTATTATGGATATGAGTACATTTTCGTTAACTATGTATCTCAAGTGTGGAGTCAAAGGAAAAGTGGTCACACTCAGGAAGAAATTCATACCGATTAGGGGATGGTTCAAACAATGAATCGTGTATTATAATAAAGAATCATGTTTCTCTTTCAAGCTCGATTACACCCCTTTTCATCCTTGAATGCGCTCGCTCTATTATGTCCATATAGTATTCATTTGATTCTTAGTTTGTGAGTGGTTCATATCTTGAGGTCTCAACCAAAGAAGAAGTGGCATTGTGGAGTTAAGTGTTGAAGTATATGTGAATGATGAATGAAATGATGGCTGACGGATCTGTAGATCGCTTCTTTAAAAAATGTTTTTAATTTGTTCGTGCTAAAAATTAATGTGAGTTATCGTTCGTTGTAGGCGGAGATCCGAATTGGTCAAGAAAATAACCACAATTAATTATTCAATTTTTTATCAAGTGGTTTTATGTTTATTTTACTTGGACAAGTCCCAAGGTCGATCACAAGGAGGCAAAGGAACAACCTAGAATTATGTCTACAAAATTCGTGCACGGTTTTCAAGGCGGTCTTTTTTTGGAATTTTTAATGCAAATAAGGGATGCAAGATGCAATTTCAGCCTATTTTAGGGACTAAAATGCAAATTACGTTCAAACGATGTCCGAGATGTAAAATATGATGAAATGAATGCACTGTAATTTTTTTGGAATTTTTGAATGCAATATGAACTTTTTATGAATATTTAAATGCAAACAATATGAATTTCAATATTTAATATAATAAATATTAAACCTACATATTTTCAAGGAATAAAATTATCTAAGATCTATCACTAGATGATTGATCTCAGAAAAATCCTAAACCTTGAAAATGTAAGATCTAATACCTAATAAAAATCGAAAACTGAAATATACAAAATGATTTTTACAGGGCAAATTATGCATGCAAATGTAAATCTCTTTGGGCTCAATATCAAACACAATTAACTCTACAATATGTGATTTTTCGGGAATTTTTAGAGCAATGGTTTAATTAAATACAAAATTAAGGACACGAACTGGGCAAAATATGTAAATTTCCACAGAGAAATTAATTATTAATTAACCATCGACCACAAAAATGTCCACAATATATCAAAATGTAGAGAATTTCATGAGGAACACGATGTTTTTTTTATAAATAAAATGATGAAAGATAACGGTTCAATACCGAAGGGAAATACAGGGATATTTCTTCAAAATAAGTAATTAAAATGAACAATGAAAATGCCAAGGGGACCTACTTGTAATTATTGATACTGGTGGGCTACTTCTGTAATTTATCCAAGGAGTCACGTGTGGTGCACGTGACCTTGGTCGGCGAGGGAAGATCAGTAAATACGAAGAAGGTCAGGGGCGTCTCTGAAAATTTCTCAGCAGGTCATGTGACAAGCACGTGACCTCTGGGTTGGAGTTACTTGCGAAGCACGGATCTTCTAGGGACCTTCTAGCAATGTTCCCTCCCGGCACGTGCCTCGCACGCGGGGAGGGCCTCGGGTCCAACGCCCGGCCGGTAAAGTGTGGTGGCTCGCGAGAGTCGCTCCGACGGAGAACCCTCAACTTGCTGGAGAGGATGCTCCTGGCGGTTGGATGGAGTCGGAGTCGTGGTGGAGGGAGTGGAGGCCGGTGAAGACGGTGTAGTCGTCGTTAGTGAAGTAGCCAGGCGGAGTCGATGTCGGTGGGAGTCGTGGGAGGCGCTCGCGGAAGCGTTGATGGTGGTAATTGTTGAAGCAGGTGAAGTTTGGAGTCGTTGGCGTTCACCGCAGAGGAGTTTGTGCGACGGTGGAGGGCGGCTCGTCGGAGAAGATGGACCAAGGTGGAGGCGTAGAAGATGGAAGTTGAGGGCGATGAAGGGAATCACGATCGAGGCAGATAGAGCGAGAGAGGGAGAAGGAGGATACCTGGAGGGGTGAGGTCTCAACGGCGGGGGCAAGCCGGAGCAAAGCAGCTGCGAAGGGCGGAGGCTGCGACAAGGCCAAGAAGACCTTGGATCACGCTGGACCTTAGGTGTCACGGCCAGAAGGGGATTTGCGGCGGATGTGGATCTCCCTGTTGATGGCGTGTTTAAATAGGGGCGTCGGGTGGTTTGCCGGAGAAGGAAATAATCGGGGATTGGTGATGGAGGATCGGGAGAGGGGATTTGATTTGACGAGATATGGTGGCAACCGGAGATCTTGTGATATCGGAGAAGATCCGATTGATGGTGAAAATCGCGGGCGATCTGATCGTGATTTGGTAGTGGAGAAAAATTTGGCAGTGGAGAAAATCGTGGTGGCGGCGAGATTTGGGGGTGCCGCCACCCGCGATGGAAAGTAGGGGAGGAGGTAGATGAGCACCCAGTCGTCCGATCGGTAGAGATCGGGCGACCAGATGGTCGACACGAGGTGCATGGGAGAGGGCTGAAGAGAAGAGCACGTGCGTGGCACGTGCCTGGGAGGCACGTGCCTTGCACGTGTGGTGTCTTCTTCTTTTTTTTTAAACAAGTTAATAAATAAATACAAAAATGGGTGATACGTGGCGGCTCCAGGAGTTGCCACGTGTCAGCCCCACAAAATTCAGAATTTAAATCCTTCGTAAAATATAAAATAAATAGTAAACGACCTCGGATCGAAAAAATTTCTTCACAAAAATTTCTCGTCTCGATGAGATCTACAACTTTCATGAAGACATCAAAATCAAAATCGATCATTTGCATAAAGTGATATTTTTGGGGTATCCCATGTACATAGAATACCTTGATTTTTGGGTTTGTAATTTTTTTTTGTCATTTTTAAACCAGATAAAAATCCAGAAAAAATATGATAAAATCAAAGATACGTAATTACACATTAATCTAATTTTTTGGATTTTTATTAATTAAGAGAACGAAGAAATAAAATAAAATAAGAAAAAGATAATTTTTATATAAATGGTTAATGAAGACCCGTACCCAATTTGTTTCTTTGATTTCATGCTCAATTTGGTTTTGGATTTTTACGCATTTTAATAAAACTTTTATTAAAGAAGACAAATCAAAAGAAAAGAACTAAAATAGGTTAATTATGTACATAAAATAATAGGTCAAAATTAGCTAAAATACAAAATGTACTAAAGAGGCCCAAAACCCACCTTTCACATATGAGCTCCGATTCACTTGAACTTGGTCTGGTTTTGAAGGTAATTGAATGTACTAAAGGGGATGATATGAGGCTTTTAGTCCGGAAATACTGAAACTATGATTTGGGTTTTTGGTCCATTTATTTGGATTAGTGAATTTTTTTGTATTTTTCATTTATTCTTGTTAGTGATATGTACACAGTGGAGGTAGTTTTGTGTCATTCGGAGTTAGCATGAATGAGTTAAAAATCCGGGATGTTAGGCTATTTACAGGTCATTTTGGCTTGGATTTTCGGCTTCTTATTTTGTGCAGAAATTAGTACTAAAATGCAATTCTTACGAAAACATGCATGAATGCTAATTATGCAGAATAGATCCCTACATGTTGTTGATTTTGAGGGATTTGAGCTTAATAAATGAGATTTAAAGTGATGAATCTGAGATTCATCATCCCCCTATACTTAAACCATGCTCGTCCCTGAGCATCAAAAAGAAATGCCATGAGGTGAAATGAGATTGGATTCCATACCAAGACCATGAGCTGAAGGTGAGAGTGGAACTAAACTCGACCTTTGGTTTATTTGTGTATCAGAACTTCTGTGAGACTTAGAATTTTAAAATCAACAGCCTTCAAGTTCTACACATCATTGATACAGTTTCAGCTCAGAAGTCATCTTAGATCAATCCTCTTCCCAAAGTATACCCTATGAACATTGAACAACCGACTCATGTGTGTGAAAGGTTTTAGCTCTTCCCACCCAGAATGCTGGACTACCGTGCAAACCTCCTCTCCAATAACTCGTCCTCGGAGAATCAGGTATTTCCTTCTAAGGACTGTCGCGTTGTGTAAACAATAGAATTAGGGGGAGAAGTTAGAAGAAGGGGAAAAGAACTTGAGGGTGGCCAGTGTAGTCACCTCTCCTTGTGAAGCTGGCCAGTGTAGCCAAGTCTCCACCAAGATCTGCAGGTTTTCTTGAAGCTTGGACCTTTTTGGTCAGATGCTTATTTGGTAGAATGCTTCTTTGTATTTGGATTTTTTGGTGGTTCTGCTTGGATATTGTTGTGCCCCTATGGATATAGAATCTTTTTGTACATTTTTTGGGGTCTTAGAAAAAATTGTGCCCAGCCGTCCATCCCTTTTCTGAAGCTTTATTTCAACCCGTACTCCGATCTTTAGATTTCCACTCTACCAGAAAAGAAACTCACACAGTCTTCCCGTTTGAGTTGAGCTAAGTGCATAGTGCAAGAGTACAAATTAATTCCCTATTCCAGAGTTGTACCCAGAATGAAGAGACCAGGTTAGACACTAAGAGGCAAATGCTGCACATTGTCATATGGAACTCAAAGAATTAAGTCAAAGACCTGAAGACTCTAAAATCCTATTTCTCATGAAGTTCCTCTGAACATTAGGTGGATTAAGGTCAAGTGCAGACCACTCTCGGTTTCAGCTCATAACTCGGTTTAGAACCCAAAGACTTTTCACATATGCAAATGTGATGCTGGATGAAGTACAGGTGTGTGAAATGTAGACACACATTTTTTCTTTTTTTTCTTTCTTTCTTTTTTTAATGCAAGGGATTTTTTTTTGCAAAAAAAGAATAAGAAGCCATTTTTTCAAAAAAAATTTGGCACAGTTAGTGTTAGTTGCAAAATCTTTTTTAGTAGCAAAATTCTGTTTTTCTTTCTTTTCTTTTTCTTTTTGTTTTTTTGTTTTTTTAAAGAATACCCACCCCGTAAATACATATAGACTTACGTGAAAGTACGAGATATGAGTAAAATATATACAAAGTATATATACAGACCCCCCTATACTTAGCGAGTGTTGTGTCCTCAAAGTTCAAGAAGCATATAGATGACATAGCTCGGGCTAAGTGTAAGAGAGTTAAAAAGGAAAAGAAAAAAGAACAAGATTTACAGAACCGCCCCCTATACTTTGGCTGTGTTCAGTCTAAGTATAGAAAAAGGGCGGAAACAAATGAAGCAGTTAGGATATGTGAATGATGAGAGTATATACAAATGGGTATCGGTTCCCCCTATACTTAGGCTATGGTCAGCGTAAGAATAAGAGAAGGGTGGAGATGGAGCGATCGAGAGATAGGAGAAGGATGGTATATACAGATGGTATCGGTCCCCCCTATACTTAGGCCTTGGCCTAAGTAGAGGAAGAAGCTGTACAAGTAGATCGATGTGGTCGGGGGGAGGGTGGGATTGATCTGATGAATCTTCAATGTCCTCGCTCTACGTGAAGTAGATGACCTCAACTTGAACTGTCTGCTCTTTGGATGATTCTATATATGGCTTCAGCAATTATCCAATCACTGAGAAAGGTTCTGCATCATCTTTGAGTTCGACAATATCCACACTTCCATTGGTATGCACATCGATGATGATGTAGGGACCCGTCTATTTTGATTTAAGTTTCCCATGAAAAATCTTCAACCGAGCATTAAACAACCACACTTTCTGCCCAGGGATAAAGGTTTTATCTAGAATGTGTATATCATGCCATCTCTTGACCTTGTCCTTATAGATCACACTATTGTCATATGCCTGGTTTCGGATTTCAATTAGCTCATTCAGATTTAAGTCTCGGCATAATTTCCCAAGGTGACAACTCCAATTCAACTTTTTGATAGCCCATTCTGATTTGTAAATCAATTCTGCAGGTAGATGGCATGGCTTGCCATAGATCATCCTAAAAGGTGAAGTACCGAGTAGAGTCTTATAGGTTGTCCTATAGGCCCACAGAACCTGGTCCAACAGTTTCGACCAGTTCTCCTATCTGGACGAACCAACTTCTGAAGAATACCCTTCACCTCTCTATTAGAAACCTCTGTCATGCCATTAGATTGTGGATGATATGGGTTGGCTATTCTATGCTCAAATTTATACTCTTTAGCCAAAGTTCTCATTTCCTTATTCATGAAGTGGCTACCTCCATCAGAAATCAAAACTTTTGGTATTCCGAACCTTGCAATGATATTATACTTGATAAACTTACCGACGATTTTGCTATTTGCGGTTCGGGTTGGAATAGCCTCTACCCATCTAGATAAATAATCAACCGCTAACAAGATGTACTCAAATCCATTGCTATTGGGAAAGGGACCCATAAAATCAATCCCCCATGCATCGAAAACATCATAGAAAATCATTGGTTGCATGGGCATTTCATCTCTATAACCAACAGTCCCTTCCATCCTTTGGCAAATCGGGCAAGACCGTACAAATTCATTAGCATCTCGAAATAAGGTCTGCCAGTAAAATCCACATTGGAGTACCTTGTGCGCGGTTCTCTTTCCCGAATGGTGTCCTCCAGACTCGAGAGTATGACAATGTGTGAGGACACTCAAGTATTCCTCCTGAGGAATACATCTTCGCCAGACACAATCCGCTCCCTCATAGAAAAGGAAAGGATCGTCCCAATGGTATTTTCTTGAATCCGATTTTAATCGATCAATAATTCTCTTGGTCCAACCAAAGGGAATTTTCTTGAAGACAAGATAGTTCACAATGTTGGAATACCATGGGGTTGAATCAATAACACAAATAGATTCGTCTGGAAAAGTCTCCTTAATAGGTCCAGTGTTAGGATAATCATTTTGCTCTATTCGGAAAAGGTGATCAGTAACCACATTCTTTATTCCAGGTTTATCTTTGATCTCCAAATTAAATTCTTGAATTAACAAGATTCATCTCAAAAGCCGTGCTTTGGCATCTTTCTTATCCATAAGATATCTTATTGCCGTATGATCAGTGAAAATTGTCACCTTGGAGCCCAATATGTATGATCTGAATTTTTCAAGGGCCCAAACAACTGCGAGCATTTCCTTTTCAGTCACTGTATAATTTTTCTAGTGCAGGATCCAATACTTTGCTCGCGTAGTGAATCGCATAAGGAATTCCATCTCGTCTTTGTCCAAGCACAGCTCCGACAGCAAAATCTGATGCATCAGTCATGATCTCAAAGGGAAGAGACCAGTCGGGAGCTTGTAATATCGATGATTCACATATTTTCTTTTTCAGGAGCTCGAAGGCCTCTAGACACTTGTGATTTACAATGAACTCAGTGTCTTTTTCTAAGAGCTCAGTCAGTGGGCGGGCGATCTTTGAAAAATCAGGGATAAACCTTCGATAAAATCCAACATGCCCTAGAAAAGACCGCACTGACTTGACATTAGTTGGTGGCTCAAGTTTCTTGATCACATCAACCTTGGAAGGGTCGACCTCCATTCCCTTTTTGGAGATGACGTGCCCCAACACGATACCCTCAGTCACCATAAAGTGACTCTTCTCCCAGGAGAGTACCAAATTAACCTCCATGTATCTCTTGAGGACTCGGTCCGAGTGTGCTAAACATGTATCGAATGAATCACCATGAACCGAGAAGTAATCCATGAAGACTTCTAGGAAATCACCCACCATTTCGGCAAATACGGCAATCATGCACCGCTGAAATGTTCCTAGGGCATTACAAAGCCCGAATGGCATGCGCTTGAATGCGTAGGTACCGAAGGGACATGTAAATGTGGTCTTTTCCTGATCCTCGGGAGCGATAGCTACTTGATTGTAGCCAGAGTACCCGTCAAGAAAACAGAAGAATGCTTTCCCTGCAAGTCTCTCCAAGATTTGATCAATAAATGGCAGTGGAAAGTAATCTTTCTTGGTCGCAGCATTCAGGCGCCTGTAATCGACACAGATGCGCCACAATGTGGGCACTCGGGTCACAATCTCTACCCCCTCCTCGTTGATGATCATCTGGATTCCGACTTCTTCAGGACGACATGAAGGGGGGCCACCCACTTGGAGTTAGAAATGGGGTATATAAAACCTTCTTTGCACCATTTCTCTATCTCTTTCTTAACTACTTCCTGAAGATTGGGGTTTAATCTTCTCTGAAATTCATGGGAAGGCCTTGCATTCTCCTCAACATAGATTTGGTGCGAGCAGAGAGCGGGGTTTATTCCTACGAGATCCGACACAGTCCAACCGATGGCTTTTTGATTTCGCTCAAGGACTTTGAGTAATCTAGATTCCTGATCCATGGTTAATGATGAGCTACTGATCATAGGAAATTTTTCTTGGGTCCATTTAGAAATGCATACTTCAGTGTGGGAGGCAGTGGTTTCATCTTTGGCAAATCTGAATCATCAATTAAATCTGGCTGAATGATCTTTGCATCTAGCTCAGTGTCGGCTGGCGGTGTATCACTCTGTGATGTGCTGGCTACCAATTCTGAAGAAAGGTGAGTCGAATCGCTAAATTAGTATGGTAATTCGGCCAAAGCCGCATCCGACTCGTCATCGATATTTCTTGATTTTCCCGAAGAAGATGGGACTGACAAATACGAAAGGATTTCTGTGTCATTAAGGCTATAAGCACCTGGGTGTCTAGATATGCTTGGCAACATCTCGCTAACTGCATAGTGCATTGTTTCTTCTTCTGTTAGGGTGTTGTCAATCTGAAGGTCAGGCAGTTGGTCCCATGGCCCAGTATTGTTGATGAGATACATTCGGATGTTTTGGCATATTCAGTGGTGGGTTCAGAATCTGGTATTCACCACTTTGTTTGTTTCATCTCCAAATCCACTTCTCTGCTTGGGGTGCGGAATTTTATCATTCCGGTGCCGTAATCAAATACAGCTTTGGTGTTTCTTAAGAATGGTCTTCCAAGAATGGTTTATGATTCCTACCAATGGTTCGGGGTCTCCATATCAAGGACAGTGAAGTCCACTTTGTATTCCATATCCTCGATCATGATGATAACATTGTTCACTTCTCTCTTAGGTCTTTTAGTGGATTTATCAGCAAATTGGAGTAATGATAATGATTTCTTGAGAGGACCTAACTCCAATCTATAGTATAAGGCTAAGGGTAGAAGATTTATGGAAGAACCATTATCGAGAAGTGTGCGCGCGAACGCAATGCCGCCAATGCGACTTTCCACATAATGAGAACCCAGATCCCTTTTCTTTCTTGGCAGATGCTGATTTTTGACACATTTGGTAGTGGTAACTGTCAAGATATGAGTCTCCACAAATTGGCTTGGTTTCTTTGTACGATTTCTGGTGGGAGTGCATTTCAACTTTAAGTACTTCTGAAATGCTGGATTACTGGCCACATACTAATTAAAGGGTACTTTGACTGTGATATTTTGCTGGCAGAATCGTTCCATTTCTGGGTCATCTAGAATGTTTTTCTTTTGTTTTCCTTTTTTAAGAGCATGGGGGAAAGGAATGGAAGCATTTGAGACAGGAGATAGAGAGCCAGAATCATAAATAAGAGAATCTTTTAGAAATGGAGTTCCTATTACAATCATGAGTTTTTTGATAATAATCAAAATCAGGTTGCTGAAAATGTGACAAAGGGATTTTTGCAGCAACTAGAGGTTCAAGGTCCTCTGCAGGCTCCATAGATGCTTTTCCCTTCTCTTGTGCTGAGATCTTCATGCGTCCTTTTTCCTCATCCTCAAAAGCATCCTCCGGTTGATCTTTTGAGTCTTCCTGATCCGATTCCCATGCCTAGTCAGGTACGACCATGGTCCTTCCGCTCCTGAGTGACATGGCATTGATATTGTCAAACGGAAGGATCTCATGTTCAGATGTGGAGAAATCTGAATAGTATATCTGGCCGTTGTGTTGAGACGATTGAGATTTGTTCAAGCTATTGGGGTTAGCTTGTACTTGGGCGGGAATAGTTGTGGTTGGGGTTGTCTGTTCATCCTTCCAACGGGACAAGCGATTAACATCAACCCGGAGATCGTGCAGTTCATTTCGGAAGTTGCGAATTTCTTAAAGCATATGTCTCTGGATATCTATCGGTTCTTCTGGATGGCAGGATAATTGAGCTGATTGTTTTGGAGCTTGATATTGCTGACGATATTGCTGAGGCTGGTTCTGGCGGTTGTATGACTGCTGCTTCGGATGCTGATGTGATGTAGTATTCTGAGTGTGTTGAGGAGCAGATGGAAGTGCGGCATTATGGAAAGTGGGCGGGCGTTGATAAGGCTGACGGTCCCCCATATTACCCTGTCAGGTAGTGTCCTGTGTGTACCAAATGTTGTTTACTTCAAATGTCAGTAGCAGGGCTACTTCAATAGTTTCAGCTGGTGGAGGTGATTGCTGGGAAAGTTGGGAATAGGATTGGTCCTGAGCCCATGGTTGCTGTTGTCCTGATCCTGGCTGCTCTTGGACATGATGTACATGATAGATCGGGACCGTAGGGGCAGTCGACATCCCCATCTTGGATACCTTCTCAGTGAGCTCCTCCATTTTCTTTGGGAATTGGGAAATCATGTTGTCGATGTTGTTCATCCGCTTATGAATTTGATCCACAATCGTTAATTTATTAGAAATGATGTTCATATTCGGAATCAAATCCTCTGCTATTTCTGCGACAGTTTGCTTTCCTCCTTTGGATTGAAATGTGTTCAGGGAATCAGTGTATGCTCTACTGGTAATTTGTGAGCGGCTTGTCTCTGCCATCTTCTCTAGTACTTTCCAGACGGTCTCAGCTCCCTGTGATGTGTAATTGCCTCCGCAGGCAGCGGTAACTAACCTTTGAGTCTGGTAGTTGAGGCCAGAATAGAGTGACTGAACCAGGATGTTGTTATCCAGGTCATGGAAGGGACACTTCTGTAGCAGATCTTTAAACGTATCCCAAGCCTCACAGAGTGGTTCATTAGACATCTGAGAGAAACTGGTGATGCAGGTCCTCATTTGGTTGGTCTGACTCAAAGGGTATAATTTCTTCAAGAATAGGTTCTTGAACCTATCATAAGTGGTTACCGTCACTCCTAAGTTCTTCACCCAGTAATGTGCCTTTCCCTTCAAGGCGAAAGGAAGTGCAGTGAGACGAATGTAGTCCTGGCTAACTTGTGGGTGCCTCAGATTGGAACATATCAGCTCCAAATCTCGCAAGAATTCATATGGCTCTTCAGTCGCATTCCCATGGAATTGGGGTAATTGACTCAGAAAATGTGGCTTCAGTTCATAGTTAATTTCTGGCTGAGGTGGCTGCAAATAATTCCTCACTCTGTATTGTCCAGGATTGTATGCGGCTTCCATTGACGGTTCTTCCCTAGCGTTTAACTGCTCCCTCAGTAACAGTTGTTGCTGCTCAGATGCAGCCAATCTTGCAAAAATCATCTGGATAGGATCTTCATTATGTTCATCTTCGTGGTCTTTCTTGGATGACATCTTGGGAGGCATCTTTTTCTTCTTCTTCTCTTCACCTTCAGAATGGGAAAAATCAGAGTCAATAGACTTGAAAGAATCAGAATCAGAGTTATCGAGGTGAGAGTCTTCCTCGATGTGATCAGGAGATAAAGAAAGAGTATGTGTTTGCCCTCCTTCTAGGAAGATGAAAGAATCATAAGAGGAAGATTCAAGGGGAGGGTGTCCATGAACCCAAGGGGGTCCTGAGTAAGAGTGCCTCCAAACCTTTGGAAAATTTATGGTGGTCAGAGAAGGGTTCGCGGAGTCCTAACGAGAATTACCACAATTTTCCATTCCCGATTCAAAATGATCAACAAGAGGTTTATGGTTCATGATCTAGGCACAAGTGTGCGGTGTTCGTTGATTATCTAGTTTCTACGCACAGTCCAAACACAATACAAAGGTTTGTTTCACCAACTCACTCAGTGAAGGCCGTGAGGGTTCGACCAATAATCTTGTTAGTTTTAATTGGTGAGAATACAAATCTTGCAAGCCGTTTAAACGAGCTGTTAGGTGCATGTATTTCCCGACCGACTGTCCCGAATTCTTATGACTAGTTGCACCTACTTTCAGCCAGTATGGGAGTAAGTAAGGACCGTAAAACGGCTACCCTTACTTGAGGATGGAGCCTTACGCAGTGTCCTCTAAATCACCCACTCTGCTAAAGAAATCCGGACCGTTTACCGGCTACCCTTTAGATCCTCACTGAGAAGTAGCTAATCATTTTTGGTAGAATCAGTAGTCAGTATGAAAATCCTGGCTTGGCTCTATCCTAGTGTGCAGCTCTCTCCTCGCTGCAAGATAAAAGCAAACAATGTCGGGGTTGCTCTCCTGCAAAAATTCTTGATTTTATGTATTCTTAAGATCACTGAATTAGATGATCACTGAAGAATTTAAATGAGCACAAATATACTTGTACCGTCTAGTCCCAATTTCCTTTAGAGTTATGTGATAAAACGAGAGGGAGAAGTTCGGGAAAAGCCGATGCACGTGAAAACAATGATGTATGCTTAGTTAGAAGAAATACAGAATTGAAAAATTTTTCTAATTAAATGCAAACCGATGAAAATCGCACCTAAGCAGAAAGTTCTATTAGCGGGAAAGAATTGAGTTAAATTTTTGGCTAAATTGAACGATCTATGTGCATCTCAGTTAATAGTGAAGTGTGGCCTAAGATCCTACGAGCACAATCAATAAGTTAAAATGCTCTGAGAGCCGTATGTGCAGGTCTATCCTAATCGCCACTCAAGTCAGGCCCCACCCTCACCGGAGAGTGAAACAGACCATGACACACCACGGAAAAGTTCAGAGTCTTTTTACACACGCGAGAGTCCAAACGGACACCACTGTAAAAGAGCAATTAATTACAGAAAATAAAATTGCAGAAATTAAAAACCTGGACTCTACGCTCTCTCACGACTCGACTCGATCTTAAATTAATTGCGGCTTTTCAGAAGTCGGTGAAGATGCTTCGGTTTCTTAACAAACCGCTCTATGTGCGACGGGTACCTCGTAAGAAAAATAAGAGAGAAAATGTAAGAGAGTGACTCAAAAATACAATAAGAGAAATAAATGCTGAAAAATAAATGCAGGAAATAAACTGGAATTTACAATAAAAAATCCGAGGGTCAGACTACCCGAATGCGGAAAACCAAACGAAAAATTTCAAAACACAAAACTAAGCCGTTTGCCTCCCCGGCAACGGCGCCATCTGACGGATCTGTAGATCGCTTCTTTAAAAAAATATTTTAATTTGTTCGTGCTAAAAATTAATGTGAGTTGTCGTTCGTTGTGGGCGGCGATCGGAATCGGTCAAGAAAATAACCACAATTAATTATTCAATTTTTTATCAAGTGGTTTTATGTTTATTTTACTTGGGCAAGTCTCAAGGTTGATCACGAGGAGGCAAAGGAACAACCTACAATTATGTCTATCAAAATTCATGCACGGTTTTCGAGGCGGTCTTTTTTTGGAATTTTTAATGCAAATAAGGGATGCAAGATGCAATTTTGGCCCTTTTAGGGACTAAAATGCAAATTACGTTCAATCAATGTCCGAAAAATATGAAACTTGGCCATGATGTAAAATATGATGAAATGAATGCACTGTAATTTTTTTGGAATTTGTGAATGTAATATGAATTTTTTATTGATTTTTAAATACAAAGAATATGAATTTCAATATTTATATATAATAAATATTAAACCTACTTATTTTAAAGGAATAAAATTATCTAAGATCTATCACTAGGTGATTGATCTCAAGAAAATTATAAAACTTGAAAATGTAAGATCTAATACCTATTAAAAATCAAATACTGAAATATGCGAAATGATTTTTACAGGGCAAATTATATATGCAAATGAAAATCTTTTTGGGCTCAATGTCAAACATAGTTAACTCTACAATATGTGATTTTTCAGGAATTTTTAGAGCAATGGTTAATCAAATACAAAATTAAGGACACGAACTGGGCAAAATATATAAATTTCCATGAAGTAATTAATTATTAATTAACCATCGACCACAAAAATGTCCACAATATATCAAAATGTAGAGAATTGCATGAGGAACACGATGCTATTTTTTGATAAATAAAATGATGAAAGATAGCGGTTCAAACCCGAAGGGAAATACAAGATACTGGTGGGCTACTTCTACAAAATAAGTAATTAAAATGAACAATGAAAATGCCAAGGGGACATACATGCAATTACTGATACTGGTGGGCTACTTCTATAATTATCCAAGGAGTCACATGTGGTGCACGTGAACTTGGTCGGCGGAGGCAGATGAGTAAATACGAAGAAGGTCAGGGGCGTCTCTGAAAATTTCTCAATAGGTCACGTGACAAGCACGTGACCACTAGGTTGGAGTTACTTGCAAAGCACGGATCTTCCAGGGACCTTCTAGCAATGTTCCCTCCCGGCACGTGCCTCGCACGTGGGGAGGGCCTCGGGTCCAACGCCCAGCCGGTGAAGCACGGTGGCTCGTGAGAGCCGCTCCGACGGAGAACCCTCAAGCTACTGGAGAGGATGCTCTTGGTGGTTGGATGGAGTCGGAGTCGTGGTGGAGGGAGCGGAGGTCGGTGAAGACGGTGTAGTCGTCGTTGGTGAAGTATCCAGGAGGAGTCGATGTCGGTGGGAGTCGTAGGAGGCGCTCGCAGAAGCGTTGATGGTGGTAATTGTCGAAGCAGATGAAGTTTGGAGTCATTGTCGTTCACCGTAGAGGAGTTTTTGTGATGGTGGAGGGCGGCTCGTTGTAGAAGATGGACCAAGGCTGAGGCGTAGAGGATGGAAGTTGTGGGTGATGAAGGGAATGACGATCGAGAGAGATAGAGCGAGAGAGGGAGAAGGAGGATACCTGGAGGGGTGAGGGCTCAACGGCGAGGGCAAGCCGGAGCAAAGTAGCTACGGAGGGAGGAGGCTGCGACAAGGCCAAGAAGACCGTGGATCACGCCGGACCTTAGGTGTCACGGCCAGAAGGGGACTTGCGGTGAATGTGGATCTCCTCGACGATGGCGTGTTTAAATAGGGGTGTCGGGTGGTTTACAGGAGAACGAAATAATCGGGGATCGGTGATGGAGGATCGGGAGAGGGGATTTGATTTGACGAGATATGGTGGCGGCTGGAGATCTCATGATATCGGAGAAGATCCGATTGATGGTGAAAATCGTGGGCGATCTGATCGTGATTTGGCGGCGGAGAAAATCGCGGTGGCGGTGAGATTTGGGGGTGCCGCTGCCCGCGATGGAAAGTAGGGGACGAGGAAGACGAGCCCCTAGTCGTCCGATCGGCAGAGATCGGGCGGCCAGATGATCGACACGTGGCGCTTGGGAGAGGGCTGAAGAGAAGAGCACGTGCGTGAGGCGGCTTCTTCTTTTTTTTAAAAATGAGTTAATAAATAAATACAAAATGGGTGACACGTGGCGGCTCCACGAGCAGCCACGTGTCAGCCCCACAAAAATCAGAATTTAAATCCTTTGTAAAATATAAAATAAATAGTAAACAGCCTCGGATCGAAAAAGTTTCTTCAAAAAATTGCTCGTCTCGATGAGATCTACAACTTTTATGAAGACATCAAAACCTAAATCGATCATTTTCACAAAGTGATATTTTTGGGGTATCCCAGGTTTGTAATTTTTTGTCATTTTTAAACCAGAAAAAATATGATAAAATCAAAGATAAGTAATAACACATTAATCTAATTTTTTGGATTTTTATTAATTAAGAAAAAGAAGAAATAAAATAAAATAAGAAAAAGACCAATTTTGTATAAGTGGTTAATGAAGACTCAGACCCAATTTGTTTCTTTGATTTCAAGCTCAATATGGATTTGGATTTTTTCGCATTACTTTTATCAAAGAAAACAAATCAAAAAGAAAAGAACTAAAATAGCTTAATTATGTACATAAAATAATAGGTCAAAATTAGCTAAAATACAAAATGTACAAAAGAGGCCCAAAACCCAACTTTCACATATGAGCTCTGATTCACTTGAACTTGGTCTTGTTTTGAAGGTAATTGAGTGTACATTAGTTCAAAAGTGAGTAGGATCAAAACGGACATTGGATGGGGATGATATGAGGATTTTAGTCCAGAAATCCTGAAACTAGGGTTTGGGTTTTGGTCCATTTATTTGGGTTAGTGAAATTTTTGTATTTTTCATTTATTCTTGTTAGTGATATGTACACAATGGAGGTCATTTTGTGTCATTCAGAGTTAGCATGAATGAGTTAAAAATCCAGGAAGTTAGGCTATTTACAGGTCATTTTGGCTTGGATTTTTAACTTCTTATTTTGTGCAGAAATTAGTGCTAAAATGCAATTCTTATGAAAACATGCATGAATGCTAATTATGAAGAATAAATGCCTACATGCTATTGATTTTGAGGGATTTGAGCTTAATAAATGAGATGTAGAGTGATGAATCTGAGATTCATCAATGGCTGCGAAAGAACTATCTTAAAGAGAGGGTTCTTCTGAAATGAAAACGATGACGAAGATGGTCGAGATATGGTTTTGTAGGCTCGAACCCACGGAATCTGGGTATGACACCAATATTCTGACATCTTCACAACACATACAATACAATACGCAATGCAAATCCCAAGTTCACCAACTTCACACGATGAAGGTCACAAAGGTCTGGTCGATTATATTTTCAATATTCAATATATGATAATACAATTTTGGAGTCAGTTACACACAAGTATGGCACCCTGATGTCCAGATGCGGTTCTATTATTCCTCAATCAAAGGGATGATCTTCCGGGGCTAGTGGGTTATATCTCACCCCTAAAGGAAATAGTAGACTGGCATACCCAAAACATCTATTGTGGTCTATGGTGAGTGCTTCCAGCTCCCAAAATTGTAATAGGCGCATGTCCAGGGTGTTGGGCTCTAACATTAAGGTTGTGTCTTCACCCACTCATAGTCTAGACGTAACTACCTATGTACAAGTATGGCGTGGCTCTCCCACAATCAATTCAATTTTTATGCAACTTTTAATTAATCAAATATGTTTAGAAGTCCCAATTTTAGAAATAGGATATCACTTGCTTTAAAGTTCAAGATCAAGCACGTCCACTGGAAAGTCCCGATTCCTTAAATCCTATGTGAGAAAGCACAGAGGGAGGAGTCGGAAAAATCAATGTAAGTTGATAAAAAAATGATGCATGCTCAAATAGAAATACTTAAAGTGATCCTCGCAATCTCTGTGCAGTATGCTAAACAGAATTGAAATCTATACTATGTGAATACACCGAAAAATTGCTCCTAAACAGATATTTCAATTATCGAGTGAAGAACAAGTTAATTTTATCTAAATAGAACATCTGGTGCGTCTTTTACTGGATGTAGGACCACGAGTGTAAAAAATACATCCTAGTAGATCTACTAGCAATAGTGCAGTTCGGATCTTCATCAAGCGCCACAAATAAATAAGCCTGACAGGCCAAGTATCCAGTGTCCGGGTACACACCTAAGAACCAAAATAAGAACCGCTAGAAATAAACAGTTATTACAATAATTTGCAAAAATAAATGAATTAAAAAAATAAACTCTCTCTCCAAAATAAAAATGTATTCTTCATGCCTACTCCACGAGCTCGGTCCATAGAATCGCTCACCTCCAATTGCTTCGAGTTGCATCAGCCTCTAAGAAAGCTACTCCAAGTCCACCGGACTCTTAGCACAAAATAAGGATAAATATTAGAAAGATAAACATAAATATATGTATATATAATAAATAAATTTTGAAAATAAAAAAAAGATATTTATTCGCAAGAAAATCGAGGGACGGACTACTTGAGGTGGAAAACCTATTTACTATGTAATCTAAAAATCGATCCTAAACCGTATACCTCCAACGCAATGGTGTCATTTGACAAATGCTCTCTCTACCACCTTTAATTAATAAAAATTAATTGTCATTTATAGCAGGTGATAAAGAACGAGTCAATCAAAAATGACCACATGAAAAATATTGTAAAATTAATGATCCATGCGGTCAATTGTTTGTTTTACTTGGGCAAATCCCAAGGTCGAACTCAGGGAGGTAATATGAGGTCTAGAATCAACTTTCAAACAACTTAGGATTTAGGTTTTCAAAAGATGAATATTTTTTTGGATTTTTAGATTTTACAAATTTTTGTTAATTTTTAATAAAAGATGCAGAGATCTTGAAGCAAATATGATGAATGAATTTTTGTAATTTTTTATGCAAGAAAATAATGCATTGTAGTGTGAAAGAGAAATTAAATAATGTATTTTTTAGAGTTTTTAGTGAATGATGAATGAATGCAGAAAATAAATGATGAAAGAAAATGATATGGCCAATCAATCTTTTCTCAATCTAATATCCAAACCCCATGAATTTAGAGAGATAACTTATCAATAAATGTTAAAGTGATTGCCAAGAGATACCCAAATTTTCAACAATTTAATGAGTAAGAAAAATCAATATTAGACAGTATGTGACTCAAAAAATAATGAATAACTTCCTCTAAGTTACTGGTGTCCAAGCATATCTCAAAATGTTTAATTCAATGTCTTGAATTATTGAAAATTAAAATAACTTCAAAATTACACCAAAAACACAATAATCGGATAAGGAATGCTCAAGTTATTCACTGAGGAATGCAATGGTGTACTATAATTAAAATAAATAGAAATTATTCCAAAATAAACCTTCAGAGGGGTCCTTTGGTAGTTTCTTGGAGCCAGCAGGTATATTGCACAATTTGACCAGAGCATGGATGCATGCATGAATCCTAGAAGCATAGAGGGGTTCGGTGACTAGGTCTCTGTGTAATTTGTTGGAGTCGCGGGGGTGCCACTTCATGTTTTTATGCTCGTGGAGGGCACGTGAGGAGCCAATGGGGATTGAGTTTGTTACATGTTCTTTTTGATCTCCAACGTGAAGAGGTTGGGTTCTTCGATTCCTGGAATTCAGGGATAATGGGCTATAGTTGAAGGAGATAAAGAATTAAGAGGGTTGTTGGGTTGAAAAAGAAGGGGATTGAGATAATAGGTTAGGGTGACGATAATGGGTTCGTTTGGACATGGTTTCTTGGTTGGGCTTCTGCTACAAGTGATAGGAGATAGACTTTGGTTTGGTTTACGGGAGAAGAGTACAGAGGTGGTTAGGGAAAGGGAGATCCACCACGGTGGTTGGCCGCCAAAAGAGATAACGGGGGAGAGGTTGGTCAGTGATAAAATGATTTGGCTGATGGGAGGCAGAGGGGGTGTTGGATTCGATCTGGGAAGACTAGAGGAAGGAGATGAGGGGAGGACTATTGGATCATACAAGATCCAATGTCCCATGTTGAGCATGGGTTCAAAAGAGGGTTTCTGCTTATGGTTTTTGGATTGAACTTGATAATGGCTAGGGAGAGAAGTGCTAAGGACAAACTAGGTTGACTGACGGGAGGGGTGCGTTGACCTGGACATTGAGGTTGAGTTGAGTTGGACCAATGGCATGAGGAACCTATGCATTGACCATTGGCCATGCCTATAATCGTAAAGAAAATAGAAAATAAATAATGAATGGACTCTAGTGTAAAAATGACCAAAATATAAAATGTAGCCCTAAATGCATTCTACAATGTTCATGAAGGACTCGAATGTGAATGAACTCGATTGTGCAAGTTGTGAATTTTTGTTTGCTATTTTATAAATATATAATACCATTTTTTATTTTTTATTTTTTTTATTTTCTATATATGTAAATGCATGTAAAAATCAAATGTGATGTAGAATAATGCAATGGATACAAATACATTTTTTAGTATTTTTATGAGTCAAGAAAAGGTCAGAATAAAATATAGAAGTGGAAAATTTATAGATGAATTAGGATGAATGCTCAAGTCAGAATCAGGCTTTTTCTTTTCTATTTTTTATTTTTATTTTTTAAAAAAGTTAGAAAATGAAATGTAACAAATAAATGAAAAAATAAATAAAACGATTTAAATATGTAGATGAAATAACAAGTAAAAAATCAGTAAATCTGTACAATTTACAATTCGGTCCCAAAGCCCAAGTTTCACAAAACTTCAGATTTTTTGAATTTGGCTTCATTTATAGGTAATTGATTGTACATTAATTCAAAAGTGAGTAAATTGGAATTGGATAATATTTGTGAGAGATATCATCACTTACGACTTCTTATCCTGTAATTAGGGCTTGGGTTTATTTTACATATATACAAGATAATATTTTTTTAGGATTTTTTATTGATTAATATTAACAATATGTACACATTAGAGTTGGTTTTATATCAGCTGGAGTTGGTGTGAATTAATTAAAAATGGGTGAAGCTAGGTGACGAATCCAAAAATACCCTATGTTAATTTGCATGAATTATCGTTTAAATTTATCATTTCATTGTAGGCGGGAATTCAGAATCTATCAAGAAATAACCACAATAATTTATTTATTTTTTGTTGACGTGGTTTTATGTTTATTTTACTTGGGCAAGTCCCAAGGTTGAACTCAAGGAGGCAAAGGAACAACCTAGAATTATGTCTATAAAAGCTTGTGCACGATTTTCGAGGTGGTATTTTTTGGTATTTTTAATGCAATTTTGGAATGCAAAATGCAAATGTTGCCAATTTTAAGGACTAAAATGCAATTTCAATCAAATAATGTCAAAAAATTACAAAACTTGGTCGAGATGTAAAATATGGTGAA
This sequence comes from Ottelia alismoides, assembly GCA_037367405.1. NCBI lineage: Eukaryota > Viridiplantae > Streptophyta > Magnoliopsida > Alismatales > Hydrocharitaceae > Ottelia > Ottelia alismoides. Next base: position 369,896 of record JAZKJV010009941.1, on the reverse strand, counting down.
ATTAACACAATGTAATTTTTGGGGAATTTTTAGAATCAAAATGAATATTTAACGAATTTGTAAATGCAAAAGGTGTGAATTTCAATATTTAATTAAAATAAATATTAAACCTATATACCTATATATTTTCAAATAATAAAATTATCCAAGATATAACACTAAGTGATTGATCTCAGAAAAATCCTAAACCTTAAATATACGAGATTTAATACCTATTAAAAATTAAAGATTGAAATCTACAAATGATTTTTATAGAGCAAATCATGCTGAAAATGTAATTCTTTTTGGGCACAATGTAACTAGCTATTAATTCTACGATCCTTGAGTCTTTCGTAATTTTTCTAGCAGTGGTTAATTAACTATGAACTTCCAAGCATAAAATGGGTAAAATATGCAATTTTCCACAAGAAAATTAATCATTAATTAACCGCAAGCAATAAAAATATGATAAGCATGCCACAATGTAGAGAATTAATTATAGAACATCATGCTAATTTTTAAATAATAAAAATTTCCAATAAAATAGCTCGAGGTGGAGAGGGAAGTCAGGGGTTTAACTGCAATTATAATAAATAAATAAAATAAAATAATTGCAGAATAGGGACTTAAGTGTAAATACTGATACTGCTGGGGGGTAGTTGCAAAATTGCCACTAGGTTATGTGCGGGTCACATGACCTATGGTCAGGGGCACTTTGTGAACTTGGCGGATCTTCGGGGGCTTGAATGCAAAGATCCCCCAATGTGCGTGCCACGCACGTGTGCAGGGGCCTCGAGACTCGAATCCGGCTAAGGGGTGTAGAATGGGGAGGTCCTCTAGAGAAGGCGTGGCCCTGTAGGGCTCTAGGCGGAGCACCGAAGGCTTGGCACCTGCGGCGGCGCTTGAGGGCGAAGGTGGAGGAGCGGCGTAACGGTAGTGGTGGTGACTCTCAGGGGCGTGGAAAGTGTAGCACGGACGGAGGGAAGTTCCTAGTGTCAAAGCTCGAGCAGGCGTGGCGGGACGGCTGGCGATGCAGATGCAGCCACGGAGGTGTTGCAGAAGGCAGAGCGGGTCGCGGCAGAGTCGGCGTTCTAGAGTACGGACGAGACGTGGGGTGAAGCTGAGCAAAGGTAGAGGATATTTGTGTCAGTGAATATTGCTGATGAATTCAATGTCATTGGAGGATGATGTAGCGGGGGTTGGAAAGGATGAAGGTGGAGGACGTTGGATTGACGGCAGTGGCACCTGAGGAAGGCAAGCGCGCAGCAGAGCGCAGCTGCAATCGCGTGAGATGGTCGGATCTCGTCGGGAAAAGAATAGAGGGTCGGGCTATCACCACTGACCTTCTCTTGAACTTGTGTAGCCGACAGATGAACGGAGAGGGGTAACGACTATGTAGTTAAATAGAAGGGAGAAAAGGAGATGGCGATGGAAGTGTGAGATTTGGGGGAAGTTGATTGATCTGGAGAACATGATGGAGTCCGTGATTGGAGTCCAACGAAGGAAAAAGGGGGAAGGAGATGGAGGATTTGACGAGATTCACGGGGCGGTGGTAGGATTCACGGGGTTGAGCGGAAACGGCACCCCAATTAGGTAGGAGGGCAGCGGCAAGATTCGCAAGGGTGACCAGAGGTAGTGCCCCGATTAGGCAAGAGGCGGAGGACAGTGGAGGGCAGCGGAGGAAGGAGAAGAGAGGAGGGTCGTCTGATTGGTCGAGATCAGACAGCCTAATTGTACCATGTGTTTTATTTACTTTTTTTATTTTTTTTATTTTTTATTACTTTAAATGTTTTTAGTAAATATATATATATACCAAAAATGGATGACACGTGGCGGCTCCAGGAGCTACCACGTGTCAACTCCACAAAAATCAGAAAATAAAATACAATGAAAAATCAAGGATAAATATCAAATGACCTCAGATCAAAAAAGTTTCTTCACGAAAGTAGTTGTTCGTCTCGACAAGATCTACAACTTTCATGAAGGGATCAAAATCAAAATCGGTCATTTGCAAAAAGTGATATTTTTGGGTACTCTATGTACATAGAATACCTTGATTTTTGGGTTTAATAATTTTTTTCTTATTTTTAGACCAGATAAAAATACAGAAAAAATATGATAAAATCAAAGATAAATATTTACACATTAATCTAATTTTTGTATTTTTAATAATTAGGAAAATGAAGAAATAAAATAAAGTATGAAAAAGATAATTTTTTACATATAATTAGTGAAGACTAGATTCAGTTAGTTCTTTGATTTCAAGCTCATTTTAGATTTGGATTTTTTAGCATTTTAATAAAACTTTTGTCAAAGAAGATAAATGAAAAATAAATAAAATAAATGAGTTAATTATATACATAAAATAATCGGTCGAAAACTACAAAAATACAAAATGTACAAAAGATGCCCAAAACCCAACTTTCACGTATGAGCTCCGATCCACTTGAACTTGATCTTGTTTTGAAGGTAATTGAACATACATTAGTTCAAAAGTAACTAGGATCGAAACAAACACTGTATGAGGAAGATGTCAATGTTTTAGTCCAGAAATCCTATAATTAGTTTTAAGTTTCTGGTCCATTATTTATGTTAGTTATTTTTTTGTATTTTTTCTTTAGTCTTGTTAGTAATATGTGCATAATGGAGGTGGTTTCAGGTCATTTGGAGTTGGCATGAATTAGTTAAAAATCCGAGAACTTAATCTATTTTATAGGTCAATTTGGTTGGGATTTTTGGCTTCTTATTATATGCAATATGAGTGATAAAATGCAATTACAATTATACATGCATGAATGCTAATTATGCAGAATATATGAAGAAATGCATATGAATTTTGGGGATTTGAACTTAATTAATCATTTTTAGAGTGATGAATCTGAGATTCATCATCCCCCCTATACTTAAACCATGCTCGTCCCTGAGCATCTTAAGAAATGCAATGTGGTGAAATGAGATTGGGTTCCATACCAAGATCATGAGCTGAAGGTAAAAATGGAACTAGACCCGACCTTTGTATTATTAGTTTGGCGGAACTTCTATGAGACTTAGAATTTTAAAATCAACATCCTTCAAGTTCTACATATCATTATCATAGTTTTGGCTCATAGGTCATCCTAGATCAATACTCCTCCCAAAGCATACCCCATGAACATTGAACAATCGACTCGTATGTGTGAAAGGTTTTAGCTCTTCCCATCCAGAATGCTGGACTGCCATGTAATCCTCCTCTCCAGTAACTCATCCTCGGGGAGTCAGGTACTTCCTTCTAAGGTCTGTCGTGATGTGTTCATAATCGAAGAGAGGGAGAAACTAGAAGGATAAAAGAACTAGACGATGACCAATGTAATCACCTCTCCTTGTAAAGCCAATCAGTTTAGCCAAATCTCCACCAAGATCTGCAGGTTTTCTTGAAGCTTGGACCTTTTTGGTCATATATTTTTTTGGTAGTTGGCTTCTTTGTGTTTAGATTTTTGGTAGTTCTGCTTGGATCTTGTTGTGCCCCTATGGATATGAAATCTTTTTTTTTTCGTACATGTTTTGGGGTCTTAGAAAAAATTGTGCCCGGTCATCCATCTCTTTTCTGAAGCTTTATTTCAACCCGTACTCTGATCTTTAGATGTCCACGCTACCAGAAAAGAAACTGACAAAGTCTTCCAACACCCCGTTTAAGTAGAGCTAAGTGCATAGTGCGAGAGTACAAATTGATTCCCTATTCCAGAGTCGTACCCAGAATGAAGAGACCAGGTTAGATACTAAGAGTCAAACTCTGCACATTGTCATGTGGAACTCAAGAATTAAGTCATAGCCCGGAAGCTTCTAAAATGCTTTTTCTCGATGAAGTTCCTCTGAAAATTAGATGGGTTAAGGTCAAGTCCAGACCACTCTCGATTTCTACTCATAACTCAGTTCAGAACCCAAGTGCTTTTCCCAAATGCAAACGCATGTAATGCTAGATAAAGTACAAGTGCGTGAAATGCGAACATTTTATTTAATACAAGGAAAATTTATTTTTATGCAAAAATGAATAAGAAGTCATTTTTAAAAAATTTGGTTGGACACAGTTAGTGCTAGTTGCGAAACTCTCTCTTTTTTTTTAATTTTTTTCATGTTAGTTACCCACCCCGTAAATACATATAGACTTAGGTGAAAGTGCGAGCTATGGGTAAAATATATACACACCCCCTATACTTAGCGAGTGTTGTGTCCTCAGAGCACAAGAAGCATAGAGAAGACCTAGCTTGGGATAAGCGTAAGAGAGTGAAAAAGAAAAAGATAAATCGGTCTTATTGGACATGTGAGCCCACGACGAGCCATTATGCAATAAATATTATTGCAGATATCATTCCCTGATCTCAAATGAAGAATAAATAATTTGCATAATAGGTCCCTTAGTACAATTAGGGTTATGTACCATGGCCATCTTGATGATCATACAGTTGTTGATTCAAATACTGAATCATAGAGGTTGGTGCTTGGATGAACATGTAATGAGTTAGATTGAGGACTCATCAAGCACCATCAAATGATTGTTAAGAGATGATCTCCAGCCTGAGTAGGAGATGGCAATCCTTTCTCAGTTAGGCTGATATCTGACCGACCTCTTGATGCAGGTCCTCTGCATAGGAATAGAGATTCAGAGGTGTCAGATTAGTTAGGTCAAAGAGTTGACTTAACGAGATCGAGATAACCAAAGTCCTATATCGTATGTTGTCATGATATAGGCACGCATCCTCTGACCGGAGACAGATGTGTTACTATATGTCTGAGTATGTACATTTGGCAGACCAATAGGTTGATGACCTAACCAAGGTCTATACACCGGCGCGCTGGTGTGCATATAAGGGCATATGAGTAATACGATCTCTCAAAGGGATCATACAGGTTCACTACCGAACCGGAAGACATGAGCTCACTCATGAGATATTGGGAAGAATCGAATTCCGTGCGCACGGTCGTCTCGCTTTGGATGCTTGGCTGAATTTGAAGGTTTGATATATACTTTTGAAAAGTATATGATCAAGACCTAGGTATGATACATGCTTTTGGAAAGTATATAATCGATACCAACTCCCAATGATCAAAATGAGAAACTTACTGATAAAACCCTGAAGTAGACAGTATAAAGTTGATCTAATAATTTGGGTTTATTCTGAGTCTTCCAGTATGCAGCATGTACAGGTATTGGGAATACCTGAGGGTGATGTGATCATAAACAATTGTATAACCCTGACGCTTCCATTCCTAGGGAGTGATGAAACGGGTCTGGATTTTAGTGACTCCTCTCAGTAGAGAAGTAATCTGATCTTGATCCAAATGTTGGACATTGATCTGAATGTGATTCAGATGCAATGAGAAGATTATATTTGCCATCTTGATTTAATCAAGCATCTACGGGAGGCCCGAGATCTGGATTTGAGATGTAATCTCAATATCCAAGTCACTATACGTGGAACAATACAATCGCCCTGTCCTTATCTCCAAGTATTCACGGAGAAAGCGCATTATCCTTGAAAGAGTTCATGGATAATTCTATTGTTGATATATGTATCCGAGCATTGAGAATATGGATAAGTAAATGTGATTTAATTATAATGAATAATATGAATTTGATTCATATTATAAGGAGAGTTATCTTAGATAATTAAATGTGATTTGATTATCAAACATGTGAATAATGTGAATGTGCTTCTTATTTTGGGCACATGAGAATAAGTTATCCAATATAATTAAATGTGATTTAATTATTGTGGATAAGAATAATAAGGATAGTAATATCCAATTATTCATAAAATATTATAAATGTGATTTATAATGTATTAGAGAGAGCTAATTATAATTTATATTTGTTGATTAATTATTAATGTGTATTGGATACACATTGTCTAATTAATTGAAAATGTAAATTATATTTTGTTTTGGGTTGTGAATGTGATTCACAAATTTCCAATGTCAAGATTGCAATATTCCCAAAATTAATTGTGAATTATTTTTGGTAAATAAATCCCAACAAAAGTTGTTGGAAATAAATAATGAGAAAGATTTCCATGAAGATATACAATCTCATGAAATCTCATGAGATTGCCTCCATATGGAAGGGTGTGGGCGGCACCCATGTCCTATTTGGAATGGGTGGCCGTCCACCTTGAAGGTACATGAAGATGTGATCTCCATGTATATTCTCTCCTTATTTGTTGGAGTAATTTAGGATTGATTTATATTTGATTTTATCAAATATATTTTAATCTAAATTAAATCACAAGTTGTTGGCTTTTTCCAACAACAATCTTGGCCATTGGATTGACATAAATCAATCTCATCCATTGTTTTTATAAGTCCCATGGATTGAGCTCCATGGATCCCAAAACCCTATAAATAGAGAGGCATACCATGTTCTCTCTTTACACAGAATGCTTGAGAATCACATCTCTCTCTTTCTCTCTACACGTCTACTCTCTCTCCCTCTCATATGGTTGTTAACCATGGATGCCCTAGAGAGGTTCTCCATCGCCGCAGCGTCGTCGTTATGCTGCCCGATCATCTGCTCGTGGATCTCCATCTCCTTCGGTGCGCCTCGCTCGTGAAGAAGATGTCGGATCTCGTGTGTCGAGATCAGGAGATCCGTCGCTTGGATCATCAACATGGATTGCGAGAAGCACACAGTTCATCACTTGGATAATATTTGTGAGAGATATCATCACTTATGACTTTTTATCCTGGAATTAGGGCTTGGGTTTATTTTACATATATACAAGATAGTATTTTTTAGGATTTTTTATTGATTAATATTAACAATATGTACACAATAGAGTTGGTTTTATATCAGCTGGAGTTGGTGTGAATTAATTAAAAATGGGTGAAGCTAGGTGACGAATCCAAAAATACCCTATGTTAATTTTCATGAATTATCGTTTAAATTTATCATTTCATTGTAGGCGGGAATTCAGAATCGGTCAAGAAATAACCACAATAATTTATTTAATTTTTAGTTGACGTGGTTTTATGTCAATTTTACTTGTGCAAGTCCTAAGGTTGAACTCAAGGAGGCAAAGGAACAACCTAGAATTATGTCTATAAAAGCTCATGCACGATTTTCGAGGTGGTATTTTTTGGTAATTTTAATGCAATTTTGGAATGCAAAATGCAAATGTTGCCAATTTTAGGGACTAAAATGCAATTTCAATCAAACAATGTCAAAAAATTACGAAACTTGGCCGAGATGTAAAATATGGTGAAATGAACACAATGTAATTGTTTGGGGAATTTTTGGAATCAAAATGAATATTTAACGAATTTATAAATGCAAAAGGTGTGAGTTTCAATATTTAATTATAATAAATATTAAACCTATTTATTTTCAAATAATAAAATTATCCAAGATATAACACTAAGTAATTGATCTCAGAAAAATCCTAAACCTTGAAAATACGAGATTTAATACCTATTAAAAATTAAAGATTGAAATCTACAAAATGATTTTTATAGAGAAAATCATGCTGAAAATGCAATTCTTTTTGGGCATAATGTAACTAGCTACTACGATCCATGAGTCTTTGGTAATTTTTTCAAGTAGTGGTTAATTAACTATGAATTTCCAAGCATAGAATGGGTAAAATGTGCAATTTTCCACAAGAAAATTAATCATTAATTAACTGCAAGCAATAAAAATATGATGAGAATGCCACAATGTAGAGAATTAATTGTAGAACATCATGCTAATTTTTAAATAATAAAAATTTACAATAATATAGCTCGAATTAGAGAGGGAAGTCAAGGGTTTAACTGCAAATATAATATTTAAATAAAATAAAATAATTGCATAATAGGGACTTAAGTGTAAATACTGATACTGTTGGGGGGTAGTTGCAAAATTGCCACTAGGTTATGTGCGGGTCACATGACCTATGGTCGGGGGCACTTTGTGAACTTGGCGGATCTTCGGGGGCTTGAATGCAAAGGTCCACCAATGTACGTGCCACGCACGTGTGCAGGGGCCTCGAGACTCGAATCCGGCTAAGGGGTGTGGAATGGGGAGGTCCTCTAGAGAAGGCGTGGCCCTGCGGGGCTCTAGGTGGAGCATCGGTGGCTTGGCACCTGCGGCGGAGCCTGAGGGCGAAGGTGGAGGAGCGGCGGAACGGTTGTGGTGGTGACTCTCAGGGGCGTGCAAAGTGGATCACGGACGGAGGGAAGTTCGTGGTGTCGAAGCTCGAGCAGGTGTGGTGGGACGGCTGGCGATGCAGATGCAGCCATGTAGGCGCTGCAGAAGGCAGAGCGGGTCGCGGCGGAGTCGGCGTTCCAGAGTACGGACGAGACAGAGGGTGAAGCTGAGCAAAGGTAGAGGATATTTGTGTCAGTTTATATTGTTGATGAATTCGATGTCATTGGAGGATGATGTAGCGGGGGTTGGAAAGGATGTAGGTGGAGGACGTTGGATTGACGGCAGTGGCACTGGAGGAAGGCAAGCGCGCAGCAGAGCGCAGCTGCAACCGCACGAGATGGCCGGATCTCATCGGGAAAAGAATAGAGGGTCAGGCTATCGCCACCGACCTTCTCTTGAACTTGTGCAGCCGACAGATGAACGGAGAGGGGTAACGAATATGGAGTTAAATAGAAGGGAGAAGAGGACCTGATGATGGAAGTGTGAGATTTGGGGGAAGTTGATTAATCTGGAGAACATGATGGAGTCCATGATTGGAGTCCAATGAAGGAAAAAGGGGGAAGGAGATGGCGGATTTGACGAGATTCACGGGGCGGTGGCAGGATTCGCGGGGTTGAGCGGAAACGGCACCCCAATTAGGTAGGAGGGCAGCGGCAAGATTCGCAAGGGTGACCCGAGGTGATGCCCCGATTAGGCAAGAGGCGGAGGACAGTGGAGGAAGGAGAAGAGAGGAGGGTCGTCAGATTGGTCGAGATCAGACAACCTAATTGTACCATGTGTTTTATTTACTTTTTTATTTTTTTTATTTTTTATTTTTTTAAATGTTTTTAGTAAATATATATATACCAAAAATGAATGACACGTGGCGGCTCCAGGAGCTACCACGTGTCAGCTCCACAAAAATCAGAAAATAAAACACAATGAAAAATCAAGGATAAATATCAAATCACCTCAGATCGAAAAAGTTTCTTCACGAAAGTAGTTGTTCGTCTCGACAAGATCTACAACTTTCATGAAGGGATCAAAATCAAAATCGGTCATTTTGCAAAAAGTGATATTTTTTGGGTACTCTATGTACATAGAATACCTTGATTTTTGGGTTTAATAATTTTTTTCTTATTTTTAGACCAAATAAAAATACAGAAAAAATATGATAAAATCAAAGATAAATATTTACACATTAATCTAATTTTTGTATTTTTAATAATTAGGAAAATGAAGAAATAAAATAAAGTATGAAAAAGACAATTTTTTTACAAACAATTAGTGAAGACTTGGATTCAGTTAGTTCTTTGATTTCAAGCTCATTTTGGATTTGGATTTTTTAGCATTTTAATAAAACTTTTGTCAAAGAAGATAAATGAAAAAGAAATAAAATAAATGAGTTAATTATATACATAAAATAATCGGTCAAAAACTACAAAAATACAAAATGTACAAAAGATGCCCAAAACCCAACTTTCACGTATGAGCTCCGATCCACTTGAACTTGGTCTTGTTTTGAAGGTAATTGAATGTACATTAGTTCAAAAGTAAGTAGGATCGAAACAAACACTGTATGAGGAAGATGTCAACGTTTTAGTCCAGAAATCCTATAATTAGTTTTAAGTTTCTGGTCCATTATTTATGCTAGTTACTTTTTTGTATTTTTTATTTAGTCTTGTTAGTAACATGTTTATAATGGAGGTGGTTTCAGGTCATTTGAAGTTGGCATGAATTAGTTAAAAATCCGAGAACTAATCTATTTTACATGTCAATTTGGTTGGGACTTTTGGCTTCTTGTTATATGCAATATGAGTGATAAAATGCAATTATAATTATACGTGCATGAATGCTAATTATGCAGAATATATGAAGAAATGCATATGAATTTTGGGGATTTGAACTTAATTAATCATTTTTAGAGTGATGAATCTGAGATTCATCATCCCCCCTATATTTAAACCATGCTCGTCCCTGAGCATCTTAAGAAATGCAATGTGGTGAAATGAGATTGGGTTTCATACCAAGATCATGAGCTGAAGGTAAAAATGGAACTAGACCCGACCTGTGTATTATTAGTTTGGCGGAACTTCTATGAGACTTAGAATTTTAAAATCAACATATCATTATCATAGTTTCGGCTCATAGGTCATCCTAGATCAATCCTCCTCCCAAAGTATACCCCATGAACATTGAACAATCGACTCGTATGTGTGAAAGGTTTTAGCTCTTCCCATCCAGAATGCTAGACTGCCACGTAAACCTCCTCTCCAGTAACTCGTCCTCGAGGAGTCAGGTACTTCCTTCTAAGGTCTGTCGTGATGTGTTCATAATCGAAGAGAGGGAGAAACTAGAAGGAGAAAAGAACTAGAGGATGACCAATGTAATCACCTCTCCTTGTAAAGCCATTCAGTTTAGCCAAATCTCCACCGAGATCTACAGGTTTTCTTGAAGCTTGGACCTTTTTGGTCATATATTTATTTGGTAGTTGGCTTCTTTGTGTTTAGATTTTTGGTAGTTCTGCTTGGATCTTGTTGTGCCCCTACGGATATGGAATCTTTTTTTCGTACATGTTTTGAGGTCTTAGAAAAAATTGTGCACGGTCGTCCATCTCTTTTTCGAAGCTTTATTTCAACCCATACTCTGATCTTTAGACGTCCACGCTACCAGAAAAGAAACTCACAAAGTCTTCCAACACCCCGTTTAAGTAGAGCTAAGTGCATAGTGCGAGAGTACAAATTGATTCCCTATTCCAGAGGTGTACCCAGAATGAAGACACCAGGTAAGACACTAAGAGTCAAATTTTGCACATTGTCATGTGGAACTCAGAGAATTAAGTCATAGCCCGGAAGCTTCTAAAATGATTTTTCTCGATGAAGTTCCTCTGAAAATTAGATGGGTTAAGGTCAAGTCCAGACCACTCTCAATTTCTGCTCATAACTCAGTTCAGAACCCAAGAGCTTTTCCCAAATGCAAATGCATGTAATGCTGGATAAAGTGCAAGTGCGTGAAATGCGAACATTTTTTTAATACAAGGAAAATTTATTTTTATGCAAAAATGAATAAGAAGTCATTTTTAAAAAAAATGGTTGGACACGGTTAGTGCTAGTTGCGAAACTCTCTCTTTTTTTTAGTTTTTTTTCAAGTTAGTTACCCACCCCGTAAATACATATAGACTTAGGCGAAAGTGCGAGCTATGTGTAAAATATATACACACCCCCTATACTTAGCGAGTGTTGTGTCCTCAGAGCACAAAAGCGCAGAGAAGACATAGCTTGGGCTAAGCGTAAGAGAGTAAAAAAGAAAAAGATAAATCGGTCTTGTTGGACATTTGAGCCCACGGCGAGCCATTATGCAATAAATGTTATTGCAGATATCATTCCCTGATCTGAAATGAAGAATAAGAAATTTGCATAATAGGTCCCTTAGTACAATTAGGGTTATGTACCGTGTCCATCTTGATGATCATACAGTTGTTGATTCAAATATTGAATCATAGAGGCTGGTGCTTGGATGAACATCTAATGAGTTAGATTGAGGACTCATCAAGCACCATCAAATGATTGTTAAGAGATGATCTCCAGCCTGAGTAGGAGATGGCAATCCTTTCTCAGTTAGGCTGATATCTGATCGACCTCTTGATGCAGGTCCTCTACATAGGAATAGAGATTCGGAGGTGTCAGATTAGTTAAGTCAAAGAGTTAACTTAACGAGATCGAGATAACCAAAGTCCTATATCGTATGCTGTCATGATATAGGCACGCATCCTCTGACTGGAGACAAATGTGTTACTATATGTCTGAGTATGTACATTTGGCAGACCAATAGGTCGATGACCTAACCAAGGTCTATACACAGGCGCACTGGTGTGCATATAAGGGCATATGAGTAATATGATCTCTCAAAGGGATCATACAGGTTCATTATTGAACCGGAAGACATGAGCACACTCATGAGATATTGGGAAGAATCAAATTCCGTGTGCACGGTCGTCTCGCTTTGGAAGCTTGACTGAATTTGAAGGTTTGATATATACTTTTGAAAAGTATATGATCAAGACCTAGGTATGATATATGCTTTTGGAAAGTATATAATCGATACCAACTCCCAATGATCAAAATGAGAAACTTACTGATAAAACCTTGAAGTAGACAGTATAAAGTTGATCTAATACTTTGGGTTTATTCTGAGTCTTCCAGTATTCAGGATGTACAGGTATTGGGAATACCTGAGGGTGATGTGATCATAAACGATTGTATAACCATGACACTTTCATTCCTAGGGAGTGATGAAACGGGTCTAGATTTTAGTGACTCCTCTCAGCAGAGAAGTAATCTGATCTTGATCCAAATGTTGGACATTGATCTGAATGTGATTCAGATGCAATGAGAAGATTAGATTTGCGGTCTTGATTTAATCAAGCATCTATGGGAGTCCAGAGATCTGGATTTGAGATGTAATCTCAATATCCAAGTCACTATACGTGGAACAATACAATCGCCTTGTCCTTATCTCCAAGTATTCACGGAGAAAGCACATTATCCTTGAAAGAGTTCATGGATAATTCTATTGTTGATATATGTATCCGAGCATTGAGAAAATGGATAATTAAATGTGATTTAATTATCATGAATAATATGAATTTTATTCATATTATAAGGAGAGTTATCTTAGATAATTAAATGTGATTTGATTATCAAACATGTGAATAATGTGAATGTGATTCATATTATTTGGGCACATGAGAATAAGTTATCCAATATAATTAAATATGATTTAATTATTGTGGATAAGAATAATGTGGATAGTAATATCCAACTATTCATAATATATTATAAATGTGATTTATAATGTATTAGAGAGAGCTAATTATAATTTATATTTGTTGATTAATTATTAATGTGTATTGGATACACATTGTCTAATTAATTGAAAATGTAAATTATATTTTGTTTTGGGTTGTGAATGTGATTCACAAATTTCCAATGTCAAGATTGCAATATTCCCAAATTTAATTGTGAATTATTTTTGGTGAATAAATCCCAACAAAAGTTGTTGGAAATAAATAATGAGAGATATTTCCATGGAGATATGCAATCTCATGAAATCTCATGAGATTGCCTCCATATGGAAGGGAGTGGGCGGCACCCATGTCCTATTTAGAATGGGTGTCCATCCACCTTGAATGTACATGGAGAAGTGATCTCCATGTATATTATCTCCTTATTTGTTGGAGTAATTTAGGATTGATTTATATTTGATTTTATCAAATATATTTTAATCTAAATTAAATCACAAGTTGTTGGCCTTTTCCAACAACAATCTTGGCCATTGGATTGACATAAATCATTGTCATCCATTGATTTTATAAGTTCCATGGATTGAGATCCATGGATCCCAAAACCCTATAAATAGAGAGGCATACCATGTTCTCTCTTAACACAGAATGCTTGAGAAGCACATCTCTCTCTCTCTCTACAGGTCTACTCTCTCTCCCTCTCATATGGCCGTCCACCATGGATGCCCTAGAGAGGTTCTCCGTCGCCGTAGCGTCGTCGTTATGTTGCCTGATCATCTGCTCGTGGATCTCTGTCTCCTTCGGTGTGCCTCGCCCGTGAAGAAGACGTTGGATCTCGTATGTCGAGATCAGGAGATCTGCCGCTTGGATCATCAACATGGATTACGAGAAGCACGCGGTTCATCCCCGCGCTCGCAAGCGTCTCCTCCGTCGGATCGGACTTGAGACAAGAGGTCTCTTTGTTTAGAGACTCGATCGCAATCACGCTTCAATAGGTAATCCTATTACTTTTTGTGGTTTAGAAAAATGATCCGAGTAGTGTTCTTGGATCATGTGGTTTCCTCGCATGAAAATTTTTTTAAATTCCGCTGCATCGAGCAACTAGTGCAACTAGTCACTCCTCGTCGTATTCGATACGACGCTCACGCTTCCGTGATGCGCTTGAGGATCTAACCATTTCCTTCAAGTGGTATCAGAGCCTTAGGTCGAAGGTTTTTGATACGATCCATAAAATCGAAGGCGACTTGGGTTCGTTAGGGTTGCGAAAGTTATATCGCATTTCATTTTCGCATCTCTGTTTAGTGTAAATTTTAGGCCCTGTTTAAATTGTTTAAACATGAAAATAACACTTGGTTTTGTTCCCCATTAAATAAGAAAATCATAGGATTTGAGTTTACGTAATTTGGATTCCGTTTGCTCGAGATATGGTCGTTTTAATGAACAGGTATTCACTGTTACGGGAACTGCGAATCTTAACGTCATTAAGGAGTTAATTACTATTTAGAAACGCCTCAAAATGCGTGAAAATCACATAGGTTCTGTTTTAAATCAAGTTACAAACTATGGAAACTTACTTTGCTTAATTTGGATTTAAATTGATTGAGATATGCTAATTTTAGTAAGTAGTGGTCACTGCTGAAATTACTTTCCTAATCAAGAACCATGTGATTGTCAATTAGTGAAATTAATTGTTACTTTCACGAAATAATTATGGAAAATATTTGAGAAATATTGGATGATGATTATTTCCTTAATTGACTTGGCCTCAACCAATAATTGATTAGATTTGATCTAGATCAAAATTGGAAACACAATCATCAAACTCCTTGCTTGAATAGGATTGGGAATTTGTCTAGCAAATTTCCTTATAATCAAAAATGTTTTGATCATTACTATATGGTATAATTTCGGTTGAAGAACCGATGATCATCTCAAGTACAAAATGATTGACTCGGCATTATTTTTTCCTGAGGCAGATATGGTGTTTAGTCGGGGATCGCTGGGGTAGCGGGTTGCAACGTATGCGGTCCGTCCCACTCCTGCCGGTACTGGCCATGACAGCGGGTAGGGAACGAATGATGCCTAAGAGATCATGATGTATTTTCTAATTATTAAAATTTGAATTAATACGTATTTTGAGATAATACCATATATTCAAGTAATATCAAGTTTGTTGATTGAATTGGATTGAAAATTAATTTAATATGATTAATTTAATTGTATCCAATTAAGAACACTCTATTATGAATAGAGTTATTATTTCCCTTGAATGAATTAATCGTAATGAATATGATTCATAATGATTAATTAGAATTTGAATATGATATGGAGGATCACATAAGTGACATCCATGGTCTTCCGTCAAGGCGAAGGATTCCGTCGCCAGATACTGTATGTAGGAGATGCCTGTCCGAAGTGACAGCTCCTGCATATGATCCATTTGGATCGGGCTCGTCGCTTCTCGAAAGAGTAAGGATGTATGCGTAGTGACCCCAATATCGGGCCCTCATATTATTGGGGCGATATTGGATTGCGCATAGCGAGTTGTATTCTTGTTGACGGTTGGTTCAATTAATGACGGGTCAACATCACCTTAGGGGTGGTGAGCCCGGATGTTAAAGACTGAATTTGGGGATGCAAGTTGGACTTGCAAGGCAGAATATGTTCCCGCTTCTTTTTATCCGAGTTACAGGTTCTCATATTATTGAGATGTAACAAAGATAAGGAAGGAGATCCCAGATCTTGCTTGAGATATAATGGTAAGTATATCTCTTACATTGAAACTGATTAAAGGAATGAACTTTCATTGTTGACATGGCAAGACAACTTTGATATAAAATTCCTAAATCAAAGTAAATTATATATTTAAATATGCTTATGCAAATTTCTTATTTCAGATAATCCTTCTTGAATCCCACTCAATGTTATACTCAATAATAACCAGTAGAATATCATGGATTGGACCTATGATCCAGATATTGTACTTGCAATTGGACACATAATGTATGTGGTTGCAATGTGCAAGTTTCCTCGTAATAATGAGGAATGATGATTAAACAAGACAATAGGACTAAAACCCTAGGGTTTGTATGTCTCTATAAGTCTTGATCTCATCGAATGTACTTTTGAAGTAACATGTCGATAATGATCGTAAGTATCATATAATCCTTATAAAACCTAAGAAGATGTTCTGGCATACATATGTGCTCTCGACATATAATCATGAATGACATGGTTCTCTGCATTATGCAGAATGGTGGCTCTATAGGAGATGATGTATTCAAATTGTTTGAGTACCTACCTGAACCTAAGTTTTAAGAGTTTAAATGGATGTAGATACGATGAGTGCCATCATTCTACTATCTATACTCTAGTCATTCATGAAGATTCATAATATTAATATTGTATGAATTGAATGAAGCATGTATAAATGTTGAAATACTCTTATATTGAAATTTTTTGTTTTTTAATATAAGAGATCCTTTGTCTTGAGCAATGGTTGCTTATAAATAAAGGGAGCGTAGTGGAAGCACAGGTTGGACCCAAGCTAGAAGTATAGTCAAAGAGTTGATTGTACTTCTGTGACTTCCATATGACATCCAAAGAGTTGGATGTATGCCAATACTGCAATAAGTTGATGTGCTGATAGTATGACTATCAAATCTATCTAGAATCCTTAGAGAAGGAATCGGATAGTACATCGGATTAATCTACATATAATCATTGATATTGACTTGCTTATTTGATAAGATAAAGTCTAATAATTGTATCTCAATCTTCTAATGACACTTGCAATTGGTTGCATATGTATTAAAATATTAGAAATTTGATCTTAAGGTTTAATGGTCATCCATGTTGGAAGTGATGCAATTGTTGCAACAATTTTCATTGGATCAAAAGACTTCATATTTTCAGTGGGAGCCCTTAGTCTTAGAGAATGTCTCTGAGACCTGAATATTAGAATACACTCATAGTTTATTTCTAAATGTTGGAAATAAACATGAATTCTGGAATAAACCTATCATAAAGAGTTATGATGGATATTTCAGATAGTAATCTAACATCTAGTGGACTCCACTAAATTAGAAAATTAATAAATTGTTCATTAAGATTTCTAATACTGAAAATTAAACCTTTAAAGATCAATAGGAGGATAAAGATCATTTGACAATGATCCGGCATCATGGTTTGGACATATGTCTATGGATGAGATCAATGGACAAGTAAGAGATGAAGCTTTAGAATGTCTAAAATTTCAAAACTTGCATACTTATGAATATTGTATTCAAAGTAAAATGTCCAATACACCCTTTTTTGAGAAAGATGTAAGATGTCAAAGTATTCATGATCTCATACATATTGATATATGTGAATCATATATATCATAGTAAACATTATGGATATGTGATATCTATTGATTATTATTTGTGATATGAGATTTCTTCTCTTCACTTAGAAACCTTTGAAATGTTCAAAGATTTCACAATTTTGGTTTAGAACCAAAGTTTGAAGAAAGATTAAATGAATTTGATCTAATCTAGGTAGTCAGTACCTAATAGATGAATTCATAGAATACCTTATAGAGATATGAATATCATTCTTGTCTTAATCCTCCTAATGAACCTTAACTCAATGGAGTTGTAATGAGATAAAATTGATCATGTGTGACATGATTTGATCAATGATTAATCTTAGCATAATTATCTCTTAGTTTCCAAGTGTATATATATATATATATGTGTGTGTGTGTGTGTGGTAGAGACTACATTATATATATCCTTAATAAGGTTCCATGTGATTAAGCTGGAATCTGGCACTAGAGAGTGCTACTTCATTAGGAAAATAAAAGATGGTAATGGATACCTACTTTATGACCTTGAGATTCTTAAAAGATCTCATCTTTGAGAATATGATTCTTATAGGATGACTCTCTTGAGAATCAAGATGAAAATGAAGTAAAGGAACTCATTTAATCTTGAGAAGATAATGAGGCTCCTGAAATCGGAAACTAAATAGACAATTAAAGATGAAACATTAATACCTCTTCAAATAAGTTTGAGGATGGATTCCATGTGTCAGTTGAATCTGACAATGATCGGACTTCATGTGATGAAACTTATGAGGATCATGACATGGAAAGATGGATGTTAGCAATAAAAATCTAATGTAGATTTCATATGCAAGTGTTGTATATGGACCCTCGAGGATCCACCTATATAGGTAAGACCCATTAAGGTGTAAATGGATCTTCAAGAGAAAGAGGGAACCTGATGAGAAGGTAGAGACCTTCAAAGCACGGTTCATAGCCATGAGCTACACACCGAAGAGAAGACATCACTTGCGATGAGACTAGCTCTACAGTGACCTTGCTTTAACCCATCAGAATATTGCTTACTCTAGCTACACAACTTAACTGTGACATCTTCGTGGTGTAAGTCAAGATTGCATTCCTCTATGAATACCTCTCTGAGGATATTCATATGAAGTAGCCCCAAGGCTTCATGGTTGAGGAAATCAAGGTGTGCAATCTAAAGAACTCCATCTTTGGACTCAAATAAGCTTCCTGTAGTTTTAACATAAGATTTGATGAAATTATAAATGTTATGATTTCAAATAAAATCTTGATGAACCATGTGAAGCTTAGTGGGAGTGCCATTGTGTTCATCGTGCTAAATGTAGATATTATTCTTATCATTTAGAATGATATAAGAATAATAATAAGTGTTTTATAATTTGGTTGTTCCATACCTTGATATATGATCTCAAGGATACCTCTTAGATCTTAATTCTTAAGTCGTTCAGAAGCAAAGAGAAGAGGGTATTGGGACTGTCGCATTAGTAGTACACCTTGGACTTATTCCATTTTTTTGGAAAATTCCAAGAAAAGCCTCCTTCCCTTAAGATGTGGTAGTGACCTCAAAGAGTTGAGGAAGAGAATGCTAGAACTGCTTACACTTGTGCATCAGTTACGAGAAGCTGAAGTGTATGATAGATGTGTACAAAAGCCATATGTCTGCCATGCAGTGGGAGTAGTAAACTGTTACTAATCCTACTCTGGAGATAAAACACTTGGTTGCAGTAATAACAATATCTTCAAAGATGATGAAACTTAGAGATAATGATCTCAAAGTCTTATCTTCAAAAGTTTAAGACCTTGTAGATGGTGATCTATAAGGGTCTTAACTGTTGATACCTTAGGAGATAGAGATCTCCATGAATAAAGGTATTCTGATAAGGATTATGGGCATATGGGTTATAATAATTATCAAGGTATAGTGTCAAGGACACTATAACAAAATTGAGTATTGGTTTCATAAGATGCAACATTCGCAATGGATGCGAGCATTGTTATTAGGGGATATGCAAGTGTCGTAAAAGGACTTGGCATAGTCTCTTGAGAACAGAGTGACTGATCAGCTTACCTAGCTATTTTTTAAATAGCCTATGATAGTCAGATGAGAGTGGGTTTAAATGATTAGCCCATTAATGGTTCTTTGGGCTAGTGGGAGATTGTTGGACATGTGAGCCCACGACGAGCCATTATGCAATAAATGTTATTGCAGATATCATTCCTTGATCTGAAATGAAGAATAAATAATTTGCATGATAGGTCCCTTACTACAATTAGGGTTATGTACCATGGCCATCTCGATGATTCTACAGCTGTTGATTCAAATATTGAGTCATAGAGGCTGGTGCTTGGATGAACATTTAATGAGTTAGATTGAGGACTCATCAAGCACCATCAAATGATTGTTAAGAGATGATCTCCAGCCTGAGTAGGAGATGGCAATCCTTTCTCAGTTAGGTTGATATCTGGCCGACCTCTTGATGCAGATCCTCTACATAGGAATAGAGATTCGGAGGTGTCAGATTAGTTAGGTCAAAGAGTTGACTTAACGAGATCGAGATAACCAAAGTCCTATATCGTATGTTGTCATGATATAGGCACGCATCCTCTGACCGGAGACAGATGTGTTACTATATGTCTGAGTATGTACATTTGGCAGACCAATAGGTTGATGACCTAACCAAGGTCTATACACCGACACGCTGGTGTGTATATAAGGGCATATGAGTAATACGATCTCTCAAAGGGATCACACAGGTTCACTAGTTTACCGGAAGACATGAGCTTACTCATGAGATATTGGGAAGAATCAAATTCCGTGCGCACGGTCATCTCGCTTTGGAAGCTTGACTGAATTTCAAGGTTTGATATATACTTTTGAAAAGTATATGATCAAGACCTAGGTATGATATATGCTTTTGGAAAGTATATAATTAATACCAACTCCCAATGATCAAAATGAGAAACATACTGATAAAACCCTGAAGTAGACAGTATAAAGTTGATCTAATAATTTGGGTTTATTCTGAGTCTTCCAGTATGTAGGATGTACAGGTATTGGGAATACCTGAGGGTGATGTGATCATAAACGATTGTATAACCATGACGCTTCCATTCCTAGGGAGTGATGAAATGGGTCTGGATTTTAGTGACTCCACTCAGTAGAGAAGTAATCTGATCTTGATCTAAATGTTGGACATTGATCTGAATGTGATTCAGAAACAATGAGAAGATTAGATTTGTGGTCTTGATTTAATCAAGCATCTATGGGAGGCCCGAGATCTGGATTTGAGATGTAATCTCAATATCCAAGTCACTATACGTGGAACAATACAATCGCCCTGTCCTTATCTCCAAGTATTCGCGGAGAAAGCGCATTATCCTTGAAAGAGTTCATGGATATTTCTATTGTTGATATATGTATCCGAGCATTGAGAAAATGGATAATTAAATGTGATTTAATTATCATGAATAATATGAATTTGATTCATATTATAAGGAGAGTTATCTTAGATAATTAAATGTGATTTGATTATCAAACATGTGAATAATGTGAATGTGATTCATATTATTTGGGCACATGAGAATAAGTTATCCAATATAATTAAATGTGATTTAATTATTGTGGATAAGAATAATGTGGATAGTAATATCCAATTATTCATAATATATTATAAATGTGATTTATAATGTATTAGAGAGAGCTAATTATAATTTATATTTGTTGATTAATTATTAATGTGTATTGGATACACATTGTCTAATTAATTGAAAATGTGAATTATATTTTGTTTTGGGTTGTGAATGTGATTCACAAATTTCCAATGTCAAGATTGCAATATTCCCAAAATTAATTGTGAATTATTTTTGGTGAATAAATCCCAACAAAAGTTGTTGGAAATAAATAATGAGAGAGATTTCTATGGAGATATGCAATCTCATGAAATCTCATGAGATTGCCTCCATATGGAAGGGAGTGGGCGGCACCCATGTCCTATTTGGAATGGGTGGCCGTCCACCTTGAATGTACATGGAGATGTGATCTCCATGTATATTCTCTCCTTATTTGTTGGAGTAATTTAGGATTGATTTATATTTGATTTTATCAAATATATTTTAATCTAAATTAAATCACAAGTTGTTGACTTTTTCCAACAACAATCTTGGCTATTGGATTGACATAAATCAATCTCATCCATTGATTTTATAAGTCCCATGGATTGAGATCCATGGATCCCAAAACACTATAAATAGAGAGGCATACCATGCTCTTTCTTTACACAGAATGCTTGAGAAGCACATCTCTCTCTCTCTCTCTCTTTCTCTCTACACGTCAAATCTCTCTCCCTCTCATATGGCCGTCCACCATGGATGCCCTAGAGAGGTTCTCCATCGCTGCAGCGTCGTCGTTATGCTTCCCGATCATCTGCTCATGGATCTCCGTCTCCTTTGGTGCACGTCGCTCGTGAAGAAGACGCCGGATCTCGTATGTCGAGATCAGGAGATCAGCCGCTTGGATCATCAACATTGATTGCGAGAAGCATGCGGTTTATCCACGAGCTCGCAAACGTCTCCTCCGTCGGATCGGACTTGAGACAGTAGGTCTCTTTGTTTAGAGACTCGATCGCAACCACGCTTCAAGAGGTAATCCTATTACTTGTTTGTGGTTTAGATGAAATGATCCGAGAAGTGTTCTTGGATCATGTGGTTTCGTCGCATGAAAATTTTTTTAAATTCCGCTGCATCGAGCAACTAGTGCAACTTGTCGCTCCTCGTCGTATTCGATACGACGTTCACGCTTTCGTGATGCGCTTGAGGATCTAACCATTTCCTTCAGGTCTGCCCCCCTTTACAAAGGCTGTGAACAGTCTAAGTATATAAGAAGAGCGAAAATGAGGCAGTCGGGAGATGTGAATGAGGAGAGTATATATAGAAGGGTATCGGTTCCCCCTATACTTATGCTCTGGTCAGCCTAAGTACGGAAGAAGGGTGAAAATGAAGTGATTGTGAGAAGTAGTTGATGAGGAGAATGGTATATACATGTGGCATCGGTACCCCCCCCCCCTCCATACTTAGGCCTTGGCCTAAGTAGAGGAAGAAGATCTACAAGGAGACCGATGGGGTCGAAAGGGAGGGAGGGTAGCCGATGATTAAGGCGGTTTTCAGTCGATCTTTTTGTGAGCCTATGGTGGGAGATCGTAATGATAAGATGAAGATGAAGCATATGAGTCCCAACCATTGTCAGTATTGTCCTCAAAAAAATCATGCTAGAGAGTAGATGAAGCATATAAATCAGATGATATCGAGCCATCGTCGAAGTTATCCTCAGAGGAATAATATTTGAAAGTGGAGGCACACTAGTTATTCTTATTTTTCAATTTCTTTAGTTGTTTTCTCAGAATTTGTTTCTTCTTGGGATCAAGAGACTCATCTTCGGATGATGAATACTCCGAAGCACCAGTCTCTGTCAGCTGATATGAAATTATTATAGTATATTTAATGAGACCAAGAGAATCGGATTTGGATGAATAATAATGAGGAACATGAGTCATCCAACGGGAATCGGTGTTTGGATCATTGCGTAGATAGGGTTTTAGAACTGCCGAACAGACCTCACTCATGTAGATTACCTTATCCGGACCTAATAAGGAATCATCAGATGATTCCTTTTTCGGCATATCAAAGGTGACTTTCTTTTTAGATGAAGGAGCGACCGAAATGGGCATTTTGGTTCGCATTTTCTGTGAATGTGCTGGTCCTGGAAGTGAGGTGTTAATAATCCAGTCTCCAGATGAATAACCATTGAAATTTTTGTCCTTGGTCAGTGCACGTCCAGCGTATCTATTCTTGATTATCTTAATGTTGGTGCACTCCTGAGTTGGATTGAATTGGTCAAGGTGACCAGAGAAGATTTCGACCGACTCAGGGTCAGCCCATGCATATGTTTCAAGATCGTATAAGAAGTCATAAATTCTATGTTCCATAGTGAGAGCAGCAGGAAATGGAACATTGGGGAGAGTCTCTGAACTAATGGTTAGTGCATGTCATGCATCTTTGTTCTCAATTGACTTGATGTTGGTGCATTCTTGTGTCAGGTTGATTTGATCAAAGTGGTCATAGAAGATTTCGGTCGATTCAGGATGAGCCCATGCATATGTCTCAGGATCATATAAGAAGTCATGTATTTGATGTTCCTTTGTGAGAGCAGCGGGAAATGGAATAGTGGGGAGAGTCTCTGAACCTAGTCAGCTCAACAGTCGCTATCTCAGGTGGAGCAACGAGGTAGGTGATGAATCTCATATTCATCACTCTAAAAATGGCTAATTAAGCTTAAATACCTAAAATTCATTGGCATTTCTTCATTTATTTTGCATAATTAGCATTTATGCATGTTTTGGTAATAATCACATTTTATCACTTATTATTGTACAATATAAGAAGCCAAAAATCTCAGCCAAAATGACCTGTAAAATAGCCTAACTTCCCTGATTTTAATTAATTCATGCTAACTCTACATATCGCTAACAAGAATAAATGAAAAATACAAAAAAAAACATTAACCCAAATAAGTGGACTAAAAACCCAAACCCTAGTTCTAGGATTTCCGGACTAAAACCTTGATATCTTCTTCATCCAGTGTCTAAATTGATCCTACCACTTTTGAACTAATGTACATTCAAATACCTTTAAAACAAGACCAAGTTCAAGTGAATCAGAGCTCATATGTGAAAGTTGGGTTTTGGGCCTCTTTTGTACATTTTGTATTTTAGTGATTTTTAACCTATTATTTTATGTACATAGTTAACTCATTTTCTTTTATTTCTTTTTCATTTATTTTCTTTGATAATAGTTTTATTAAAATGCGCAAAAATCCAAATCCAAAATGAGCTTGAAATCAAAGAAACTAACTGAGTCTGAGTCTTCACTAACTGCCTGTACAAAAATTGTCATTTTCGCGTTTTGTTTTATTTCTTCTTTTTCTTACTTATTAAAAATCAAAAAAAATATTAATATGTAAATATTTGTCTTTGAATTTATCATTTTTTCAGATTTTTATCTGATTTAAAATGACAAAAAATTGTAAACCCCAAAAATAATGGTATTCTATGTACATGGGATACCCTAAAAATATCACTTTGCACAAATGATCGATTTTGGTTTCGGTCTCTTCAGGAAAGGTGTAGATCTCATCAAGATGAGCAACTTTCGTGAAGAAAATTTTTCGATCCGAGGTCATTACTATTTCTTTTTGAATTATCTTTTTATTTAATTTTTCAAATTTTATGGGGCTGACATGTGGCTGCTCCTAGAGCCGCCACGTGTCACCCATTTTTTGCCTTATTTATTTTCATTTTTTATAAAAAAAAAATGAAAAAAGCCGCACATATGCAGAGCATGTGCCCCGCATGTGCTCCGCCCACCCCTCCTCTCGCTGCCACGTTGCAGCATCCAGGCCGTCCGATCTCGGCCGATCGGACGACCGCTGCGCTTCGTCCTCTTTCCCCTTTTCCAATTGTTCCGCCGCCCTCCGCAATTGATCGATTCCAATTTCCCGACAACGACAATTCATACTTAATTTAAATGCTCGATAATTCCCCATATCTAACGTAGGGCGGTCCGGACCTGTCAGGTGGCACTGTTGTCGGGGAGGAAAAAAACTTAGTTTTTTGTTTAAAAATTTTTTGTTCGGTTTTCCGCATTCAGGTAGTCTAATTCCCGAATCTTCATTGTAAAAATTTCCATTTTTTTTCATGCATTTATTTTTATTTTATTTTTCTGTATTTATTTTCTGTCTTTATTTTTTATTATTTTTTGAGTCACTCTCTTACATTCTCTCTCTTATTTTTCTTGTGAGGTACCTAATGTATATGGAGCGGTTTCTTACAAAACTGAAGAATCTTCACCGACGCCCGAAAAGCCGCAATTAAATTAAGATTGAGTCGAGACGTGAGAGAGCGTAGAGTCTAGGATTTATTTCTACAATTTTAATTTTTTATAAATAATTGCTCATTTACAGCGGTGTCCATTTGGACTCTTGCGTGTATAACAAGATCTTGAACTATTTCTGTGGTGTGTTGTGGCCTGTTTCACTCTCCAGTGAGGGTGGGGACCAACTTGAGTGGCTCGTAGGTTAGACCTACACATACGGTTATTAGAGCTTTTAAATTTTTGTTCGTGCTCTTAGAATCTAGGACCACACTGCACATTAATCAAGAAGCACATCAGATTATTCAATTTAGTCAAATTCAAATCAATTCTTCCCGGCTAATAGAACTTTCTGATAGGTGTGGTTTTCATTGGCTTGCATTCATATAGATTATTTTTCCAATTCTTGTATTTCATCCCACATGGTGATTGCAGGGAATCATTGTAAGTCTTCTAACTAACCATATATCATTATTTCACGTGCATCAGCTTTTCCTGAATTTCTCCCTTCTATTTTGTCATATAATTTTAAAAAGGAAATTGGGACTGGATGGTAGACGTGCATTTGTGCTCACCATAAATTTTCAGTGATCACCTACTTAAAATTAGGACTGCTAAATATAGCCAACTTTAATTAATCCATAAAATCAAGAATGTTTGCGGGAGAGCAACCCCGACCTTGGATGAATTTATCTGTTTGAGTGAGCGAGAGAGGACACTTAAGGTTAGAGCCCAGCTCTAAAATTTTCGTTCAGACTACTGATTCTAAAAACGATTAGCTCCTTCTCAGTGAGGATCTATGGGTAGCCGGTAAACGATCCGGATTTTCTTAGCAGACTGGGCGGTTTCAAGGACACTAGTAAGGCTTCGTCCTTAAGTAACACGGGTAGCCATTTTACAGTCCGTACTTACACCCATACTTGTTGAAAGTAGGTGCAACTAGTCGTAAGAATTCGGGCCAGTCTTTAAGAAAATTTTCGGCACTTAACAGCTCGCTAATTTTTTTCAAGATTGAATTTATCACCAACTAAAATTGAAAAGATAATTTTCGAACTCTTACGGCTTCATTGTGTGAGTTGGTGGACCTGGGGTTTGATTTGTGTTTGCATTGGTGTGTGTGAACCGATTTCAAAGATCAGAAACCGCACACTTATGCCATCACCCTCCTAGATAAAATCTTTTCTTCTTATGAATATCATGTGCACTTGCACTGAGATCAACCATGTCAATTCGCCATCAACCTCCTTTGATAAGACAATGGTCCAGTATCCCTCTGATCTATACTACAAAAATGAATTTGTTTCGGTTAGACCCAAATCCTCAAAACTTCCTTCTGCCAGATATCATCCAACATTTGCGGAAGACACTCACCCTCGAATGAATCCAGTCTGATCTACCATTCCTAATCATCTAACTAAATTCAATTTGCCATATGTGCCACCTTCCTCGGCCTTGGATGCACATTATCACTTGCCATCCTGGACTGAACCATCTTATTCCCGATTTCTTATCGAAACTAATGAACCATTTCACAAACAAATCACTTTTGAGACTCATGATTGGCTGAGAGACCAGACCCACCCACCTTCATCATTTCCTCACGATGTTGTTGGGATTAGTCCAAAATTCACAGAAATACTATCGGATTGGACCTTAGGAAATAATATGATGGCCCAATAAAACCGCATGGAGAGGTCTGCACCTAATGATCAACCATACTGGATTGACCCTAACGTCCCGATTGACCAACAAGAATACCACTCTTTCGGACAACCCGCACATACAGAGGACCAGAAAGATGATATTGATACATATGCACCATGTATGACTCCAATGTTTGGGGATATGATCAATCATGACTATGGAAGTAGACTTAAACTAGCATTGCATGACTAAGTAACGGTATGATGAGTATGAGGCCTACAGATTCTCGCAAAATCCTTCCACTGAGCAGACTCCTTTCATAATTTTTTAGGAGAAATTTTCAGAAAATAACGATCATATATTCGATAATCCAAGAAAATCTCCTCTCAGCTCATACAGGAAAACCGAAGATGAAATTACTGAATCTCAAATTCAAAAACAAGAACCTACACAGTCTGCTCCCATGATTGATCATGGAAAGAGTTTTGAGGATGATATTTCGAGGACAAATAAGAGATACGGTTTATTGGAGGATAAATTTAGAAAGTTCACCATTAGACTAAATTCTCTCTATGATGGCGCGGATATAAAAATGGATGAGAAAAAAGATTGGATCTCATGTTGAAAATTCTGAGGATATTCAGAAACCTAGAAACTATTATCACCCTAGGGACAATCCTGACAACGACACCTCTACCTATTACTCCCCTAGGGATAAATCTGATTCTGAATCTGATTTGGTGTATCTAAGCTCCTCCTCATCTGGGCAACACAATTCATCCACACACCACATAGAAAATACCAAAAAATTAAAATATTCAAAAACACCCAAAAAATCGAAAATCCAGAAAAATACATAAAAATTGAAACTGAAAAAGATCTGAAGAATTTGGATCCTACTTTACGGGAAGCACCGGAGAAGAGAGTGATTTTTGAACTTCCCTTTATACACTCCATTGAACACTTCCCCGACCTTAAAGGATTTGTAATGAACAAATTAATAATGAAAAAGTCGGCCAGGATAAGAACAAATACTGAAAGATATATCATGTCAACGGTCACATCCTTGGTGTTGAGGAGAAAAACCAAGAGCTGCATAGTGAAGCAGTTGCCTAGATTTGACTATGGAATTAAAGACATAATATTTACCCATGCTCAAATCGATGATGATTCACCAATTAATATCCTCTTGATCTCTGTATTTAATGAGCTCAAACTCGGACCTATCAGGAAGATACGAGAGCGCTCGATTGGTTGTTCGATCGATAAAGCAGCCGAGAGGAATTATTTCGGTCATCGTTACATTCCAAGGTGCTCCGCTCAAAGTAGACTTCATGATCATTGATATTAAGCATCAAGGAAAATTCACCCAGTCTCCAATCATTCTCGAAAAGCTATTCTTGGCATTGGCTAAGGCAATTATTGAGTGTGAGACTCGAGAAATTAACTTTACAGCATTGGAAGCACCTCGATCTCACCCAGTCTTTGAGGAACCATGATTTTCTGAGGCAACCCACGAAGCCCTCAACAACCGTAACCATCAAGCGGTAGTTGAGCCCTACCCCGTTGCTACACATGAGATAGCGGCTTTTGATGAGACTATTGGTTTAGAGACTCTCTCCAATGTTCCATTTCCCGCTTCTCTCACCATGGAAAATCGAATGTATGACTCTTATGATCCTGAGACATGTGCATGGGATCACCCTGAGTCGGACGAAACCTTCTCTGACTACCTTGATCAAATTAACCCTACATAGGAATGCTCTAACATCAAGTCAATTGAGAATGAACATGCAGAGACTCTCCCCACTGTTCCATTTCCATCGGCTTTCACCATAGAAAAGTGTTTCTTATATGACCTTGAGACATATGCATGGGCTCATTCTGAGTCAACCTTCTCTGACTACCTTGACCAAATCAATCCAACTCAGGAGTGCACCAACATTAAGAAAACTAAGAACAAATATGCAGGAAGTACACCGACCAAGGAGAACAATTTCAATGGTTATTCATCTGGAGACTCAAGTATCAACACCTTACTCTCAAGACTAGTACCTTCACAAAACAATGGTTGCTCCTTCATCTAAAAAGAAAGTCGCCTTTGACCTTCCGGAAGAGGAATCGTCTGATGATTCCTCAACATGTTCAAAAAGAGTAATCTACATGAATGAGGTCTGTTGGCAGTCCCAAAACCCTATCTTCGCAAGGATCCAAACTTCGATTCCCGTTGGACAACTCCGTTCCGCACTATTATTCATCCAAAGCCGATTGTCCTGGTCTCATTAATATACTTGAATAATTTCTTATGAGCTGACTGAGACTGGTGCTTCAGAATACTCATCATCCGAGGATTAATCGCTTGATCCCAAGAAGGAACAAATTCTTAGAAAACAACTGAAGAAACTAAAGAACAAGAATATCTGGAGTGCCTCCACTTTCAAATACTATTCCTCTGAGGATAACTCTGATGATGGTTATCTTTCATCTGATTCATACGCTTCATCTACTATCCAACATGATTCCTCTGGGGATAACACTGATAATGGTTGGGAATCATATGCTGGATCTCCTTCTTATCAGTACGATCTTCCACCGTAGGCTCACAAAAAGATCGGTCGAAAACCACCTTAATCATCGGCTACCCTCCCTCCCTCCCGACCACATTGGTCTCCTTGTACATCTTCTTCCTCTACTTAGGCCAAGGTCTAAGTATGGGGGGGGCGATGCCATATGTACATATCATTCTCCTCATCAACTCCTTCTCGCTATCGTGTCCACTTTCTTCCATACATAGGCTGACCAGAGCCAAAGTATAGGGGGAACTGATGCCCATCTGTATATACTCTCCTCATTCACATATCCCGATAGCATCATTTTCACTCCCCTTCTATACTTAGACTATTCACAGTCTAAGTATAGGGGACGGGCCGTATATCTTTTTATTTTTCTTTTTAACTCTCTTACGCTTAGCCTGAGCTATGTCTTCTCTATGCTTCTTGTGCTCTGAGGACACAGCACTCGCTAAGTATACAGGGTGTGTATATATACTATGTATATATTTTACCTATAGCTCGTACTTTCGCGTAAGTCTATATGTATTTACATTGTGGGTAACTAACTACAAAAAATAAAACAAAACCTAACCAAAAAAAGTTTTGCTGCTAACACTGACTATGTCCAACCAAAAACTTTTGAAAAAAATTGCTTCTTATTCATTTCTGCATAAAAGAAGAAACTTCCTTGCATAAAAAATTCACAAAAATTGCATAAAAAACGTGTCTGCATTTCACACACATGCACTTCATCCAGCATTACATGCATTTGCATTTGTGAAAAGTCCTTGGGTTCTAAACCGAGTTATGAGCAGAAACCGAGAGTGGTCTGGACTTGACCTTAATCCACCTAATTTTCATAGGAACTTCATCGAGAAATAAGATTTTAGATACTTCAGGTCTTTGACTTAATTCTTCAAGTTCTACATGACAATGTGTAGCATTTGACTCTTAGTGTCTAACCTGTTCTCTTCATTCAGGGTATGACTTTGGAATAGGGAATCAATTTGTACTCTCGCACTATGCACTTAGCTCAACCCAGACGGGGTGTTGGAAGACTGTGTGAGTTTCTTTTCTGGTAGCGTGGACATCTAAATACCGAAGTACGGGTTGAAATAAAGCTTCGGAAAAGGGATGGACGGCTGGGCACAATTTTTTCTAAGACCCCAAAACATGTACGGAAAAAAGATTCCATATCCGTATGCGCACAACAAGATCCATGCAAAGCTACCAAAAATCCAAATACAAAGAAGCCTACTATCAAATAAACATTTGACCAAAAAAAGGGTCCAAACTTCAAGAAAACCTGCAAATCTTGGTGGAGACTTGGCTAAACTGGCCGGCTTCACAAGGAGAGGTGACTACACTGCTCACCCACCAGTTCTTTTCTCCTTCTAATCCCCCCTATTTGATTGTAAAAACAATATAACAGTCCTTAAAGGAAGTACCTAAATCCCTGGGGACGAGTTACTGGAGAGGAGTTTTGCATGGTAGTCTGGCATTCTGGATGGGAAGAGCTAAAACATTTCATACACATGAGTCAATTGTTCAACGTTCATGGGGTATGCTTTGGGAGGAGGATTGATCTAAGATGACTTTTGAGCCAAAACTGTGATAATGATGTGCAGAACTTGAAGGCTGATGATTTTAAAATTCTAAGTCTCACAGAAGTTCCGACACACTAATAATCCAAAGGTTAGGTCTAGTCCCATTTTCACCTTCTGCTCAGGGTCTTGGTATGGAACCCTATCAGTTAACCTCATTGCATTTCTTTTGATGCTCAGGGACGAGCATGGTTTAAGTATAAGGGGATGATGAATTGCATATTCATCACTTTAAAAATGACTAATTAAGCTCATATCCCTAAAATTCATTGACATTTTTTCATCGATTTTGCATAATTAACATTCGTGCATGTTTTGATAATAATCGCATTTTATCACTTATTATTGCACAAAATAAAAAGCCAAAAATCTCAGCCAAAATGACCTGTAAAATAGCCTAACTTCTCCGATTTTTTACTATTTCATGCTAATCCAAATGACTTGAAATCTCCACTGTGTACATGTCACTAACAAGAATGAATTAAAAATACAAAAAAAATCACTAACCCAAATAAGTGGACCAAAAACCTAAACCCTTGTTCTAGGATTTCCAGACTAAAACCTCGATATCTTCCTCATCCAGTGTCTGATTTGATCCTACTCACTTTTGAACTAATGTACATTCAAAAACCTTCAAAACAAGACCAACTTCAAGTGAATCGGAGCTCATATGTGAAGGTTGGGTTTTGAGCCTCTTTTATACATTTTGTATTTTAGCGATTTTTGACCTATTATTTTATATACATATTTAACTCACTTTATTTTATTTCTTTTTCATTTATTTTCTTTCATAGAAGTTTTATTAAAATGCGTAAAAATCCAAATCCAAAATGAGCTTGAAATCAAAGAAACTAACTGAGTCTGAATCTTCACCAACTGTCTATACAAAAATTATCATTTTCATGTTTTATTTTATTTCTTCTTTTTTTACTTATAAAAATACAAAAAATATATATTATTGTGTAAATATTTGTCTTCGATTTTATCATATTTTTCTAGATTTTTATCGTGTTCAAAAATGATAAAAAAATATAACTCAAAATCAAGGTATTCTATGTACATGGGATACCTCAAAAATATCACTTTACACAAATGATCAATTTTGATTTTGATCTCTGCATGAAAGTTGTAGATCTCATCGAGACGAGTAACTTTTGTGAAAAAAATTTAAATCCGAGGTCTTTTACTATTTATTTTTGAATTATCTTTTCTATTTAATTTTCCAAATTTTCTAGGGCCGACACGTGGCCGCTCCTGGAGCCGCCACGTGTCACCCATTTTTTGCCTTATTTATTTTCATTTTTATAAAAAAAAATTAAAAAGCCTCGCACGTACGGAGCACGTTTCTCCTGCGCACGTGCCCCGCACGTGCTCCACCCGCCCCTCCTCTCGCTGCCACATGGTAGCATCTAGGTCGTCCGATCTCGATCGATCGGACGGTCGTTGCGCTTCGCCCTCTTCCCCTTTCCCAATTGTTCTGCCGCCCTCCGCAATCTCCATCGCATCGGCACCTCCAAGATCTCCTCCTCTGTGAATCACAGCACCGTCCACCGCGTATCTCGTCTCTCTACCACCTTCCTCTTACATCTCGCCCTGAATCCCCTTCCATCTGTCATCAATCTTACCACCGCGAATCCCACTTTGATACCCTCGTCAATCAGATCTTCCTCGACCCAATCGTCCCTCGTCCGATCTTGTCAAATCACGCACCTTCCATCTCCAATTACCCCTTCGAGCCCTATAAAGCGGCCGCGCCGCCCCATTTCCCATCTATCCGTCGATAGCACACTAGACGCAGAGGTAATAGCTCCGTTGACACCACCTGCGGTGAGATCTGGCCATCACGACCGTTGCAGAGCATCCTCGACGCCTGCCTTGCTCCGATGTCGACCACCGTTGAGCCACCACCAACACACATCCACCCGCAACTCCAACCACCTTCCACCACTACTCCGACCATCTCGCATTTACTCCACCAACCACCGCACCTGGGAGTTACCTCTGCTCACTCAGACTTCGCCATAACAACGACAAGACAACGACCATATTCATCTTCATCGACTATTGCCTCAGCCACCTTTGACTCGTGCACATCAGCCTCTCATCTATCCCCTACTTCATCAACGGTTCATCCTCCAACACCAACCTTGGAGCTCGTCCACATCGGTTGGTGGTCCTTCGTGTCACCTCACCCTCCAGCCTCCCTCGACGGCAAGAGCCCTACCGAGGGATCCACCACAGCCGCACTGCCCCTCCAACCAGGAGCCTCGCCTGCTCCGCTCCTCCTCCGGGTTCGAGGCCCGAGGCCCCCTCCCATGTGAGCTTCACGTGGTTGGGGGAACTTGCAGGAACACACCTGAATCTCCACTCAATTCAAAGAAGGCCCCTCCGCATGTGACACGCACGTGTACGGAGGGACAATTGTTGAGGAGACCCTAGAGATCTGCCTAATTTACACCAAAGCCCAGCCCAGAGGTCACGTGCCTTGCAAGTGACCTCATGGGAAATTTGCAGAAATGCCATTGAAGAGCTGCATTATTGCCACCCACCCTGGTCGCTCCAAGGGTCGCGTGCCTAGCACGTGACCTTTGGAAATTTTACAACTAATCCTCCCAGAGTTTCGATATTTATATTCCAGTCTCTCCTCTGCCTCTTTTGCATTATATATTTGTTGTAATTTTGCATTAAGACCCCTGAGTTCTTGCTACATTTTGAACCACTACATCGCATCCTTTAATTTATCAAAAAGTTGCATGATATTCTTCAATTAATTCTCTACCATATGGCATTTGTGATATTTTTGTGGTCTGTGGTTAATTATTGATTAATTTCCTTGTGGAAAATTGCTTATTTTGTCCATTCTGTGCTTGGAAACTCATAATAAATTAACCATTGCTCGAAAAATTGTCAAAAATTCACAGATAAGAGAATTAATTGTGTGTAACATCGTGCCCAAAAAAATTCATTTGCATGCATGGTTTTCTCTATAAAAATCATTTTGAATATTTTAATCTTTGATTTTTAATAGATATTAAATCTAGGATTTTTAAGACTTAGGATTTTCTGAGAACAATCACCTGGTGATAGATCTTAGATAATTTTATCCCTCGAAAATAGATAGGTTTAATAATTATTATAATTAATAATTAAAATTCACTCTGTTTGCATTCATAAATTCATAAAATATTATCTTGCATCAAAAAAAATCAAAAAAAATATAGTGCATTCATTTCATCATAATTGTCATCTTGACCAAGCTTGATATTTTTCGGGCATCGTTTGATTGATCTTCACATTTTAGTCCCTAAAATTGGCCTAATTTGCATTTTTGCATCCCAAATTGCATTAAAATACAAAAAACTGCCTTGAAAATCATGCACGAACTTTGATAGACAAATTTCTAGGTTGTTCCTTTGCCTCCTTGAGTTCAACCTTGGAACTTGTCCAAGTAAAATAAACATTAAACCACTTCGAATAAAATTGAATAAAATTTTATGGTTATTTCTTGACTGATTCGATTGCATGACAACGACACATTCATACTTAATTTAAACGCTCGATAATTCCCCATAATTAGCGTAGGGCAATCCAAACCCGTCAGTGGGGATCTTCTACCTCTTGGTGATTACGGTTGTTGACGGCTTCGTGGGTCGCCTCAGAATATCGTGTTTTCTCAAAGACTAGGTGAGATCAAAGTGCTCCCAATGCTTTAAAAATTGATTATCCGAGTTTTGTACTCAATAATTTCCTTAGTCAATGCCAAGAATGGCTTTCCGAGAATGATTGGAGACTGGGTAAATTCTCCTTGATGCTCAATATTAATGTTCGTGAAGTTTACCTTGAGAGGATCACCTTGGAATGTAACAATGACCGAAATAGTTCCTCTCAGTCGCTTTATTGATCGATCAGCCAGTTGAACGATCTCTCGTATCTTCCTGATAGGTCCGAGTTTGAGCTGGTCAAATACAGAGGTCAGGAGGATATTGATTGGTGAGTTGTTATCGATTCGAGCATGGGTAAATGTTGTGTCTTTGATTCTATAGTCAAATCTGGGAACTGCTTCACTCTGTGGCTCTTGGTTTTTCTCCTTATTATCAAAGAGGTGGCCATAGACAAGATATGTCTTTCAGTCTTTGTTCTTGTCCTACCTAACTTTTTCATCATTAATTTGCTCATTACAAATCCTTTAAGGTCGGGGAAGTGTTCATTGACCTGTATCAATGGAAGTTCAAAAATCAATCTTTTCTCCAGTGATTCTCTTAGAGCAGGATTCAAATTCTTCAAATCTTCTATTGTTTCAATTTTTAGGTGTTTTTCTAGTTTTTCATTTTTTGAGTTTTTTTTTAATATTTCGTTTTTTTTGGTATTTTTTGTATGGTGTATAGATGTAGATGAGGAGGGGTTTTGATTAGCATAGTAAGAGTCAGAATCAGAGTCATCCCTATGGGAGTAATATGCGGAAATGTCGCTGTTAAAGTCGTCCCTAGGGTGAACATAGTCTATGGGTTTTTGAATATCCCCAGAGTTTTCAGCATTAGATCCAATCATTTTACCTTCCACTTTCATACACGAGCTACTATAGAATGAAATTAGTCGGTCATTGAACTTTCTAAATTTATCTTCAAATTCATATCTCTTAGTAATCCTTTAAACGTCATCCTCCAAAAACTTTTCATGACCATTCATGGAGCAGTCAATGTGGGTTCTCATTTTTGAATTTGAGATCCAGTCATTTCATTTTCCATTTTCTTGTATGAGCTGGGAGAATATTCTCTTGGAATACTCAATATATGATCGTTATTTTCTAAAAATTTCTCCTTAAAAATCATGGAAAGAGTCTGCTCAGTGGGAGGATCTTGCTAAAATATGTAGGTCTCATACTCAGCATACCGTGACTCAGACATGCAATGCTGGTCTAAGTAGAGTGTACTTCCAAGGTCATGATTGATTGTATCCCCAAACAATGGAGTCATACAAGGTTCATATGTGTCGATATCATCATTTTGGTCCTCTATATGTGTGGGTTGTCCGAACGAGTTGTATTTGGGGTTGCAAATGTGGATGTGATCGTCACAGTTAATCCAACATTGATGATCATTAGGTGCGGGCCTCTCCATCTGGTTTGGTCGGGTTTCCATATTATTCCCTATGGTCAAGGAAAGATGTGGATTTATGTAGTGTTGACCTATCCCAACAAAATTATTAAGCAATAATGAAGTTGGTTGGGGTCAATATTGATGTCAGTCGTTTGCTTCGATGTTTTGTTCTTCAATTGGTTCTTGGGTTCTAGAAAGAAATCTGGAATAAGTCGGGTCATCCCAAGATGGCAGTGGTTCACATGTAGGAAAGGTCAGGGAGATGGGATATATGTATAAGTGGTCAGAAGATCAGGGTAAAATGGTTTAGAATTCAAAGATTGGACCGGATTCATCGAGGGTCCAAGTCTCCCGCGAATGTTTGAGGATTCTTGATAGAAGAGGGTTTATATGCCTTGGGTCTAACCGAGACAAATTCATTTTCATAGTATAGATCAGATGGGTACTCGGACCATTGTCTCGTCTTTATCACAAGAAGTTGGTGATGAATTGATATGGTTGATCCCGGTGCAAGTGCACAGGATATTCACAAGAGAAACCAAAAATTTCTTTTAAATCAAGGAGAGTGATAGCATAAGTGTGTGGTTTTTGATCTTCAAATTCGGTTCATGCACACCATTGCAAATGCAATACAAACCCCAAGTTCACCAACTCACACAATGAAGCCATAAGAGTTCAGTAATTATCTTTTCAATTTTAGTTGGTGATAAATCAATCTTGGAAAATAATTAGCGAGTTGTTAGCTTCCGGATTTTTTCTTAAAGACTGGCTCAAATCTTACGACTAGTTGCACCTACTTCCAGCCAGTATGGGTGTAAGTACGGACCGCAAAATGGTTATCCGTTACTAAAGTATGGAGCCTTACACAATGTCCTTCAAACCACCCACTCTGCTAAGGAAATCCGGATCGTTTACTGGCTACCCGTTATTTCCTCACTGAGATGTAGCTAATCATTTTTATAGAATCAGTAGTCTGAACGAAGATTTCAGAGCTAGGCTCTAACCTTAAGTGTTTTCTCTCGCTCACTCAAACAGATAAATGAATCCAAGGTCGGGGTTGCTCTCCCGCAAAAATTCTTGATTTTATGAATTAATTAAAGTTGATCTTATTTAGCAGTCCCAATTTTAATTAGGGGGTCACTGAAAAATTAGGTGAGCAGAAATTTAGGGGGTCACTGAAAAAATTAGGTGAACACAAATGCATGTCTACCATCCAGTCCTAATTTCCTTTAACATTTACGTGATAAAATAGGAGGGAGAATTTTGGGAAAATCTGATGCACATGAAATAATGATGTATGCTCAGATAGAAGAATTACAGAGATTCCTCGCAATCTCCATGTGGGATGCAATACAAGAATTTTAAAATTATTCTAAATGAATGCAAACCGATAAAATCGCACCTAGCAGAAAGTTCTATTAGCCGTGAAGAATTGAGTTAAAATTTTGATTAAATTGAACGATCTAATGTGCGCCTCGATTAAGTGAAGTGTGGTCCTAGGTTCTACGAGCACAAACAATAAAATCCTAGAAGCTCTAATAGCCGTATGTTCAGGTCTAACCTACGAGCCACTCAAATCAGACCCCAACCTCACTAGAGAGTGAAACAGGCCACGACACACCACAGAATAAGTTCAGGATCTTGTTTACACACGCAAGAGTCCAAGGACACCGCTATAAATAACAAATTAATTATAAAAATTAAAATTACAGAAAATAATTCCTAAACTCTACGCTCTCTCATGACTCGACTCAATCTTAATTTTATTGAGGCTTTTCGGAACTAGGTAAAGATGCGTCGGTTTTCGAAAACCGCTCCAAGAACGTCGAGTACCTCGCACGAAAAATAAAAGAGAGAGAGAGAGAGAGAAAGAAAGAAAGAAAGAGAGAGAGAGAGAGTGTGTGTGTGTGTGTGTGTGTGTGTAAGAGAGTGACTCAAAAATAAAAAATAAAGACAGAAAATAAATGCTAAAAAATAAATGAAAAATATACACGGGCACGTTCAGGGATCAGACTACCCGAATGTGTGGAAAACAGAGCACTAATTTTTAGACAAAATCTAAGCCTTTTGCCTCCCCGGCAACGGCGCCATCTGATGAATCAAATAATACATACATTAATTTATGTGAATTATCATTTAAATTTGTCGTTTCGTTGTAGGCTGGAATTTGGAATCGATCAAGAAATAACCACAATACTTTATTCAATTTTTAGTCGGCGTGGTATTATGTTTATTTTACTTGAACAAGTCCCACGGTTGAACTCAAGGAGGTAAAGGAACAACCTAAAATTATGTCTATCAAAGCTCGTGCACTATTTTCGAGGTTGTATTTTTTGATATTTTTAATGTAATTTTGGAATGCAAAATGCAAATATGGCCAATTTTAGGGATTGAAATGCAATTTCAATCAAATGATATCCAAAAATTATGGAACTTGGCCGAGATGTAAAATATGGTGAAATGAACACACTGTAATTTTTTGAGAATTTTCAGATGCAAGGTAAATATATAAAGAATTATAAATATAAGTGTTGTGAATTTCAATATTTAATTATAATAAATATCAAACCTATTAATTTTCAAGATAAAGTTATCCAAGATATAACACTCGGTGATTGATCTCAGAAAAATCCGAAACCTTGAAAATATGAGATTTATATATTAAAAATTAAAGATTGGAATCTATATTAACTATGAATATAGATGTAATTAACCATTAATTATATCTGTGAATTTTATGTAATTTTTCGAGCATTGGTTAATTAACTATGAATTTCGAAGCATAGACTAGGTAAAATATACAATCTTCCACAAGAAATTAATGATTAATTAACTGTAAGCAATACAAATATGATGAGTATGCCACAATGTAGAGAATTAATTATAGAACATCATGCTAATTTTTAAATAATAAAAAGATGCAATAATTTATCTCAAATTACAGAGGGAAGTCAGGGGTTTAACTACAAATATAATAATTAAATAGAATAAAAAACAATTGCAAAATAGGGACTTAAGTGTAAATACCGATACTGATCGGGGTAGTTGAAAAATTGCCACTAGGTCACGTGCGGGACACGTGACCTATGGTCGGGGGTGCTTCTGTGAACTTGGCAGATCTTCAGGGACTTGAACGCAAAGATCCCCCAAAGCGCATGTCGCGCACGTGCGCGGGGGCCTCGGGACTTGAGCCCGACTAAGGGACGTAGAGTGGGGAGGTCCTCTAGCGGAGGAGTGGCCCTACGGGGCTCTAGGCGAAGCATCGGTGGTTTGGCTCCCGCGACGGCGTTTGAGGGCGAAGGTGGAGGAGCGGCGGAATAGCTATGGTGGTGACTCCTAGAGGTGTACGAAGCAGAGTGCAGATGGAGGGAGGTACCTGGTGTCAGAGCTCGAGCAGGCGTGGCAGGGCGGCAGGCAATGCAGATGTAGCCGCAGAGGCACTGCAGAAGGCAGAGCGGGCCGCGGCAGAGTCAGCGTTCTGGAGTGCAAAGGAGACGGGTGGTAAAGCTAAGCAAAGGCGGAGGAGCTTTATGTCGGTGAAGATTGCTGATGAAGTCGATGTCGTTGGAGGATGATGCAGCAGGGGGTGAAAAGGATGATGGTGGAGGATGTTGGCTCGACAGCGGTGGCGCCAGAGCAAGGCAAGCGCACAGCGGAGTGCAGCTGCAACGGGGAGAGATGACCGGATCTCGTCGGGAAAAGAATAGAGGGTCAAGATGTCACCACCGACCTTCTCTTGAACTTGTACAGCTGACGAATGAACGGAGAGGGGTAGCGGTGATGGAGTTAAATAAAAGGGAGAAGGGGAGCCGACGATGGAAGTGAGAGATTTGGGGGAGGTTGATTGATTTGGAGAAAATGATGGAGTCTGTGATTGGAGTCCAACGGAGGCAATAGGGGAAGGAGATGGTGGAGTTGACGAGATTCGCAGGGCTGCGACAGGATTCGTGGAGGTGAGCGAATGTGGCGCCCCGATTAGGCAGGAGGGTGACGGCGGGATTCGTGAGGGTGATCGGAGGCGATGCCCCGATTAGGCAAGAGGCGGAGGACAGCGGAGGAAGGAGAAGAGAGGAGGGCCATCTCATTAGTCGAGATCAGACGACCCTGATTGTGCCACGTGTTTTCTTTTTATTGTTTTTTAAATTTTTAATTTTTAATAAAAATGAATATATATATATATATATATAAATACCAAAAATGGATGACACATGGCCGCTCCAGGAGCTGCAACGTATCAGCTCCACAAAAATCAAAAAATAAAATACAATGAAAACTCTGGGATAAATATCAAACGACCTCAGATCGAAAAAGTTTCTTCATGAAAGTTGTTCATCTCGACAAGATCTACAAGCTTCATGAGGGTATCAAATCCAAAATCAGACACTTGCACAAAGTGATATTTTTGGGGTACTTTATGCACATAGAATACCTTGATTTTTGTGTTTAATAATGTTTTTGTTATTTTTAAACCAGATAAAAAAACTGGAAAAAATATGATAAAATCAAAGATAAATATTTACACATTAATCTATTATTGTATTTTTAATAATTAGAAAATTGAAGAAATAAAATAAAATACGAAAAAGACAATTTTTGTACAGATAGTTACTGAAGAATCAGACTCAGTTAGTTTCTTTGATTTCAAGCTTGTTTTGGATTTGGATTTTTGCATATTTTAATAAAACTTTTGTCAAAGAAGATAAATGAAAAGGAAATAAAATAACATGAGTTAATTATGTACATAAAATAGTAGGTCAAAAACCGCAAAAATACAAAATGTACAAAAGATGCCCCAAACCCAGCTTTCGCGTATGAGCTCCGATTCACTTGAACTTGGTATTGGTTTAAAGGTAATCGAATGTACATTAGTTCAAAAGTGAGTAGGATAAAACAGCCACTGGATGAGGAAGATATCAGCATTTTAGTCTGGAAATCCTGGAATTAGGTTTTGAGTTTCTGGTCCACTTATTTATGTTAGTGATTTTTTTTGTATTTTTTTTATTCATGTTAGTAATATGTACACAATGGAAGTAGTTTCAGGTCATTTGGAGTTAGCATGAATTAATTAAAAATCAGAGTAGTTAAGCTATTTTACTGGTCAATTTGGTCGGGATTTTGGGCTTCTTATTTTATGCAATATGAGTGATAAAATGCAATTATTAATTATACATGCATGAATGCTAATTATGTAGAATAAATGAAGAAATGCATATGAATTTTGGGGATTTGAGCTTAATTAATCATTTTTAGCGTGATGAATCTGAGATTCATCACTAGGTGAATTTTTACAAATGAATATTAATGCAGAATGTAACATTAATTTATGCAGATTATTTACAAGTGAATGAATGCTAATTATGAGTTATAAACACATGAATGCATATAATCACTTGGGACGAAGCTCTATTTTCTTCTAATTAGAATAAAGAATTATATATTCTTTAGTATGTACATATGAAAAGGTCATATTATGGTTCTCAAATTATAGAGTATTAGAATGCCATTGTAACTACTGAATAACTATGAATTCAGTTTATACAAAAAAATTATAGATTTTATTTTTTTTCTACCCTGATATATCTTCCAAGCTCAAATTTTATAAAGTGTGTAGTTAGGTATAAATGCTATAATGAGGTTAGGTTCACAACTTAAGTTTATTTTATTTTTTATTTGTTTTTAGTTGTTTTTATTTAATTATTAGTTTCCATTTTTATAATAATTGTGAATTTTAATTTATTTTTTATTTGAAGAATTAAGAAAACTAGGTTTTAAAGTTGAAAACAAGTTTTAAATTAGAAAATAACTAAATGCAATATCTAATTAGAATAATAATTTTATTAGAAAATATAAAAAAAATCAAATGTAATTTTGGTTTCTATTTTTATGAATTTTTTATGTATTCTTAATAAATTTCAAAAATGCTATGACGTTTTGGCATTGTAAGGCTTAAAAGATAATATTTGGCTACGAATGTATTACTATAAGTAATGGTAGAACTTTTGGGATATTTACAATAATAACACTAGGTAGTTTTGTAATTACACATAGAGCCCTCGATAATCACGAATTACATGAGAAATCCTGACTAGTCACTCCACTCGTACTTGTAACCCTTTGTTAGTTTAACCCATTAACCCAATCGATGCATTGAGTTAATCTAACTCATCCTCAATCCAATGGATATGATATAAACTACAATAGAAAAAGAAAGAAAGAAATCCTTTGCATGTCCCCTCCTCCTTCCTCCTCCAACCCACCCCCACCCCCTCCAGCACCTTCGCCCCCTCCTCCAACCCCTTCCTCCAGCAACTTCAACCCACTCCAGCACCTTCGACCCCTCTCCTCCATGTGGAAGCCCTGAACTCCAGCCTCTAGCTTTCCCTCTGTGACGTCAACAGGTCAAATCTGAAGCCATAAGAAGAAACCTAACTTGCCTTGGAGGTCGTAATAGAAGGACCTATTATCCTTTCCCATCATCTTCCCCCAGCTAGAGTCGCAGCCCCAGCTCCATCATGGAAGGGCCTATTAATCTCCATTATTGCAGCAAGAGGAGTGAGGAGATCTGGTACGATCTCATCGACGTGCATCCCTAGCTCCATCGTGCAAAGCCTTGTTGTCGAGGCGAAGACCCTCGGAAGTACTCCAAGTTTCGATCCATAGGTGAATCCATTCCACCAGTTGATCTGGGTTAGTATTCTTCTCTAGATCTATAGTTTTTCCTCTCTAATATCATCCCCTTCGTCTACTCCTATTTCTCACCATTTTCTACCCCATCTCCTTCGATTAATCATTGATCAGCTTTACCAACGACCTCCGCCATACCTCTAGCATTCTCGCGAGTTCTTTCTATCCTCCATATCTTCCTTCATGTTCACATCTGGTGAACGGTGGTCTGGCCTCCATCCCCCATCTCCAATGAGGTTTATTCTTTTATAAATTCCTTGTGTTATTATGCTAAGGAAATTCGCTTCAAGCTATTTAATCTCCTGCATGTATCTAGGATCTTCAGCACATCATGGATCTGCAATCAAATCACGGATCAGACCTCCAGCAAGCTTCATCGATCAGAGCTTGTGCTTCATTCCCTCGTGCAGTGGGAGAACTCTAAGGAGGAGAAGACCTTCTTATGGCCCCTCCTTCTCCCCAGAAGCTTCAAAGTTCTAGGGTCAAAGGGATTGAAGCCCCATTTTTGTGTTCAACCAAAGTTCTTCGTACTACCAATTCCAAATCTATAAATAAGTCGAATCAGAGAATGAGTTCATCTTTATTCGCCTGAATCGGAGAATGAGTTCATCCTTATTCGTCGCGGACCTACACCAGCAAACTTTTGAGATAGGTCCAGAAATGTTTGATTAATATACCATGTAGGGGACTCGATTGAAGCTCGTGCACGAGGTCTTTCATAGTCCTCCCTCTAGCACAAGTCCGCGTTGTAGGATCGAGCTTGAGCTGACGATTGAGATGCAATCTGAAAAAAGGAAATGACTAAACACAACTAGTGTTCAATTGCTTCATCAATATCCATCGGCATCTAAGGTCCGAGAGAAATATAGAGTCTGATCCGATGGGGGTGGTGAGCATTATTTTCCTTGA
Organism: Ottelia alismoides; assembly: GCA_037367405.1. Classification (NCBI taxonomy): domain Eukaryota; kingdom Viridiplantae; phylum Streptophyta; class Magnoliopsida; order Alismatales; family Hydrocharitaceae; genus Ottelia; species Ottelia alismoides. The sequence goes on along the minus strand of JAZKJV010009941.1, from coordinate 326,213 downwards.
TATGCACAACGATATTATTTTATAAATGTGATATGTTTCGAGGGTAAAATTGTCAATATTTAACTTTTTCTAGTCAAAGTTAATGGAGAATCAAGATAGAAGTTAACATAGGGTTATGACATGTAAGAGTTAAGCATTATTTGGGATTCTGGATGTAATTCATGGTTATTGAGGGTTCTGTGTGTAATTACAAAACTACTCAGAGTTATGAGTGTAAACATCCAACAAATTATTTTGATTTTACATTGTTTTATATGTTTTAAGAATTATATTGTACTACATGTGAAGACTCATATCAAATAAATTGATGTTTTTACTTGGGTTAAGTCACTTGGCCGTACTAAAAACGGCAATTGGTTTGAATTTGGGTTGTGCTTAAAGTGTATATATGCGTATATTTTTTGGTTGTATTTTCATTTTTAATTTTGGGTTGCTTAGAGAGGTCCTAACTATGCAGAAGGTGTTCAACGCCTAGGTTTAAGTCATTTTACTCTCAAGATTGTGCCTCCTCCACAACGAAATCATTCTGATAATCCCAAATCCCGTTATTTTAGAATGTCAGTTGTAGCACGATATTCATGACATCAAACAAATTATTTCTCATATTTACTTAGAGCAAGTTCAAAGTCGAAGTCAACGACGTAATAGTGCATCTAGCATGTAAGTCAAGTATATTAGACTTAATTAGATGTCTCAACTACACGCTTTTTAGTATTTTGATATATTTTTGGATTTTATGGTATTCTAAGAGCTTCTGTTCTTTTTCTTATACATATAGGTATTGGGATTTTAGCTTTTATGTTTCCTATTTTATATTTTCTTTTCAAGTTTATCTTTTAAAAAATATTAAGTTTATATTTAATGAATTTTACTTTATAACAAGATGATAAAAAAGTAAAAAAAAAAAAGAGGGCAGAAAATGTTTATGATTGTTTAACATTTAATCTATGTTGATGATTTTTAAGATAAAAAACAATTTATAGAAATATATAAACCAAGGGGTTTTTGAAAATGATTTTGGATATAAAATAAGATAAGGCGTAAATGGCCATATATATGGTTAAATACAATGGAAGGTGTTTTTACTAAAAAGTAGAGCTTCTAAGCTACAAAATAAATTTTTGTGATTTTTATATGGTTTTACGTAGATTTTTTATATTTTTGGATGATAGATACTATATTTTTAAAGTTGTTTAGTTTGACAACACATAGGTAGAAATGCAAGAAGTGTGCTTTTTGGAACTTTTTTCTGTATATTTAATTTTTAATTTCTGAAATCGAAATCACAATTTTGGGTTTTTTTAATTGTAGCAAAATATGAAATGGTTATGATAATGGAACCAAAATTATAGGAAGTTCTCGAAAGTGATGGGAAAATTATAAAATAGAGGAACCAAAATTATTGGAATTTCTTATAAGTGATGGGTACCTATGGGTATTTATTCAGCAAAAGGTGTGAAAATAATGTTAGATAATTCAAAGAAGATAAATCTTAGAAAAAAATTCACAGAGCACACGAATTAATATCTTGCAAAAATATTAGGCAGAAATAAAGATGTAGCGATGAACTATCAACATGCCAAGAATTAGATTTAAATTTCAAGTATACACTCTATCAGCAATTAATTAGCAAAAATAGGCACTTTCCATCAATTAATTCTCATATATTCAATTTAGCTCAAGAATTCACAGGTTAACAGAAGCTGAAGCCAAAAATATCTAACATCCCCAAAAAGTGTCAACTTGAAACATGCAAGGACGTAAGAGTTATTACGTCTCAAACATATGGTCATCAAATGGAATTGTCCCAATTAAAATAAAACTAACAAGCTGCTTAGGAGTGAAATTGCTAGCTCAAAGAACTTAAGGGACGCAACTGCGAAATTTCCAAAGGCACACAGTCAACCACATGATCACCACTGCTCGGTTGGCTTCAACGACCGAGATTAGAACTTTAAATTTGATCAAGGTCGTTCTTCATGCCAAGTGTCACAGACTTGTGAGTTCTGGCTCAGTTAGACTTGAGCAGCCGCAGATGTTCTTCGCCGTTTCTTTCAGTCCGAACTTTGTCCTTCAAATGTTGGGCCGCTTCAGGTGTTGGAGATCATGATCTTCACTCTATTGGTTCAGCCGATGTTCGCTCGTAGTATCAGGAACCGAACCGATGCTTTGATCTCTTCTTTGGTCCATTTCAACTCTATCAGACCTGGGGAGAAAACTTCATCTCGATGTCGACGGAGGAAACCTGATATTTACTTCGATGAAAAATTAACCCAGATTTGCATCTAGGCCGGCATTTAAACGAACTCTATTTTGGTATTATTAAATATTGAAATAATGGTCCCGAAAGATGGGACCCTGGATAAATATCGATTTTAAGAAACTATCTGATGAGTTAATAATTGATAATTTGATTAACTAAATATCTTCTTTACAAGGGTTAAGAGGCTCGTTTGGGGTAACTTGATTTACCCTCCATGATTTGCTGGGTTGGAATTAGTTTTATAGATTCCACAATTCTTTTGTTATAATATTTTTAATTATATTTTTAATAAAAAAATCTTGAATAAAACATATTATAGTCATAAAAAAGGTTAATATAACGCATCGTATTTATCATTACAACTCTCTCCAACCTTAGTAATCATCCAAACAGAAACAGCTATTGTTCATAAAAAGTTACTCTTATCCAATCCAACTCAACTCAGTTCGAGGAATCTACAAAGAGAGAAATTACTCAAATTGTTATATTCGCTCACTAGAATACAAAACATCCAGATACGGGTGAGGACGCCGTTGCAGATGAGTCCGCTACGCCATACTTTTTATTGGCGGTAATCGTAATACATGTCCCAAACATTACCTCAGAGAGATCGTCGATCCGACTCAACGGGGTAACTTTTTCCAGATGCACGCATCAGCAATCCCATATGCGGCAATTTCCGTGACCATCCCGACAAGCTATATTAATAGAGGTCTCCTTGAAACGTGGAATCAACGCATATACTTTTGCGCAGGGAATGGAGATCCGGTGCCGAGGTTTTCCACCAGATTAGACAAATCCCACTAATCCATCCCGGACTATTTTTGCTGCGTCTGCTTTGTCTATATCACGTCATGCTCAACCGTCTAAAGCCGATGCGTGTCAACCATCTAATGCTCTGCCGTGTCACAAGGGATAATCGCAGGTAAATAAAGAAAAAGGTAGGAGTGGTGCTGCCTGTCTGCGTTATGCAGTCACATACCACCACCTAATGCGGCGAAAGAGAAGAGACCCACTGATATTGGCTCTGACCCCATCGCCGGTTTACGTGTCTCGATCGGATTGGATCGGCTTCGTCGGAATCAAGCGGACACTTGTCGAGATTATCCTCGGTCTTAGACGAGGGCGATGTTATCTATTTGTTGGTCTCCTTCCACGTATCATGTGAGATTTTTATGAAAATTAACTCTAACAAGGTTGAGAAACAATGTAAAGCTACATGGAATTGAACCACTCGTAATCCATATGAGAGTTAAATAATCATGTTTCTTATCTATCAGCTGAACTTTTATAAAATCTAGAAGATGCCACCGAAGTAATCTTTTTAAATCCTACTTAATCTTTGAATAAACACTACTTTCTTAATATATTTTTAGTTACACGGATGCCATAATTGCTTTCACAAATACACATAGACCACTGATATGTTTATATTTACATAAATACCAAAAAAAACTCATCTTTCACATAGATACATTTTCATTAGTTTGTTAAATCTAATCAATTTCCATATAAAAAAGACATGCATAACCCCGCCTTTCTTTTAATTTTCGTCATTGTTTAACCCTTACTGCTGACCTCCTGCTCCCTGATTAAATCCGGTTCCAGATCTCGATTCAATCCATATTGTTTAAGCCGTCAACGGTTCACATGGATTGGATTGGATCTGATATTATATCAGAGTTCAATTCGATATAACTAATTAAGATTCTCTAATTAAGTCCAATCTGTTACAAAACACGATCTTCCTCCAACAAAATATATACTTCTTTGGATTTATATAATCAACGATGATCTTATTGCCGTTGAAGAAAATAATGAATTGCTTATTCATGAAGTTTTAAGGTTCTCTTAGATAGAGGAGAAACATACTGAGCAAATTACATAATGTAGAAGGAAAGTAAAGAGAATACATAAAAGAAATAAAAGATAACTAATATCTCGATAATTGCTGGTATTTTTGGGGAGAAAACATAATACAAAAACTATGTGAATTTTATAAAGCAATGTGAAACGTTGCAATTGTATTTTTTTGTACATTTCTGCTCAAACTTTTGTCAGGTATATCACACTAACTCTAGTGACAAATATTAGTATATGTACTGACCGATAATATGTTTGATTTGATTCATGTGACCCTGTATCTGATCAAGCCCATTTCCAGAAGGGGTGTGAGGATGTAACCCAATTTTCACCAATTGATTGTTATGAAATTAATACTGGTATATCTATTTTATATATAAACCATCCTAAATATATATTTTTTAGTTAATCTATTAAAAACTTTTATTATTATTCGTATCTAATTCATATTCGTTTTACATTCTTATTCATTTTTTTAAAGATATGGTAACACATTTTAAAGGATATTGAGAATCCTCAAGCGCATCACGGAAGCGTGACGATCACATCGAATACGATCGGGGAGACTAGTCGTACTAGTCGCAAGGTGCAGCGGAATTTAAAAAATTTAAATCAAACGATGAAACCACATGATCACGAGAACACTTCTCGGATCGTTTCATCAAACCACAAAGTATAACGAATACCTTTGAAGCGTGGTTGTGATCGCGAGATCCCAAACAAGAGATCCTCCTGTCTCAAGTCCGATCCACGAAGAACGCACTTGCGGGCACGATGATGAGTCGCGTCCCTCCCGCAATCCTTGATGAAGATCCAAGCAATAGATCCCCTGATTTCGTCAAGCGAAATCCGTCGTCTTCCTCTACAGCAAGTAGCCACGAAGAAGAAGGAGATCCTCGAGTCGTCGAAGGCGAAGGCAAGAACCTCTCTCCTTTCTCAACAATGGTGGTCGGCCACCCTATGGAGAGAGAGAGAGAGAGAGATCACGAGAATGAGAGGAAGAGAGAATAGAGTTCTTCAACTCAAGAATGTTGTGTCTTGGAAAAAGCTACCCTAGCCCTCCTTTTATACTAGTTTAGGGTCCAATGGATCTCAATCCATGGGACTCATGTATCCAAGGGCTATGCTTGGTCCATGCTAAATCAATGGCTATGATTGTTGTTGGTTAAAACCAACAACATTAATTTTAAATTAAAAAATGTTGCAACATTATCAACATAATTTAATTTAACATAAACTAATTAAGAAATAATATGATAAATAAAATGAAGTCAACCAACCTCCCTAAAAAGGGGGGCGTCGCCCATGAACAATTCATGGGTGACGCCACCTATGAATGGTGGTTAATTTTGGCTCCTTTTTATTTATCTTATTATTCCTTAATTAATATTCACCAAATTAATTCCCAATTAATTTTGTGAATATTTCAATCATGCCATTGAATATTATGTGAATCATATTCACAACCCAAACTAGTTAGTAAATTGCATTTCCAATTAATTAATAAATGTGAATCTAATCCACATTATTAATTAACAAATGCTATTCACATTGATTCTCTCTCTTATATATGTATATTATAAATCATATTTATAATACACATATATATATCATGGATAGTGTCATCCACATTCTCTTAATCCTTGATAATTAAATCCCATTTAATTATCTTAGATAATCATTCTCACAATATGAATCTTATTCATATTGTACTTGATAATTAAATCTCATTTAATTATCTTGGACACATTCTCATAATATGAATCTTATTCATATTATACTTTGATAATTAAATCTCACTTAATCATCAAAATCTTCTTGTTTGGATACTAAATTCATCACAGGAATTATTCTTGAACTCCTTCAAGAATAATGCGCCTTTTCCGTAGATACTTGGAGATAACGACAGGGCGATTGTATTGTTCCATGTATAGTGACTTGGATGTTGAGATCTCATCTCAAATCCAGATCTAACGGACCTCTCAGAGATGCTTGATTAAATCAAGTCCGTATACTTAATCTTCTCATTGCATCTGAATCACATTCAGATCAATGTCCAACATTTGGACTAAGATCAAGTTACTTCTCAACTGAGAGGAGTCACTAAAATCCAGACCTGTTTCATCACTCCCTCGGACTGGAAGCGTCACGGTTATACAATCGTTTATGATCACATCACCCTCAGGTATTCCCAATACCTGCACATCCTGCATACTGGAAGACCAATGATCAACCTGAAGATGAAGATCTATTTTATACTGACTTCTTCAGGGTTTGATCACCAAGTTTCTCAATCTTGGTCATTGGGATTTGGTATCGATCATATGCTTTCCCAAAGCATATATCATACCTTCAAATTCTTGTCATGCTTCCAAAGCACGACGACCATGCATGGAATTTGATCGGTCCCAATACCTCATGAGTGAGCTCATGTCTTCCGGTTCATAAGTGAACCTGTATGATCCCTTTGAGAGATCGTATTACTCATATGCCCTTATATGCACACCAGCTCGCCGGTGTATAGACCTTGATTAGGTCATCAACCTAATGGTCTGCCAAATGTACACACTCAGACATATAGTAACACATCTGTCTCTAGTCAGAAGATGTGTGCCTATGCTGTGACAGTATTCAACATTGGACTTAGGTTATCTCGATCTCGCTAAGTCAACCCATTGACTTAACTAATCTGACACCTCCGAATCACTATTCCCATGCAGAGGACATGCATCAAGAGGTCGGTCAGATATCAGCTATGTTAGAAAGGATGCCATCTCCTACTCATGCTGGAGATCATCTCTTAATAATCATTTGACGGTGCTTGATGAGTCCTCTATCTAACCCATTAGATATTCATCCAAGCACCAGCCTCTATGATTCATTTCATGAATCAACAGTTGTATGATCATTAAGATGGCCATGGTACATAACCCTAATTGTACAGAGGGACCTATTATGCAAATTATTTATTCTTCATTTCAGATCAGGGAATGATACGTGCAATAACATTTATTGCATAATGGCTCGTCGTGGGCTCGCATGTCCAACAATCTCCCACTAGCCCAAAGAGCCATTAATGGGCTAATCATTTAAACCCACACTCATGTGACAATCATAGGCTATTTAAAAAATAGCTAGGTAAGCTGATCAGTCACTCTGTTCCCGCGAGACTACGCCAAGTCCTTTTACGGCACTTGCATATCCCTAGTAACAGTGCTCGCATCTAATGCGAATGTTGCATCTAATGCAACTAATACTCAATCTTGTCAGTCATAGTATCCTTGACACTACAACTCAAAGAAATATTATTATAACCAACATGAAATTTCTATTATCCTTATCAGAATACCCTTATCCCTGGAGATCTCTATCTCTTAAGGTATTCACAGTTAAGACCTTTTAGATCTCCATCTAAAAGTCTTAATTTCTTGAAGATAAGACTTAGAGATCACTATCTCTAAAGCCTTGTCATCTTTGAAGATATTGTTATTACTGTAATTAAGTGTTCTATCTCCATAGTAGGATTAGTAACAGTTTACTACTCCCACTGCATGGCAGATATCTGGCTTTTGTACACATTTAGCATACTTTCAGCTTCTCATAACTGATGCACAAAAGGGCAACCAGTTTTTAGCATTCACTTCCTCAACTCTTTGAGGTGCTATCCCTTTAGATAGGTCAGTACCAAATCTTAAAGGTAAGAAAGCATTTCTTGGAATTTCCAGAAAATGGAACATGTCCAAGGTGTACTACAAATGTGACAGTCCCAATACCCTCTTTTCTTTGCTTCTGAACACCTTCAGAACTAAGATCTAAGAGGCATCTTTGAGATCATATCTCAAGGTATGGAATAACCAGATCACAAAACACTTATTATCATTCTTATATCATTCCAAATGATTTAGGATATTATCTACATTTAGCAAGATGAACACAATGGCACTCCCACTAAGCTTCACATGGTTCATCAAGATTCTATTTGAAATCATAACAATTATAATTTCATCAAATCTTATGTTCCAACTACAAGAAGCTTATTTGAGTCCAAAGATGGAGTTCTTTAGCTAGCACATCTTACATTTCTCAACCATGAAGCCCTGGGGCTACTTCATGTGAATATCCTCAAAGAGGTATTCATAGAGGAATACAATCTTGACTCACATCTTGAAGATGCCATAGTCAAATTGTGTAGCTAGGGTTAGCAATATTCTGATGGGTTTAAGCATGATCACTGAAAAGAAAGCCACATCGCAATCGATGTCTTCTCTTCAGTGTGTAGCTCATGGCTACGAACCGTGCTTTGAAGGTTTCTACCTTCTCATCAGGTTCCCTCTTTCTATTGAAGATCCATTTACACCTTAATGGGTCTAACCCTTATATGTGGATCCTCGAGGGTCCATATACAGCACTTGTATATGAAGTCTACCTTAGACCTTTATTGCTAATATCCATCTTTCCATGTTATGATCCTCAGGAGCTTCATCACATGAAGTCCGATCATTGTCAGACTTAACTGACAGAAGGAATACATCTTCAAACTCATTTGAAGAAGTATTAGTGTTTCATCTTTAATTGTCCCTTTTAGTTTCCGATTTCTGGAGCCTCATTATCTTCTCAAGATTAAATGAGTTCCTATACTTCATTTTCATCTTGATTCTCAAGAGAGTCATCCTATAAGAATCATATTCTCAAAGATGAGATATTTTAAGAATCTCAAGGTCGTAAAGTATGTATCCAATACCATCCTTTATTTTCCTAATGAAGTAGCACTCTTAAGTGCTAGATTCCAGCTTACATGCATGGAACCTTATTAAGGATATATATATTGTAGTCTCTACTACACATATATACCTAGAAACTAAGGGATAATTATGCTAAAATTCATCATTGATCAAATCATGTTACACATGATCTAATTGTATCTTCCTACAACTCCATTGAGTTTAGGTGTGTCAGGAGGATTGAGATAGAAATGATATTCATATCTCCATAAGATATTCTTTGAATTCATCTAATAGGTACTTGCTACCTTGGTTAGATGAAATTCATTTAATCTTCCTTAAAACTTTGGTTCTAAACCAAAATTACAAAATCTTTGAACATTTCAAAGGTTTCCCAAGTGAAGAGAAGAAATCTCATATCATACATGATCATCAATAGATATCACATATCCACAATGTTCACTATGATATAGATGATTCACATACATCAATATGTATGAGATCTCGAATACCTTGACATCTTACACCTTTCCCAAAAAGAAGGGTGTATTGGACATTTTACTTTGAATACAATATTCACAAGTATGTAAGATTTGAAATTTTAGACATTCTAAAGTTTTATATCTTACTAGTCTATTGATCTCATCAGCAGACATATGTCCAAAACTTGATGCTAAATCATTGTCAAATGATCTTTATCCTCCTATTGATCTTATAAGGTTTAACTTTCAGTATTATAAAACTTAATGAACCATTCATTAAATTTCTAATTTAGTAGAGTCCACCAGATGCTAGATTATTATCTGAAATATATCCATCATAACTCTTTATGACAGGGTTATTCCAGAATTCATGTTTATTTCCAACATTTAGAAACAAACAATGAACGTATTCTAATATCTAGGTCATAGAGACATTCTCTAAGACTAAGGCTCTCCCACTGAAATTAAGAAGTCTATCAATCCAACAGAGATTGTTGCAACAATTGCATCAATATCCATGTGGATAACTTTAAACCTTAAGATCAAAAATTTTCCAGTCTTCTAAAATAAGTGCAACACATTGCAAGTGTTGTTAGAAGATTGAGATACAATTATCAGACTTTATCTTATCAAATAAGCAAGTCAATTTCAATGATCAAATGTAGATATAGATTATTATGATGCACTATCTGAGTCCTTCTCTAAGGATTCTAGACAGACTTGATAGTCATACTATCAACACATCAAGTTATTGCAGTATAGGCATTCATCCAACTCTTTGGATGTCATATGGAAGTCACAGAAGTACAATCAACTCTTTGACTTTCCTTCTCACATGGGTCCGACCCACGCTTCCACTGTGCTCTCTTCATCTATAAACAACCATTGTTCAAGACTAAGGGTCTCTCATGTTAAATTCAAAAGAATTCAATGTAAGAGCATTTCAACATTTATACATGCTTCATTAAATTCATACAATATGAATATTATGAAGCTTCATGAATGACTAGAGTATAGACAGTAGAATGATGACATTCATCGTATCTACATCCATCTAAACTCTTAGAGATTTAGGTTCAGGTAGGTATTCAAATATTTTGAATACATCATCTCTTTCGAGCCACCATTCTGCATAATGCAGAAAACCATGTCATTCATGATTAAATGTTTAGAGCACATATGTATGCCAAAACATCTTCTTTGATTTTATAAGGATTATTCAACAATTACGATCACCATCGACATGTCACTTCCAAAGTACACTCGATGAAAGATCAAGACTATGGAGACATACAAACCCTAAGGTGATGTCTCATTGTCTTATTTAATCGTCATTCCTCATTATGTTGAGGAACTTGCACATTGCAACCACATACAATATGTGTCCAATTGCAAGTACAATATCTGGATCATGAGTCCAATCCATGATATTTTACTGGTTATTATTGAGTATAACATTGAGCGGGTTTAATGAAGGATTATCTGAAATAAGAAATTTGCATAAGGGTATATATATTATATATACATATTTTACTTTGATTTAGGAATTTTAAATCAAAGTTGTCTTGCCTTGTCAACAATGAAAGTTCATTCCCTTAATCACTTTCAATGTAAGAGATATTCTTACCATTATATCTCTAGCAAGATCTGGGATCTCTTTTCCTATCTTTGTCACATCCCAATAATATGAGAACCTGCGACTCCGATAAAAAGAAGCGGAAAGACATTCCGCCTTGCAAGTCCAACTTGCATTTCCCAATTCGGTCTTTAACACACGGGCCCACCACCCCTAAGGTGATGTTGACCCGCTGCTAATTGAACCAACCGTCAACAGGCTTAAAACTCGCTATACGCAATCCAATATCGCCCCAATAATATGAGGACCCGATATTGGGGTCACTACGTATACGGCCTTACTCTTTCGAGAAGCAAAGAACCCGATCCAATTAAATCATATATAAGATCTGTCACTTCGGACAGGCGTCTCCTATATACAACAACTGGCGACGGAATTCTTTGCCTTGACGGAAGACCGTGGATGTCACTTATGTGATCCTCCACATCTTATTCAAATTGAAATTAATTATCGTGAATCATATTCACATAATTAATTCTTCCAAGGGAAATACACATCTATTCATAATAGAGTGTTTCATAGGATATAATTAATTTAATCACATTAAATCAATTATTAATCCTATTATCAATCAACAAACTTTGAATTTTACTTGAATAGTAGGTATAATCTCAAAGTACGTATTATTTCGAATTTTAATAATTAGAAATACACTTTGATTTCTCCGGCATTATCCAATCCCTACCCGCTGTCATGGCCAGTACCGGCGAGAGTGGGACGGACCACATACGTTGCAACCCGCTACCCCAGCAATCTCCGACTAGACACCATATCCACCTCAGGAAAGGATAATGTCAGATAGATCATCATGTACTTTGAGATGCTCATCGGTCTTTCAACCGAAATTATACCATATAATATACATCAAAACCTTTTGATTATATTATAAGGAGATTTGCTAAACAAATCCCCAATCCTATTCAAGCAAGAGGGGTTTTTCATGTAAATGTTGTCCTACAACTATTGTTGGATAAACTATGGTTTTCATGAAAACAATGTTTGTTGATGAACCAATGATCAAGATCTAATATCTCATCATTGTGGTTTAGGCAAGTGTCATTCAATGAAATAATTATTTCTTTAAATATTTCACAAATATTTATCACTAATTATTCCAGAAAATTAACAATTAATTTTCTCATGATAATTGAATGACATATCACAAGGTTCAAGATCAAAAATGTTAATTTCCAGCAGTGACCCCCAATCACTAAAATTAACTTATCTTGATCAATTTAAATCCAAAAATTGCAAACTCAGTTTCCAAAAATTGCCTATTTGATTTATTGAAGAACCCAAGTAATAATTCACGCATTTCGAGGCGGATTAAAACCGTAATTATCTCATTAATCACGTTTAAATCCGCAGTTCCCGCAACAGTGAATATAGTCATATTCAAAAAGCCATATCTTGAGCAAATAAAGTCCAAATTTAGTAAACTCAAGTCCTATGGTTTCCTTGTTTAATGGGGAACAAAATCCAATTGAAATTTTCGTGTTTAAACATTTTAAACAGTACAGAAAAATTCAATTAGACAGAGGTGCGAAAATTGAAATGCAGTAAAAATTTCGCAACCCTTTCAAGAACCAAATCGTCTAAGGTCCATGGATCATATCCAAACCCTTATTCAACCTGGCTCTGATACCACTTGAAGGATATTGAGAATCCTCAAGCGCATCACGGAAGCGTGACGATCACATCGAATACGATCGGGGCGACTAGTCGTACTAGTCGCAAGGTGCAGCGGAATTTAAAAATTTTAAATCAAACGATGAAACCACATGATCACGAGAACACTTCTCGGATCGTTTCATCAAACCACAAAGTATAAGGAATACCTTTGAAGCGTGGTTGTGATCGCGAGATCCCAAACAAGATATCCTCCTGTCTCAAGTCCGATCCACGAAGAACGCACTTGCGGGCACGATGATGAGTCGCGTCCCTCCCGCAATCCTTGATGAAGATCCAAACAATAGATCCCCTGATTTCGTCAAGCGAAATCCGTCGTATTCCTCTACAGCAAGTAGCCACGAAGAAGAAGGAGATCCTCGAGTCGTCGAAGGCGAAGGCGAGAACCTCTCTCCTTTCTCAACAATGGTGGTCGGCCACCCTATGTAAAGAGAGAGAGAGAGAGAGAGATCACGAGAATGAGAGGAAGAGAGAATAGAGTTCTTCAACTCAAGAATGTTGTGTCTTGGAAAAAGCTACCCTAGCCCTCCTTTTATACTAGTTTAGGGTCCAATGGATCTCAATCCATGGGACTCATGGATCCAAGGGCTATGCTTGGTCCATGCTAAATCAATGGCTATGATTGTTGTTGGTTAAAACCAACAACATTAATTTTAAATTAAAAAATGTTGCAACATTATCAACATAATTTAATTTAACATAAACTAATTAAGAAATAATATGATAAATAAAATGGAGTCAACCAACCTCCCTAAAAAGGGGGGCGTCGCCCATGAACAATTCATGGGTGACGCCACCTATGAATGGTGGTTAATTTTGACTCCTTTTTATTTATCTCATTATTCCTTAATTAATATTCACCAAATTAATTCCCAATTAATTTTGTGAATATTTCAATCATGCCATTGAATATTATGTGAATCATATTCACAACCCAAACTAGTTAGTAAATTGCATTTCCAATTAATTAATAAATGTGAATCTAATCCACATTATTAATTAACAAATGCTATTTACATTGATTCTCTCTCTTATATATGTATATTATAAATCATATTTATAATACACATATATATCATGGATAGTGTCATCCACATTCTCTTAATCCTTGATAATTAAATCCCATTTAATTATCTTAGATAATCATTCTCACAATATGAATCTTATTCATATTGTACTTGATAATTAAATCTCATTTAATTATCTTGGACACATTCTCATAATATGAATCTTATTCATATTATACTTTGATAATTAAATCTCACTTAATCATCAAAATCTTCTTGCTTGGATACTAAATTCATCACAGGAATTATTCTTGAACTCCTTCAAGAATAATGTGGTTTTTCCGTAGATACTTGGAGATAAGGACATGGCGATTGTATTGTTCCATGTATAGTGACTTGGATGTTGAGATCTCATCTCAAATCCAGATCTAACGGACCTCTCATAGATGCTTGATTAAATCAAGTCCGTATACTTAATCTTCTCATTGCATCTGAATCACATTTAGATCAATGTCCAACATTTGGACTAAGATCAAGTTACTTCTCAACTGAGAGGAGTCACTAAAATCCAGACCTGTTTCATCACTCCCTCGGACTGGAAGCGTCACGGTTATACAATCGTTTATGATCACATCACCCTCACGTATTCCCAATACCTGCACATCCTGCATACTGGAAGACCAGTGATCAACCTGAAGATGAAGATCTATTTTATACTGTCTTCTTCAGGGTTTGATCACCAAGTTTCTCAATCTTGGTCATTGGGATTTGGTATCGATCATATGCTTTCCCAAAGCATATATCATACCTTCAAATTCTTGTCATGCTTCCAAAGCACGACGACCATGCATGGAATTTGATCGGTCCCAATACCTCATGAGTGAGCTCATGTCTTCCGGTTCATAAGTGAACCTGTATGATCCCTTTGAGAGATCGTATTACTCATATGCCCTTATATGCACACCAGCTCGCTGGTGTATAGACCTTGATTAGGTCATCAACCTAATGGTCTGCCAAATGTACACACTCAGACATATAGTAACATATCTGTCTCTAGTCAGAGGATGTGTGCCTATGCTGTGACAGTATTCAACATAGGACTTAGGTTATCTCGATCTCGCTAAGTCAACCCATTGACTTAACTAATCTGACACCTCCGAATCACTATTCCCATGCAGAGGACCTGCACCAAGAGGTCAGTCAGATATCAGCATATGTGAGAAAGGATTGCCATCTCCTACTCAGGCTGGAGATCATCTCTTAATAATCATTTGACGGTGCTTGATGAGTCCTCTATCTAACCCATTAGATATTCATCCAAGCACCAGCCTCTGTGATTCATTTAATGAATCAACAGCTGTATGATCATTAAGATGGCCATGGTACATAACCCTAATTGTACAGAGGGACCTATTATGCAAATTATTTATTCTTCATTTCAGATCAGGGAATGATACGTGCAATAACATTTATTGCATAATGGCTCGCCGTGGGCTCGCATGTCCAACACATTTTTCACATCCGTCAATATCTATTCGCATTCGTATTTGAAAACGGATAAAGATATGATTATACATATATTCGTATATGTATCCAACCGTTTTCATCCTTAGCTATAAGGCATATTCCACGTGTTACGGGGAGGAGAACTACGCTACACATGTTGGAAAGATTGTTGCCACGTGTTGTTGATAAGCCATGTTCCGACTCTCTAATGTAAAGAAAGGATGGGGAGAGCTTCATACAGAGAGGATAGGGAGAGCTCTCAGGAATCCACGTTGTAGTCATTGGTGGAAAAACTCACCTTTAGAATATGTATATAGATGCTGGGGGTCCTTCCAACGGGAACTGCATGTTTATAAAAGAAACCCCGTTTCTCGTTCCCTTCCTTACTTGTTGCCACGTCAGCACCATGCGCTACCAGAGCAGTTCTCTCGACTCGAAACAAAATTGTATGAATGGATTCTTTTGTATTTTGATGATTGGATCTTATTTGGATTGGGAATAAAATATAAACTCTCTTGAATATGACAATGAATAATTTGAATATCTGTTGTCATATCTTCTGATGTTAAATGTATAATGAATATTATTTGTATGAAATTAGTTTTTTTATGTAGTTAACAAGGAAGGTCGTATTTGTTGCTAAAGATTTATATGAACACAATTTATCAGTTGGTTCATTTGTTAAAATTTGAACAAATCGTTACTAAATTTATCAATTCAATGAAAACATGTCAAGATAATTACCGTTGTTATGTGATTCCTTCTTAAAAATATAACAACCAATACAATAATCATTGTGAATCTAAAGAAGCA
The DNA here is from genome assembly GCA_037367405.1 of Ottelia alismoides. NCBI lineage: Eukaryota > Viridiplantae > Streptophyta > Magnoliopsida > Alismatales > Hydrocharitaceae > Ottelia > Ottelia alismoides. Next base: position 310,233 of record JAZKJV010009941.1, on the reverse strand, counting down.
AGTAACAAATGTTATTCATTGTTGCATATTTAAACGTAGATGATATAGCAACGAATGTTGAATTATTCATTATTTTAGGCCAATTTTGTTGTAATAAGGTTCTCACTATACTTTGTGTTCTCTTCTTTACATATAGAGAAATTGATGGTTGTCGCATGCGAATATAGCTCAGTTAAGGGTGAACCTCGTAAATCAGTGTGTATGTGTGTTTGTTTGTTTCATTTGTATTTTTTTATTCCGTTGAATTCGCAATAATAACAAGAGTTTTTATTAGTTGTGCTCCTCCGAGATCTTGCAATTTCAGTTATGCTCCTATCTTTTTGGGAATATCGATTGTGCCCCCAACTTCTTGTCATTCTATCAGTTGTGCCGCTCTGTTAGTTTAAATGTCAATGAGTTGACTTAACCATGATTTTTTCAAATCATGGTGCGGTTAAAAGGGGTATAATTGTCCAGACATCTTCGTCATCTTCTTCCTCCATCATTTTTTCTTCTTCCTTTCTCTTTATAATTTCTCTCTTAGTTACACCTTCATTCATCCATCGAATCTCTAAATTTTTTGCATTTTCACAGATATATCACTCATTGCGGATCTAACGGTGAATTTTATTGAATTTTTGGTGAATTTTTATGAATAAATTAGTCAAATATCGTTATCTTAATAAAAACTGAAATCCCTCCAGTTTCAGTCATCCTCCTCCACCACACGCAACCTCCGACCTCCTCCTTCATCGTCCTCATCGAGCAAGATCGTCGACGGTATCGGGAGCAGGGGGAGGGGGAGGCATGGGGGGCACGGGGGCAGGGGCGGCGGAAGCAAGGGGAAGGGGAGGCATGGGGCTAGGGGGCGACCTGGGGCGGCGGGAGCAAGGGTAGGGGTGGTGCGGGGGAGCGGGGGTAGGGGGAGACGGGAGTAGGGGGAGGGGGAGGTGCGGGGGTAGGGGCGACCTGGGGGCGGCGGGAGCGAGAGGAAGGGAGGCGCGGGGGTAGGGGACGATGAGATCAGGGGTAGGGGTGGCGCGGGGGAGCAGGGGTAGGGGGCGACGGGCGTTGGGGGAGGGGCAGGCGCGGGGGTAGGGGGCGACCTGGGGGTGGCGGGAGCAGGAGGAGGGGAGGCGTGGGGGCTCGGAGATAGGGGGCGGCGGGAGCAGGGGGAAGGGGAGGAATGGGGGCAGGGGGAGGGGAGGCGCGGGGGCAAGGGGAGGGGGAGGCGCGGGAGCAGGCGTGGAGGTGGAAGTTGTGGGGGAGAGGGAGGAGGCCGGCGGAGGTGGCTGGGCAGAGGGGAGGTGCGGGGGGCAGAGGGAGGAGGTGGGGGGGGTGCGGGTGGTGGTGGAGGAGGAGGAGGAGGAGGACGGGACGGAGGCGGAGGTGGGGATGCACGTGGGCGGAGCAGGAGGCTCGAGGGAGGCTGCAGGAAAGGTCAAGGCGGAGGAGGGGGAAGTTGTGGAGGAGGAAGAGAAGGGATGAAGAGGAAGAAGATGGGAGAGGAGGAAGAGGATGGGGAAAGAGGAAGAAAGATGAGAAACTGACCTTTTCAGCTTTTACTTTTAATTTAATTCCCATTATGTCCCAAAGTTAACGTCCGTTTACATTGGAAATGAACGGCAACTAACCGAAGGGGCACAAGTGATAGAACGGCAAGAAGTTCGGGGGCACAACTGATATTCTCAAAAGATAGGGGCATAACTGAAATTGCAAGATCTCGGAGGAGCACAATTGATAAAAACCCTAATAACAAATTAATATTATATGTTAATTGATTATTTGTGCTCGCAATGAATATCCTATTGGACGTTATATTCTTAGCAACGATTATATGTTAACTTTTTCTTTAATTATTTTCAAGTTTAGTAATGATTGATACAATTTTAACGAATAAATCAACGGATAAATCATCATTATATTGACCTTTAGTTATGAATATGGCATTTGCTAATTGGAATAAAAATTATTTTACCATGAATAATATTCATTTTTATATTTTTAAAATAGAAAAATAAGACAAATAAATATTTAAATTATTTGTTATCACATGCCAAATTTAGGTAGTTTAGAGGTCGTCCATGTCACCGCCATGCATGTCTAAGTGACAAAAAATAATCTGTGTGAACAATTTCCCACGAGATAATTACCGAGACCTTGAAATTGTTCGTGGGGGAGGGGGGTAAGACGGAGCAAGATTGCGGGGTCGTGGGAGGAATTAGAATATTTCAAAGATCGTAGAGATAATTTACAAAGATTATAGGATCTGCTGGGTAAATATCCCAAAAGAAAAACGACAAGAGGTTTGCAGGCTCCCTTTTCCCAAACAAATAAGGCACTGCAGTGGTGTCATCCTCCAATATGGACAGGTTGATTGCCTATTGCTGCGTCTGCTCTCTTCAGAAGAAGAATTTGGACGAGGTGGGCGTCACTTTCACTGCATCTCAATCAAGAACAGGCTCGCGTCAAAGATGGAAGTAAAAGCCTGCAAATCATGTGACCAGTTGATCATCATCTTCCGCGTCACCTAAAGTTCGTATGAATTAATTAATGTGGAATCCACGGTTTCCCCTCCACTTTGTTTCTGGGAGACGTGAGCCTGTAAGCCGTAGAAAAAGAAGAAATGGTCCAGTGGTTGGAAGCCATGCAGATGTGCTATCATGGAATCTTATGTTCGAGAGAAGCTCTGGGTAAAGGCATTCCAGTTGAACTTCTCTTCTTCTCTGCCACCCAGTTGTGGGAATCTGTTAAAAAAGCTTTCCCTTGCCGACACGCACCAAAATCACTAGTATCAGTATTTATTATACTATAAATTATATTACGGAGGGAAACCGAACAATACAGCAATCTCTACAGTGGCTTAGCCGTGTGCCTTTTGCCTTCTCGAAGAATGAAGAAGATAGGAGCAATACAGCAATCTCATAATATGATTCTTTGTTAGTTATAAACAAAGGCGCATATTTAGGTAATTCCTTTTTTGCTGTTTTATGTATATACCATTCCATAGACGGGACTTTAGTTATGCATAATGTTGATGACGATTCTCTACATGTATTGTATCATCGGAACAAAGATAGGATATTTCCCAGATTGTAAATTAATAAGATCTTAATATAAAAGGGCGCTCAAGTCTACTTCACAACTCCAGCGGAAGTTCGCCTATTTTGATTATATATTAAACACCAATAATCTTAAGCTTCAGTAGCCATGTTGCTTTGTACTTTCCACTGCAACTATGCATCTGCTATAAATCTGGGAATCAGTGGTGGACAAAAACCGCCCACTACTATTTAAATTTGAATTCCCAAAACACGATTTAATAATGTCAAGAAAAATCAAGTTGGATTATTTGAAAAATAATACGATCCTCTCCCTCTCCGTCTTCCTGTATAATTTTCCTGCAGCATCTAAGGAAGCTGGTCAAACTAACGGCCATGTTGAAGAAGCACCAGAAGTTTTTTACAAAGTTGACTAACAAGTCAACTCTGACCCCTACCTAGCAAATTATAATAACCATTGTAATAAAGTGGAGCTATTGCAATGAATAATTTAATTATTAATTGACATATATTTCGATATTATATCTAAGGATTTTTACCCGACAGACCCTATAAACTTTGTCAATTACCTCTACGACCTTTTGCACAATGTAATTACTCCATCGACCCTATAAATTACCCCAAGAACCCTCAAGAGCTTTAAACAGATTACCCGTAGGGTTCATGGGGTAAGAGTTGGCAAGTTTACGGGGTCGAGGGGGAAATTATGATGTTTCAAAGGTTGTGGAGGTAATTGGGAAAGTTTATAGGGTTTGCCGGGTAAAAATCCCTTATATCTATAACAATCAAATATTATTTGTTTCAAACTTATTTTTTTATTTTCTGAAATTCATTAAGAATGCCGTACTTGTTGCAATAATACTAGCAATAAAATTGTATAGCAACAATTTTTTGTTAGTTTCTTAAAAAGCTCTTCTAAATCAATGCATAATTAACGATAATCACTAAAAAATAATAAAAAATGATGAATAATACCATCATATGAACTATTAACAATGAATATTATAACCATTGTGAACTATTAAAATAAAAGATAATTTTGCTTCAATTAGACGATGGAATCCTTAAATATATTTTTTAGAAGGTTATAATATACATGAACTTGTAAATTTGTATGAAAGTAAATTAAGGATACATAATTTAGTACGGTCAATCAAAGGCAGAGCCATGAACATATCAAAATCTAATTTTGGGGGAGGGGGTGTTGCATGTTCCTTCCAATATTCTGTGTAGTTTCGATGGGATCCTCATCAATTATAGTTAGTGAAAAGTTCTTGTCATATACTTGTTGCCAATGGCATGATCGCTTTTTTATTGGAACATGGTGAATTCCCAATCACATACTTGGGATTTTGCACCTCAAAAACTAAATTCGACATGTTGGTTTTCATTAATGAATACATTCGTTCAAAAACTAAGTGGTTATAAAGCATGCATGCTTGTTCTACCTGTTAAGGTCACACTCTGAAATTTGAATTTGACTCCACTGCCATTTCATTTATTGAACGTTAAAATTACCTAAACTTGTGATTGAAAAAAATGACAAAATTAGGCAAGACTTTTTTTAGATTGGAAATAAGAACACTAAGCACAAACAGATGGTTGCTTGGAAAAAGATGTGTAGACCTGGGGAAAATGTTGGGTAAGGCATTCTTGACATGTAATGCTTTAATGATTCAATATTATCATGATATGACTTGTTAACAATAAATATTATATCAACTCTAAGACGGAATCCTTTCCAACTTAGAGTTCCATATAAGAATTTTTTGAGAAAAATCCATTCTACCTTAGAGTTCCATACTTTCTATGGCTCATCTTCCATGACAAGCATAAAACTCATGATCGACTTCACAAAAGAGGTCTTTCTTGAGCAAATAGATGTCAACTCTATAAGGCTAAGGAGGAAAGCATGAATAATCATGAAAATGCACCTTCTCTTAACATCTTTTTGCTAAATTAGGATCAAACTTAAACAGTGTCCCTTTTAAAAAAAAACTACTCACTTTCAATTTAATCAACTTTCACTTTCAACTTTAGTCAACTAAGTCAAATGTGGGCGTTACATTTAGCTAAATAGCTATTCTATAGTGATTTATTGGGAAAGAGAGATGTAGAAAAGCATTTGAGGGAAAAGAGACATCGTTTGATACGATATGTTGTGATATTAATGTTGGACTTGTAAGCCCTTGGTAACCCATTAATGCAGTAAAGTTATTTTTTATCATGTCCATCTGAAATGAAATGAATGAATGTTAATGCACTTTATTGTTAAGGTCCTTTTATATAATTAGGGTTATTTACCACGGTCATATTGAATATCATATAGTTGGAGGGCACTATTATCTTCAAACATCTGATATTCAATAAAGATCTTTAGTCCAAGAAAGAGATGGCAATCTTTCTCTAAAGATCAATTCCAACTGACTTTTCAATGCATGTCCTCTGCATAGGAATGAAGATTCGGAAGTGTTGGAATAATCAAGTCAAAGAGTTGACTTGATGAGATCGAGATAAAATAAGACTTGGATAGTAATTGTTATGCATCATGCACACATCCTTTGACATGAGACAAATATGCATCTATATGCATGAGTATGCACATCTGATACACCAATAGATTTATGACCTAACCAAGGTCTATACACTGACGAGTTGTTGTGCATATGAAGACATACAATTTGGACTATGATTAGAAATGGTCGAGAAAGCTGGGTTCAGCTCACCGATACTTTCTCGAGCTCACATAGAGTGGTGTGCGTTTCGTTCAGCTCACTTAGAGTGTGAAGTGTTCCACTCGAGCTCTATGATAAGAGTGTATCAATTTCGATCAAAAATAATATAAAATCTGAAATTGGATTGATATACAGATTTCAAGTCACTATACACGGATAGTATGATCCCTGATATTATCATCAAGTATCTACATTTGTATCTCACGAGTCCTAATTGGATTAGGATGCATACTTATTAATGTTAATTTGTAATAATAATTGCTATTATTACATTTTATTCATAAGGGTAATTTTTTATGAATATGATTCACAAATATTTCATTAATTGATGTGAATAATGATTCATGGTAAATAACATTTATATGGATATTATTCAGATAAATTTTTATGCAAAAATGATTTACATATTTATTTTCAAAGCATGAAATTGTGTGAATTTGATCACATTAATTCTGTAGATGTAAATTGGATTTACATTTAATTTTATGCTTGTGAATATGACTCATAAGCTACCAGGATTATTTTCATAATTTTTCTAATGTGAATAATTGGATTATTCACTTAATTACTAAATTAAACAATAATGCATGTTTTAGGCAAATTTGGGACATGTACATTGATGAATCCCTGATTCTCACTCTTTATTCTTTTATTTTAGCTCTTTTTCTTGGCAAAACATCTTGTAAATACCTGTAAATATAATAACTTAGCAATGTGCATGGTCTTGTTAATATTGCATAATTAAGCATATTTTTGGATAATTAAAAGAATAAAGGAAAAAAAAAGGAATGATGTATTTAGAATAAATACAGAGTGATCCAAATCCCAAGAGAAGGTCAAGCTTTGACCTGATCACAAAATAAAATAAGTAGAGGGAGATAGGGTTCACTATGGGTTGTACATTTTGCTTATACTTATACTTATTTTTTATATAATTATTTTTGAAAAAAATAAAATCAAATTATTCTTTTTACACCCTTGTATATATTTCAAAAAATAATAAAAAAATAAAAGAAAAAGTAGAAAAATTAAATAAAAATAAAAATCCTCCATTCATTGTGAAAATGCATATGTATATATTACACTAACTATTTATTATATACATTTAATTAATTTTTAAAAATAAAATAAAAATTATTTTATACTCTTAAAATTATGTTGTAAATAAATAAAATATAAAATAAGAGTTTTTATGTAAAAATAATTAAATAAAAATACTTGTACATAATACATAGGTATAATATATAATATTATATATTGTATATACACTATTTTATTTTTCATAAAAATAATTAAAAATCATAGAAAAATACTTTGAAAAATAACAAACCTTTTTTGCACTTTTTATTTCAAATTTGTTTGCTATTTTTATTGAATTTTTATTTATTTTGTATATTCTGATGTTCTGATTGGTCTAGCTGGAATGTTGACCTCGGTAAACGTCCCCCTTGCCTCGAGATCCGTACCTGAGATTCCTCGTATAATTGAGATTCTCACGGATCCCTTGCATCATCCAGATCCCCTCGGCGCTGATCTTTTGGGACCCTTGCTTCACCTATAAATCTTCTCATCCGCTCCCGCAGATGGGCAGCTCGTTCCTCGCCCCCATTTCGACCCTTTGCCACCTCCAACTGAGTGACAGTTGCCTGGAGCACCCTTTGGAGCTCGGTTTGGTCTATAAGCAACACAAATCGAGCTTCATGGCCGAACCTCCGTCGGGAGTAGCATCCTCGCCCGCCGCAGCGTGGTTGAGGCCATCACCCAGATGCCTACCATCGCCTGAAGCTCAAGAACACATTCTAACCTTCAGATATCGCTTTTACCCTTCACATTTCCCTATCCATCCCGATCTTTCCATTCCGCCTCCACCGTGGTTTCCTTTCTTCGACCACCAATTCGAAGCTCCATCTAACGCATCCCTCTGTTTCGATCGATGTTACGACTCACGCCCCATCTTCCCACACGGTCTGATTACCCTAATGCTCGTCTATCTGGTTGAGATTAGGCTCAAGTTTCCTTCTTCCACCTTCGCCGAAATCCCAACACTCTGTTTACCCTCGCTTCCCTTGTTTTACGATCAATAGTCATCGCTGGAGTTTTGCCTCCAAGCGTTGTGTCCTTTGCAGGTGTTGGTGTACGCCAAAGCTCCCATTTGACCTACCAGCTGACTCGACGGAGAAGCTCCAGGTAGAGCTTGATAAACACGAAAATCAAGGGGTCTAATTATCTCACACAAGGCGGAGACAACCGTGTCGCTACAGCGACCCTCAATGATCCTCGTATTTAATCAACAATTAACCCACACTCAATCAATCAAGCAATGACAAGCAGATGTGAAGTTAAAATTTATTTTTAACTCTACATAAATGATGTATAGAAGCAAGTACGTAGAGAGTTCGAACACAGGGAGCAAGGCAGGGTAAATCCACAAGTGTGTGTGTGAGAGAGAGAGAGAAAGTGATGTGTATGTCTACACTATGCAAATGCAAATAATTTTTGTAGGTTTTAGATTTTTAATTTTTTTATTTAATTTTTAATTTTGTATTTTGATTTTTAATTTTCTAAATTTTTTTTTTTATTTTATATTTTTTTAATTTTTTTCAATATTAGAATATATATGGAATATAAGAAAAGGGGTGATATAATATTTATAAAAATATGCAAAAATGCTCAAAAATTTAGAAATAAAATCTTTTTGGTCTTTTTATGTATTTTTACCATTTTTGTGATTTTTGGGTGATTTTCAGAATATTTTTTGGATTTTTAAAAGGTAAAATAAAGTACAACAGGGAATAAGCTACTAGCTGAAGGTAAAATAGGAATGAAAAATATCAAACAGCCACAAAATTTTTCCAAACTAATTTTAAAATAAATAGGAATAAAATGGAGAAACTACAGTACCTGGATTTGTAATTTTTTGAATTTTCTAGAATTTTTTAGAATTTTTGAAAGTTTTAGGTATTTTCTAATTTTTAGGGTTTTGGTTTTGAATTTTTTAGTGATTTTTGGACTGACACTAGAATACAATAAAATAGACATTAGATAATTTTTTTGGAATTTTTTAAGTTGTTTTAATATTTTTTTGGTATTTTCTAATATAGACAGTAGCTAACATGCATGTTTTTTATTTTTAATAAATGCTAAAATGCAACAAAGATAAAATACAAAAAAATGGCGTGAAAGTGCAAGTTAATAGGAGCCTATGTGATTTTTTGGTACTTTTTAGAGTTGAAATGAGGCATGAAATAAATGGATCAAGCAAGCAAAAATATCTGGCCTTGTAGGGGTATATACGCAAATACACAAACATGCAGGGGCATACATGCAATTTTCCAACAAAATATTATACTGAATATTCAATTTTATGTACCAATCACAAATTTCTAGACCCGCACGGGTACAGGTGCAAAATGTTCACCAGGGCACGTAACTTGCATGTGCCTGGGAAGGACTCAACGATAATATTAAAAATGACCGAGGGCATACATGCAATTGTTCCAAAAAGTTTACACGTACTACAAAATTTAATAGACCTTGATGAAATAAACAAACCCAGAAGGGGGTCCGTGCAAAATACCCGCGCCTCACGTAAACTGGTCACGTGAGGTGACGTGGCCTGGACCTCTTTGCAATTAGTAAAAGTTCAAGGGCCTATTTGTAAATATTACAAAATATTTTAAACTACCAAGGAAAGTTTCTGGACTAAAATAAAATTACAAAAAGGGAAGCGGTGGCTATGCAAAATACCCCTTCGAAGCTGATCGGACGACGGATGGATGTTGATGACGCGTGGCACCAATCTGACGGTCAGCAGGTGGGCGAGATCGAACGGCTGTGGACCGTTCACTTGACGCATGGCGCGCCCTCGATGCGCGATGACGGTTCTAAATGCACGGTTGCAATTAGATGGATCGTCGATGATCGGGCGGCTCAGGTGCGCTTGATCGGATGGCTCCTGTCACGCCTGGGGCTCCTTGTTGATCCAACGGCAGAGGCGGCTGGTGGGTGAACAGGGAAGAAGGTCCGCCATGGCGACCTTCCTCCGATGATGGCGCCTCTCTCCGGCGGTCGATGCGCTTCAAAATGGCCCCAGGTGGTTGCTGCAAGGGTCCTCTTTACGCCTGGGGTCCCAAAACGCGACGAGAGACACCAGGGCTCCTCCGCGACGTCAAAGAAGGAGGAGGGGCCCAGGTATCTTCGGCGAGAACAAAATCGACCGCAGGTGCTTCCGAGCGCCAGGACCTGCACCAAAAATGTTAAGGAGGTCGAGGGCAAAATCCCTCGACCTCCGGTGGCTCTCAAGAACAGGGTGAACGACGAGGTGGATACTCGCCGGAGCTTGCTCCAGCGAGGTGAATCGAATTAGCGAATCGATGGATGAATGGAAGCGAAACAGGGACCTAAATAATCCTAAGACTACAAGGAATGAAACGAGAGCGAAAATGGAATGAATAAACACCTCAAGGGGGATACCCGAGGTTGAAGTACCTCGACGGGAAGGTCACCGGAGGTAGGGGTGGAACACGCCCAGATCGTGTCGATCCGCTGCCTTGAAGAGGAGAACTTGGAGCTGTCACCTCCAGGTAGCTTGAGCGGGTCCAGGGGGAATCTGGATGATTTGCAGTTCGAATTTGAATCGAAATTCAAAGTTTGCTTAAGTAGGGTTGACGGACATGGGGGAAGACCGGGGCGTAGTGGTTGAATCGATGCACGACAGCCTAGGTAAACATCTGGGCGAGTATGAGGGAGGAACGAGGAACATCTTTGCAGAAGGAGGCGACCTCAAAGGATGAAAGACAAGACCTCGAAAAATCCGCAAAGGCAGGGAGAAAACGAGGTCGCTGACATGTTACCACGGCTAGGATAGCTAGTTGACCAAGGTCAACTTTGACTGTCCCCTGATTGGTCCACGTGGACCAATCAGGAAAAAGCCCTGGAAAAAGATTTATTAATTAAATAAAAAAAAGTAAATGAATTAATTTAATTTCGATTATTAAATAAAAAATGTTTATAATTTTATAAAGTATTTTATAGTGATTTTTAATTATTTTTATAAGGTATATTTTTACAAGTTGCTTTTATACCCTTTATAGGTAGATTACCTATATATTTTATTAATTTATTTTTATTTTGTGTATTTTAATTTTGTTATTTTTATTTATTATTTTATAAAATTATAATATACTTTTATAAATATATTTTTGTTTTATTTTATTGATGTGTTTTGTATATTTAATAAAATAAAAGTATAATTGATATAGGTATAAGTATAGGTATGATATCTATGTATTATATATACATATATTTAATTTTATGTTTCTTTTATGTTTTTATTCTTATTTTAATGTATATATACATTATAAGTAATATTTACATAATTATAAAAATATAAAAATATTGAATAAAGAATAAATTGAATATTTTATTCTGTACAATTATACAATGTGGGTTCAAAACTCAACTTTCAAACCGTAGCTCCGCCAAATGCGAAACCACCATCATTAAATAGCTTATTTTATTCTATATACAATTAAATGTGAGTTTGCTGCATTTGAATTTTTATTCAGACCATAACTTTTTATCTGTACAATATTTTTCAGTGAAATAAATTTTGTATTTTTCTATATTTAATTATCTACAACTTTCATGTACCATGTTTCTTTCTTTGATGTATAAAAAGTGGAACCAAAAATAGGTCCCAAAATGAATAAAGAATGAATTAAAAAGTATAGGTATTTGACCCTTATCTCCCCCTACTTTATTCCTTGTCGACCTATTCATCAAGATGCCTAGGTCTCGGGGTTTGGGTCATAAAATATTTACAATATTTTATTCTTTTTCTTTTCTTTTATTTATTCTATAATTTTGGCTTTAATTATAGTATTTTATACACTATTTACAGGTACATGCGTGAATGCTAATATGCTCTATTTAATGCTATTTACAGGCATTTGCTAGGGTTTTTGAGGCCAAAATGATAGAATAAAGATGATGAAATGTGGATTCATCATCCCCCTATAATTTACCTTTGCTAGTACCTAGCAAACACTTATGCAATAAGTGCGAAAAGAAAAAGAAAGAAAAGAAAAGGAAGAACTTCGATTTAATTTGATTATCAAACTTGTCTTCACAAAATCAAAGTTTGGAGCTCAAGTCGGACCTTTGGAATTTTAGTGCGGGCGGAACCTTAATGAGAACCGAATTTGAAATCCAACAGTCCTTGAGAATCCCAAAACTCTGTCCAAGTCTCCTCAATAGCCAGGTTAGACATATCTCAATTCATACGCAAACTCTTACGACTATGAATCTGACTCATACAGTATAAGTGATGGTGGCTCTCCCCAACTAGAATGACAAAGAGACTAACTTCTCCAGTACGACAACCCAATGATTCCCCAATCCAACAACTCCATCCTCGAGGAGCGGGGTATTCCCTTCTAAGTTCAAGTGGCAACCAGCTCAAGAGGAGGGGGTTAAGAGAAGAATGGACGGTAGCCAGTGTAGCTACCTATCCTGGGATGCAAGACCAGTGTAGTCAAGTCATCCAGCTGCAGGCTCACATATTTGACTTTGAAACTCAAGCTTTCTTATTGGCTTTACACATTTGTACATACTTTGCAGGCTTTTTATTTTTGTACATGCCTGAACTTTTTTTTTGAATACTATTCACAGCAGCATTTACATAAGGAGTTTTTCCTCTTGAGCCAGTAGACTATCCCTCTTTTGAAGCTTTATTGCAACCCACAGCCTCATGTCTTTAGACTTCCTTATCACTAGACGGGTTGGGGTGCACTTCCCTCCCTAGAGGAGGACAAATGTTTCCACTTGTGTGCATCTCATACCGGCAAATCCAATCCCCTCACCACTCCAACTGAGTTGAGCCATGTGAAAGGTGCAGGTGTCCAAGTTAGGTCACTATCAACAAGAGTCGTGCGTGTGCTCCGAAGTACTCTACTTAGGCAGTCAAGAATCCATTGAACCAAGTCCCGTGATCCTCAAAGAATTAAGTCAACTAGACCTGAAGTACCTCAAACCCAATTCCTATAAGGTTCCTATTATTAGGTAGATTTTAAGGCCCAATCAAACTCCAATCTCCGGATTTTACTTAGACTTGTTCAAATATCAAACTCGATCCGAAAAATGCGAATGCTATGCAATGCAATGCAGAAAATATTTTTGTGATGCTATTTTCAAAGATTTTGAACATTTTATGGATTTTTGAAAAGATGATGATGATGCATATGCAGATGCATTTTTTGTCTTTTTCAAAAAGATTTTTCAAATATTTTTGGATTTTAATTTTTGCAAATGTTTTTGGGATTTTTGAAAACAAAAAAGATTTTGGCTGAAAGATGGGTTAAAATATATACACGGAAGTGCTTCTTATATATACAAGAAGTGGATTTTAAGAATTTACAGGGTAAGTGGTCAATTTTATACATATATAGATATAGTGAATTTTGGTGTGATGTATATATTCCTCAAACTTATTTGACACATGTTTTCCAAACAATTTTGAAAACTATAGTCCATAATAATTTTACAAACATTTGACAAACATGTACACACATTTGAAAATTATTTTGCAAAGGCTTTCAAAACAGTATATATAGGTTTTTCAAAACATTTTTGCAACCATTTTTCAAACCATTTGCAAATCATTTTTCACACATTTTGTTTCATACAAAGAAAATAAATTTTACAAACCACATATTTTTACACAGGTTGAAAACATGTAACAAAACGTTTTCCAAAATAGTTTTCAATAGATTTTCACAAAGGTTTTCAAACTATTTTTCAAACATTTTGCAAAAAAAACATTTTCACCTGATTTATTAATCAGTAAACACAAAAAAGAATTTGAGGAATAAAACACCTTTTTATTAGGGATTTTAATGAATTTTAATGAGTTATTAGCCATACTATTAAGAAAATATGAAAGTACGAGTTATGGCTCAAGTATATACATAGTATATACGACCCCCCTATACTTAGCTTGAGCTATGTCCTCATAGATCGGAGAGAAAAGAGAAGACATAACTCGTACTAAGTATAGACAAGTCTAAAGAATAAATAGATAAATGAATGAATCAATGAGAAGTTGACCGTCCCCCCTATACTTAGGATCAAATAATCCTAAGTATAGCAGACTGTACACAACGTAGGGAGGGTCAAGGGTGGGAATGAACAGATCGTACTCAGATTGTCTCCCCCTATACTTAGGGTAAGATATCCCTAAGTATAGACAAGAAGAGGAGACAATGGAGAGGATCGGAATAAATGAAAAACTCAGGGTGCACACCCCCCTATACTTAGGACAAAGTACGTCCTAAGTATGGAAAACTGTATACAATGGAGGCACCTTTTCGGTAGATGAAGAAGATAGAAGAGGAAAAGAAGAAAAGAAGAAAAGAATAAAAGAAATCAACAGATGAAAGAGTGATATGGACAGACGGATCTGTACAGCGGAAGATGGAATTGATCACCGTGTATGAGATGCAGATGGTATGAGTCAAAGAACACATCTCATACCAGAAGAATGGGGGCAACGTCAATGGTCGGCGGATCATGATCTAGATATAGCTTCAGGCGTTGACCATTGACACGGAAGGTAGAGGAAGATGACGGTTCGGATATGTCAATACTGCCATTGTCATGTACCTTCCTGACCACATACAGACCTTTCCACTTGCTCTGTAATTTTCCTGGAAATAATTTCAGCCTGGAGTCAAACAACCATACTCTCTGATCTGTCTCAAACTGTTTATGGCTGATGTGAGAATCGTGTCATGTCTTCACTTTTTTCCTTGTATTGTAGGCTGCTAGAAAAGGTTGTATCTCGCAGTTCCTCTAGGGCTGCCAACTCTGCTCTCCTCTGATCTCCTATACTTTCGGGAGCTAACAGTAACTCAGTGACTGCCCAAAAGGATTTATGCTTGATTTCCAGTGGCAAATGGCACGGCTTGCCATAGACGAGACGAAAGGGAGATGTTCCTAATGGATTCTTGAAGGAAGTCCGATAGGCCCACAAGACCGAGTCCAAAAGTTGTGACCAATCCTTTCGATCTGGGCAGACAACCTTCTGTAAGATAGTTTTTATCTCCTGGTTCGATACTTCGGCAAGACCATTAGTCTGAGGGTGATATGGCGTGGCAACCCGATGGTCAATGCCGAACTCGTCTGTAAGGGCCCTAACCTTGTCATTGATGAAATGAGACCCCCCGTCTGAAATAAAGACTCTAGGTACCCCGAATCGTGAAATGATATTTTGCCTCAAAAATTTGCACACGGTTTTAGCATCTGCGGCTCGAGCGGGGATGGCCTCAACCCATCAGCTGACATAATCAACAACGAGCAAAATATGCTCGAATCCCTGACTCTTAGGAAATGGGCCCATGAAATCAATCCCCCATGCATCAAAAACCTCACAAAAGTGAATGGGTTGCATGGGCATCATGTCTCTCTGTCCGCAGGTTCCCATTTTCTGACAGTCAGTACATCTCTTCACAAACTCATTAGAATCCTTGAAGAGAGTAGGCCACCATAGGCCAGATTGAAGCACCTTCTGTGCTGTCTTTTTTCCAGAATGATGTCCTCCTGCCTCAAGCTTGTGGCAGTATGTGAGGATGCTATGCTGCTCTTCTTGAGGAATGCACCTCCTTCAGATGTTGTCCCCTCCTTCATGATAAAGGACGGGATCCTCCCAATGGTAAAGCTTGGCCTTCGCCAGGAAGATCTCGAGCTTCTGCTTGGGCCAACCTTGTGGGACCGTCTTGGCAACAAGATAGTTCACAATGTCAGCATACCACGGAAGTGAGGTGATAGCCAAGATCGTCTCATCTGGAAATGTCTCTGTAATAGGTGCGTTGGGCTCAGATTCATCAAGGTTCTCCAGTCGGGAGAGATGATCCGCCACCACATTCTTAACTCCAGGCTTATCCTTAATCTCAATATCAAATTCCTGGAGCAGAAGGATCCATCTGATAAGGCGTGCTTTGGCATCCTTGTTAGCCATTAAGTACCGAATGGCGGTGTGATCAGTGTAGATTGTCACTCTAGATCCGAGAATATAAGATCGATACTTATCCAAAGCAAAGACTACGGCCAGCATCTCTTTCTCAGTCACAGTATAATTCCGCTGAGCGGCATCCAAAGTCCGACTGGCGTAGTGAATGGCAAACGGCAAACCATCCCTCCTCTGTCCAAGAAAAGCCCCAACGGCAAAATCATAAGCGTCCGTCATGATCTCGAATGGGAGAGACCAATCGGGTGGCTGAAGGACAAGAGCCGAAACAACCATACCTTTGAGAGTCTCAAAAGACGCCAGACACTTATCATCGACAATGAACTCGGTGTCTTTCGTCAGCAGATCAGTAAGCGGTCGGGCAATACGACTGAAGTCCTGAATGAACCGTCCGTAGAAACCGACATGCCCCAGAAAAGACCGCAACTGACGTAAATTGGATGGTGGATTGAGTTTTCTAATGATATCCACCTTGGCCGGATCGACCTCCATGCCCTTATTGGAGACGATATGACCAAGGACCGTCCCTTGAGTCACCATGAAGTGACTCTTCTCCCAAGATAATACAAGGTTGACCTCAATGCAGTGTTGAAGCACACGGTCTAGGCAATCAAGACAAGCATCGAACCCATTGCCATAGACCGAGAAGTCATCCATGAAGACCTCCAAACAGTCACCCACCATGTCCGAGAAAATGGACAACATGCACCTTTGGAATGTCGCTGGAGCATTACATAGACCAAAGGGCATCCGTCTGAAAGCATATGTCCCAAACGGACAGGTGAATGTCGATTTCTCCTAGTCTTCAGGCGCAATGGCCACTTGATTATATCCGGAGTACCTGTCAAGAAAGCAGTAATGACTCTTCCCAGCTAGCCGATCGATAATCTGATCAATGAATGGCAGCGGTAAATGATCCTTCTTGGTGGCCTCATTCAATCGTATGTAGTCCACACAGACACTCCAAGAAGTGGGTACTCAGGTAGCGATCTCCTCTCCAGACTCATTCACAACTATAGTGATACCCGTCTTCTTGGGTACCACATGTAATGGACTAACCCATTTGGAATCGGAGATGGGGTAGATAAAATCGACGCTCCACCACTTCGATATTTCTTTCATGACCACATCTCGAAGATTCGGGTTCAGCCGTCGTTGGAACTCACGCGACAGCCTAGCGTTATCCTCAAGATAGATGTGGTGGGAGCACAAAGCCAGACTAATCCCCTGGAGATCAGCTATACTCCAACCTATCGCCTTGTGGTTTCTTTCAAGAACCTCCATCAGACGAGATTCTTGCTCTCCAGTCAAACCTGCTGAGATAATGTCTGGGTGCATGTCAAGATCACCCGCAAGGAATCTATACTTCAGCGACTGCGACAAAGGCTTCAGTTCTGGACAACTGGGAGGTGGCAGATCTGGCTTCTGATATGTCTGTGTGAAGGCTACCAGGTCTGCATGTGAGAACTCTCGCTCTGCATGAATCTCTGACGAAGGGCGGCCTGCTGAATCATCAATAAACTGTACTGGCTCGCACTCTGTCATGGATGTTGGCTCAGAAGGAATCAAACAAGGCAAATAGTCATCAAAATCATCCCAATCAATGTCTGAATCTGAGGGATATGAAGAAGATGAACAAGATTGAAAATCATCAGCACCACTCGTCCCAACACTATCAACCTCAAGTGTATCCTCGTCCAGGGGTGTGCTCTCCAGGCTCTCAACTGCCATAAGCTTTAAAGATGGTGAATCTGTAGGCAAAGCGAGGGTCTGTGCGACAGGATCTGTCCAGGTAGATTCATCGTCCGTCATCACAAAATCACACTCCTGGTGGATGTCTAGCTCTTCCCCTGTCATCTGCGCGGCTTCGTTGGACTGCTCTGAGCATTCTAGTTCTCTGGCTCTTGTTTCTTCGATCGTCTCTATTTGTATGGTTTCGCCCTCTATGCGAAAGCATACCTTCCCACTATCATGATCGGTCACTGCCTTGGCTGTGACCAAGAATGGACGTCCGAGTATGATGGGGGCATCGGGTACCGACTCAGGGATCTCCATGTCCAACACAATGAAGTCCACGGGGAATTTCAGGCCCTGAATGGTAACGACCACGTCTTTCAACAACCCCTTCGGCCTCTTAGTCGACCTATCAGCAAACTGAAGGACTGTCCTGCTCCTAAGAAGAGGACCAAACTCGAATTGGTCGAGTAAGGCTGCCGAAAGAAGGTTAATTGAAGAGCCGTTGTCTAACAGAGTACGATCAAACTGCTGCTCCTGAATCTCGCATCTGACATAGGGAGCTCCTGCATCTGGTCGCTTAGCTGGCAGTTTGTTCTGAATAGTGCAGCAAGTGGAATGAGTGAGCACATGGATCTGATCTCTGTGGTTCCTCCTCTTCCTGCGGACGGTAGTCTTCTCTTTCAAGTTCTTTTTGAAGAGGGGGATGTGCTCAAGTGCTTCCTGTAGAGTCAGCTGAATGTGGAATCTGTCTATCATCTGATTGTTGAACTCTACCTGCTGATCTTTTTTTGGATTTTCTCTTTTGTTCCCCTTCGTCCGGCGGAGTGCTTCAGGGAAGGGGATGGTAGGGGCCTCCTCAGATGGAGGACTAGGAATAGGTTCCTGCACCTTTGAAGGAATAGAATCTACACCATGATCATCATTCAACACATATGGATCCGCAATGTGAACAGAAACCTTTCCTTTATTCATATTTTTGTTTTTCTTGTTACCACAGTCCATAGATACAAAAGGTGGTAACACCACAGAAGGATGCTCAATAAAAGTGGATGTGGTGGCCTCATTACCACCACCGGCACCTGTCTTCGCGGTATCAGCACCGTGCTCTGGCTCTGCATCCAAAATGGTGGCATCAGCACCACCTTCTGCATCTGGTTTCACGAAGGCCTCAGTACCGTCGTCTGGATCTCCATCATTGGTGGCCTCAGCACCACCGTCTTCAACATCACCATTAGAGGCATCAGCACCGCTACTTTGCTCATCTGGCGCTCCTGGTTCTGCATGTGGTTGTCGCTCAGAAGAGGCACCACCGGCTGGCACCCTACCGCTCCTAGTAGTCACAAAATCAGCATCATACAAAGAAAAAGACATGTCACTCAAATAGTCACTAGGAGAGGTATCCTCTGTAAACTCTACCTACTCAGACTTTTTTTTCATATTGTTAGGATTTGGTTCAATCTGAGCTGGTATGGCGGTCTTGCCTTTGATTATCTCCCTCATCTCCTGTCAGAACTCATCCATTTCTTGCCGGAAGGATGCTCGCTGTTCGGAGAGCAAGCGGGCAAGGTCATCGAGAGCTGGGTTCTCAAAAGCGAGGGCCTGAGAACCGGACGGGTTTCCCTGCTGGAAATGAGGTTGTTGTTGCTGCTGCTGGTACTGGGGAGGATAGGGATAAGATTGATGGGGCTGCTGACGCTGCCTCTACTGTTGTCCCTGATAGGCGGGACGAGGACCATGCTGGTATTGCTGTTGTTGGGCGTACTGGGGTTGTTGCTGCTGTTGTGGCTAGTTGTTCTGCTGTCCTTGAGCATGAGGTTGTTGCTGAGATGAGGAGCCACCGTTGCCCCAACGGAATCCGGGGTGATCGCGACGAATCCCGGGCTGAGGGTACCGGTCGTACCAAATCCCATTGACTTCCATCAATGGCTCTTGCTCAAAGGATGGTGGAGGAAGAACTGCCAGTGGCTGCTCCGGCTGATATACCACCATCTGAGTGTCTTGAGATGGTGGTTGCGCTGGGTAGTACTGTAGCAACGGGAACGGCTTTGCCTGGATGTGGTTGACCTGGCGGTACGAGGCAGAGGGTTGGGATGAGTTGCTACTGCTCGGATCAGCACGTGACCTGGGAGGCTACTGGGAAGAAGTTTGTACCTCCTGGACGTAAAGAATCTGTGTCTTCAGATCACTCATCATCTTGGCAATCTGGTCCATCTGGGCCATGACTTACATCTATTTCTTCTCGAGGATCTCGAGACGGTCCAACTTCTCACTGATGATTTCCATGTCGGTTGCGCTGACTCAGCTTGGGTTGCGGCTGCCGACGAAGTGTTAGGACCGGCATCGATGCGGACGATCCTCTGGAATGATCCCGCTCCTTGCGGGGGCTTTTGTTGTGTGTAGATGCAGGCTTGGGCCATGACGGTTGAATTCTCTGCCATGCCTTCATAAATAGCCCAAACGTCATCTTCACCTTTGAAAAAGTAGGACCCACCACAAGAGGCGTTAACAAGCCCCTGCAGCTCCGGTGTCAGCCCACAAAAGAAGCTCTGAACTAGATTGGGCTTGGATATGTCATGATGTGGACACCGGTCGATGAGCTCTCTGAATCGATCCCAGGCTTCATGGAATTGTTCATTAGGGATCATGACGAAGTTGCTGATCATTGCTCATGCTGCATTCGTCCAGCCGAGAGGATAATACTTCTTCAAGTACGCGGTCCGGAGATCTGCCCAAGTGTCGATGAATCGCCCCAAATGTTTGAGCCAGTATGCAGCTCTGTCAACCAAGGAGAACGGGAAGGCGATCATCTTGATAGTGTCCTCGGTCATCAGCCTATCATGAATTGTGTTGCAGATCATTTCAAATTCTTGGAGGTGGAGGTGTGGCTCTTCGGTCGGCAACCCATGGAATTTGGGCAGAAGCTGGATAGTGTGGGGCCGAAGCTCGAAATCTCCATGGATGGGAGGGAGTCGGATCCACCGATGTCTGAGGGAAGCTGCTGGATTGTGCAACTCTCGCATGATGGTCTGTGGCGGCCTCTCCTGGTTGGGTTCTCCTCCCTGGTTCTCTACAACTGGAATATCTCCTCCACCGCCACCGCCCCCAGGTCGGTTCTCGTGCATTTGTGCGATCTCTCTCATGAGGTCACCCATGAATACTCCCTGGTCTCGGATCTGCCTCTGCATGGTCTCCAGGGATGCTAGAAGTGAATTGTTGATGGTGGTTTGATCAATGAAGAATGGCGGGTGCTCATGATCATCTGGGTGCTCTCCTCTGTCAGCCATGTCTGGGTTCTCTGAAAAAGCAAAAGAACCCATCTCAGGTGCCGTCAAATGTTCTGAGCTCTACGATGCACTATATTCTGAAACTCTTGGACTGATGGAAGGAGAATGAGAAGGGTGGTCGAGGGGGAACATGGTGGAAGTGAACTCAGGCTTAGAGAGTGGACTCTCCGAGGTCGTCCGAGATGAATGAGGAGGAGTACTGGATAGCGGTGCCGACAAAGTCGGCCTAAGAGACCTCCGTCCCATCATCTTTTGATTATTCGAGAAGAGCAAGGTGAATGCAGAAGAAGAAGGAAGGCAAAATTGTGCACAAGCGTGCAGTGTTTTTTATCTTGACCTAAAATAAACTAGCAATCAAACACAAAACAAGGGGAGTTCACCAACTCAACACATGAAGCCGTGAAGGTTCGGCTTTTATCTTGTCAATTTTAGCTTGAATTTAGGAATTTATCTTATAACGAGTCCTTAGAGCGCTACGCCTAAAGGAGAGAGAGAACTGCCAGAAAAGTGTTCCCGTACTTATCCTCCTCATGTGTAACCTGTAGCTTGTGCTTTTTAAGGTCCTTGTAACCCTTCCTAGATCCCTACTCAGCCAAAGAAGAAGAGGGAGGAAGCCGATAGGCGAAACCGATACTTCGGATCTCGCTCGCAACGAAATCACCCGTGAGCGTGCAAGATCCTACTCGAACGCAGACGGTGAGACAGACACACCCGTGAAGGCGTGGCCTATGCTCGGTACTTCGGATAAGGTCGATGCTCTCACAATAGTGTGTCACCAATGGCGACCAAGCCCTACCCACCTACGTACGATAGTACCGCCAATACTTCGGAAATCCAGGCGACACACAATGCAGCCACAAGCTGGGTTTTTGGCTCTAATCCTTACGAAGCACTCAACTCACTTGGAAGGAGACCTTCCCATGCAACCTGAAGACAAGTGAGGGTGTTACTCTCCCCAATCAATGAGTCCAATTACCAATTTTATTTAGGTCAAAGTTTTATTAGCAGTCCCTTTTTTATTTTTCTGGTGTTATCGCTTCTTTTGAGTAGATTCAAACAAGCGCCTAACGTTTTTGTTTTTTCTTGATTCCTACTTTGTCCAAAAACAGAGGGAGAAAAGAGTCGGAAAAGCCAATGCAAGTCGGCACCAAGATGGAAATCTCACCTTTGTGCCTAAATGATGGATGCAAAGATAGGGGACTTACAGTGAATCCCAGCTCTCTCCATGCGGGATGCAAAGCAGAAATTTGTAAACTTAAGCTATATGCTGGTATGCAAGCGGAAATCATCCTAAGCAGGCAATTGCTACGTGAAGAACCACGATTCAACCACCAATCTCCAATCCTAAAGTCCGGTCTAGGCTCACCCCTCCTCCTCTCGACACATCGAGTTCAGGAGAAGCGCTTGGCGGGATGAGCTCGCGGTGCGGCGGATCGAAGACTAGCGATTAACTGTTTAATTAAACTAAGTCCAAACTCGAGCTATAGGTACATGCAATGGTTGTTAAGGTGTTTGGACCTAATCTAATCGATCAAGCAATGCCTAGAACTAAGGGCTCAATCCACAAAAGAAATGAAAAATGAAAACAAAACCGGAAAATGACTGTCATGAAACACGATAAAATCCGCGGTGAGCCCTCGGGTGAACAAACACCCGGAAATTGGGCCCGAAGTGTCTGAGAGTCCAAGTCCTGTATTATTACAAATTAATATGAATCTCTCTCTCACTAAAGAAAGCAAAAGCTATCTAACTAATCTCTCTCTCTCACTCCTCCTGCTCTCTCCTGCCATCTTGGCTTAAGAAAAGCCGGCTCCGCTTCCCAAGGTTGCTCCGGATCCCCTAGGCGATTCGCCTCGCTCCACAGTCCCTCGTAAGAAGACAAGAAAAAGAGTGGTCAGAAAGCTCAACAATATATATCAAAAAGAGAAGAGAGATAAAATGAAGCAATGGTAGACAAACAAACACAATCAAAGAAAAATGTGATATACTCGTTGTTGCTCCCCGGCAACGGTGCCATTTGATAAACACGAAAATCAAGGGGTCTAATTATCTCACACAAGGCGGAGACAACCGTGTCGCTGCGGCGACCCTCAATGATCCTCGTATTTAATCAACAATTAACCCACACTCAATCAATCAAGCAATGACAAGCAGATGTGAAGTTAAAATTTATTTTTAACTCTACATAAATGATGTATAGAAGCAAGTACGTAGAGAATTCGAACACAAGGAGCAAGGCAGGGTAAATCCACAAGTGTGTGTGTGTGTGAGAAAGTGATGTGTATGTCTACACTATGCAAATGCAAATATTTTTGTGGGTTTTAGATTTTTAATTTTTTATTTAATTTTTAATTTTGTATTTTGATTTCTAATTTTCTGAATTTTTTTATTTTATATTTTATATTTTTTTAATTTTTTTCAATATTAGAATATATATGGAATATAGAAAAAGGGGTGATACAATATTAATAAAAATATGCAAAAATACTCAAAAATTCAGAAATAAAATCTTTTTGATCTTTTTATGTATTTTTACTGTTTTTGTGATTTTTGGTTGATTTTCAGAATATTTTTTGGATTTTTAAAAGGCAAAATAAAGGACAACAGGGAATAAGCTACTGGCTGAAGGTAAAATAGGAATGAAAAATATCAAACAGCCACAAAATTTTTCCAAACTAATTTTAAAATAAAGAGAATAAAATGGAGAAACTACAGGACCTGGATTTGTAATTTTTTGAATTTTCTACAATTTTTTAGAATTTTTAGAAGTTTTTAGGTATTTTCTAATTTTTTAGGTTTTGGTTTTGAATTTTTTAGTGATTTGAACTGACACTAGAATACAATAAAATAGACAGTAGGTATTTTTTTTGGAATTTTTTAAGGTGTTTTAATATTTTTTTGGTATTTTCTAAGATAGACAGTAGCTAACATGCATGTTTTTTATTTTTAATAAATGCTAAAATGTAACAAAGATAAAATATAAAAATATGGCGTGAAAGTGCAAGTTAACATGAGCCTATGTGATTTTTTTGGTAATTTTTAGAGTTGAAATGAGGCATGAAATAAATGGATCAAGCAAGCAAAAATATCTGGCCTGGCAGGGGTATATACGCAAATACACAAACATCTAGGGGCATACATGCAATTTTCCAACAAAATATTATACTGAATATTCAATTTTATGGACCAATCACAAATTTCCAGACCCGCACGGGTACAGGTGCAAAATGTCCACCAGGGCACGTGACTTGCACGCGCTTGGGAAGGACTCAACGGTAATATTAAAAATGCCCGAGGGCATACATGCAATTGTTCCAAAAAGTTTACACGTACTACAAAATTTAATAGACCTTGACGAAATAAACAAACCCAGAAGGGGGTCCGTGCAAAATACCCGCGCCTCACGTGAACTGGTCACGTGAGGTGACGTAGCCTGGACCTCTTTGCAATTAGTAAAAGTTCAAGGGCCTATTTGTAAATATTACAAAATATTTTAAACTACCAAGGAAAGTTTCTAGACTAAAATAAAATTACAAAAAGGGAAGGGGTGGCTATGCAAAATACCCCTTCGAAGCTGATCGGACGGCGGATGGATGTTGATGACGTGTGGCACCAATCCGACGGTCAGCGGGCGGGCGAGATCGAACGGTTGTGGACCGTTCACTTGACGCGTGGCGCGCCCTCGACGCGCGATGACGGTTCGAAACGCACGGCTACGATTAGATGGATCGTCGATGATCGGGCGGCTCAGGTGCGCTTGATCGGATGGCTCCTGTCACGCCTGGGGCTCCTTGTTGATCCAACGGCAGAGGCGGCTGGTGGACGAACAGGGAAGAAGGTCCACCGTGGCGACCTTCCTCCGATGATGGCACCTCTCTCCGGTGGTCGATGCGCTTCAAAATGGCCCCAGGTGGTTGCTGCGAGGGTCCTCTTTATGCCGGGGGTCACAAAACGCGGCGAGAGACACCAGGGCTCCTTCGCGACGTCGGAGAAGGAGGAGGGGCCCAGGTATCTCCGGCGAGAACAAAATCGACCCCAGGAGCTTCCGAGCGCCAGGACCTGCACCAAAAATGTTAAGGAGGTCGAGGGAAAATGCCTCGACCTCCGGTGGCTCTCAAGAATGGGGTGAACGGCGAGGTGGATATTCGCCGGAGCTTGCTCCGGCGAGGTGAATCCATTTAGCGAATCGATGGATGATTGGAAGCGAAACAGGGACCTAAATGATCCTAAGACTACAAGGAATGAAACGAGAGCGAAAATGGAATGAATAAACATCTCAAGGGGGATACCCGAGGTTGAAGTACCTCGACGGGAAGGTCACCGGAGGTGGGTGTGGAACACGCCCAGATCGTGTCGATCCGCCGCCTTGAAGAGGAGAACTTGGAGCTGTCACCTCCAGGTAGCTCGAGCGGGTCCAGGGGGGAAATCTGGATGATTTGCGGTTCGAATTTGAATCAAAATTCAAAGTTCGCTTAAGTAGGGTTGACGGACATGGGGGAAGACCAGGGCGTAGTGGTTGAATCGATGCACGACAGCCTAGGTAAACATCTGGGCGAGTATGAGGGAGGAACGAGGAACATCTTTGCAGAAGGAGGCGACCTCAAAGGATGAAAGACAAGATCTCAAAAAATCCGCAAAGGCGGGGAGAAAACGAGGTCGCTAACATGTTACCAGGGCTAGGACAACTAGTTGACCAAGGTCAACTTTGATTGTCCCCTGATTGGTCCATGTGGACCAATCAGGAAAAAGCCCTGGAAAAAGATTTATTAATTAAATAAAAAAAATAAATTAATTAATTTAATTTTGATTATCAAATAAAAAATGTTTATAATTTTATAAAGTATTTTATAGTGATTTTTAATTATTTTTATAAGGTATATTTTTACAAGTTGCTTTTATACCCTTTATAGGTATATTACCTATATATTTTATTAATTTATTTTTTTTGTGTATTTTAATTTTGTTATTTTTATTTATTATTTTATAAAATTATAATATACTTTTATAAACATAAATATATTTTTGTTTTATTTTATTGATGTGTTTTGTATATTTAATAAAATAAAAGTATAATTGATATAGGTATAAGTATAAGTATGATATCTATGTATTATATATACATATATTTTATTTTATGTTTCTTTTATGTTTTTATTCTGATTTTAATGTATATATATATATTATAAGTAATATTTACATAATTATAAAAATATAAAAATATAAAAATAATGAATAAAGAAAAAATTGAATATTTTATTATGTACAATTATACAATGTCGGTTCAAAACTCAACTTTCAAACCGTAGCTCCACCAAATGCGAAACGACCACCATTAAATAGCTTATTTTATTCTATATACAATAAAGTGAGTTTGCTGCATTTGGAGTTTTCATCTGTGAGATACGGATCTGGGAAGTTGGGATTTTGAATTTTTATTCAGACCATAACTTTTTCACGGTACAATATTTTTCAGTGAAATAAATTTTATAAATTTCTATATTTAATTATCTACAACTTTCATGTACAAAGTTTCTTTCTTTGATGTATAAAAAGTGGAACCAAAAATAGGTCCCAAAATGAATAAAGAATGAATTAAAAAGTATAGGTATTTGACCCTTATCTCCCCCTACTTTATTCCTTGTCGACCTATTCATCAAGATGCCTAGGTCTCGGGATTTGGGTCATAAAATATTTACAATATTTTATTCTTTTTCTTTTCTTTTATTTATTCTATAATTTTGGCTTTAATTACAGTATTTTATACACTATTTACAGGTACATGCATGAATGCTAATATGTTGTATTTAATGCTATTTACAGGCATTTGCTAGGGTTTTTGAGGGCAAAATGATAGAATAAAGATTATGAAATGTGGATTCATCAGAGCTCCACTGCCCCGCTCCTCCAATTGTTTGTCGTCCCATCGGGGATCACCATTAGACGCGGAGCACCTCCACGCTGTAGCCGGGCATGTCCGATCTTTCATCGGAGCTTCAGATTCCATCTGGTGTTTGACTGAAAGTCATCCAGGTCCAATTCTTCCAGCACCTTCCGCTGCCATTGGATTGGGACCCCATCGCCCAGATTGAATCATCACTGTTCATCCACTCCCTGGTGTTAGAGGCGTCAGGCATACGATTAATGGCCATCAAGGTTGACATTCCCTGCACCGTCTGATATGTCAGAGGACATCAGCCACGTACGTTTGCTCCACACACCTAAGCCGTCAGTTCCAGATCAGAGAAGATCACCACCGTCAGCAGTCGCCCTCACGTGAGCTTGAGACGCGTGCCCACGTGCCACGTACGTGCCTACAAGGGTATATTTCCTTTTAGCCCCTGCTTGTTTCTGCATTTATCTTTAGTCCATCAAATAAATGTTGTAGTTGAAACACCTTACAGTTTGGACCTCTGGCTTTTAAATATCCATTTTAGTCCCTCGCAGTTCGTAGCACATGTTTGTCCAAGTGACCTTTGGGTTATTTGCTTTATTTGCCCCCACGCTTTTCATCTATTATGAATAGATTGGCATGTTTTTAGTATTTGCACAAATACCCCTCTGAATCTGGATCACATATGGCACATATGTTTGTGGGATTCTTGCGGTAGGATCCCTGAGCTTCTCTACGATGTTATGGTTTGGTCTATGAAATTAAGTTATTCGCTCTTAGGTCCCTATAAATTGTGTTTAATTATATGGTGTATTTGGACATAATAATATTAAATTAATTCGAAAAAATTGTGTAAAAATTACCATTAGCTCTTATTGATGTGTAGTATTTGCTGTGATTTTTTTGAGTTGATTTGATTGCATTTATTTTCTACAATTCAAAAACCCCTAAATATTGTTATGTCTATTTTAGAAAAATCATAAAAATTTGAAAAATAATTAAAAATTATATAAAAATTATTGTAGTTGTCTTTTTGTGTGATTTATTTACTACGTTAATTTGTTTTAAGATTCTCTACAAAAACACTAAAAATAGCAAAACACCTAAAAATTTATAAAATCATATAAAATCAAAGAAAAATCCAAAAAAATGTGTTTTCAGTTCTTGTTTGTAGCATTTTATATCTATTTTCTCATAATATTGTAGCCTAGGACCTTGGGGAATTAATGTATTTTTAAGTTGCAATTTGGTCTTGGCAGTTCACTACTTGCATTTTTTAGCACCTTTTGATTTTTATAAAATCATAAAAATATCAGAAAAATCCCAAAAAATTACCAAAAATACTTTAAAACTTCAAAAACCCAAAATCATTTTTATCTTAATTTTCTGAACATTTTTGGCCTTAAAGAAAAAAATTGTGTGCTTGTTTCACCTTATTGATTTTGATTTTGTTTTCTTATTAAAAACTGCAAAATTAAAAACCAAAAAATATTTTATTTTTTTCTGAAATTTGGCTACTTCGTAGGATTTCCATGCTCCTTGTGTTCAGCCCCGATTGCTATACCGGGTAAAATAAATAGCGAACCGCGTACACGTTTTGTGCTTGATTGATATTTATTTGAGTGGTTTATTTTTCTTGTTGATTATGCTTAGTGATTTGGGTCGCAACGACCCTTGACATTGCTTAAGCCGAGTTTCCTGGCTTGTCATCAGAATGGCGCCATTGTCAGAGAGCACGGCTTAGTAGTCATTTTTCTGTTGTTTCTCTTTTAGTATTTCCTTGCCTCTATTTGATATAACTGCTTTCTGACACCTTTTTGTTTTCTTTTTTGTGCGAGGAACCGCCCAAGGACACTTCGATTTTCTTCTGGAGGAACCCATACCTGAGGAGGAGCAAAGAGATTTAGAGATTAGTTATAGCCTATAGATTAGATTTATTTTCTGCAAAACTCTTATTATTGTAATATTTGTGGACTTAGACTCTCTTGTGGACTTAGACTCATCGGGGTTTGTTTTGCCGACTACCGATGTACTCGGGGGACCTCACTGTGGTCTTCGCAGTTTTGTTTTTATCGCCTTTTATTTTCTTTTAATTCACGAGGATTTAGCCCCTTGTCTTAGGACGTTTGTTGATTGTGACGTAATTAGCTAAGGACCCACACGTAATTGCTCATTTTGTTCCTATAAAACATAATTGGACTTAGATAATAATCGATAATAAAAGGTTAACTTAATCAATTGAGAGGCCACGCACCGCTAGAGGTCGTATACAACGCTGGTAGGATCTATTGTGGTGGACGCCGATCGACATATGAGACCGGACTCAGGCCTCTCTCTCTCTCTGATTAGTTAGTTGTATGTTCTTCATGATTAATAGAAGTTGTTCGTCTAAGGCCGATTTCCTCGTTGCATCATTTAGATAGTTTATTCATGTCTTTACTTTTATTTGCGAATCACCCTGCATGTAGAATGCTGGAGTCAGGTGCACATTTCTATCTCTGCGTGCATCATTGTGTTTGATTGCGCATAAACTTTTTCGACTTCCTCCCTCTATTTTATTGGACTCAAAATAATACAGGAAATCGAAAAATTCGTTAAGTATTGTGTTATTTCAGAAAAATACCTAAAAGATGAAAACAAAATAAAATTGGGACTGCTAATGCAAACTTTACCCTGAAATACACTTCACATAAAAATCTTTGTTTTGGGGAGAAGAATCCTTCATTGGTTGATTTACCTACAGTGAGAGAGTGACCCATACACTAGGCTAGAGCCATACATGAACTCCTTTCAGACTACTGGTCTTGCGGTTGGTTATTCTCTAGTGAGGATTTCACCAGGTAGCCGATAATCAGTCTGGTACTTCCTTAGCAGATTGGGTAGATCGGGTAGCCGGTAAACAGTCTGCACCAATACTGGCTGAGAAAAACTAACTGTGGGATTGGGCCAGTCTCCTGGGAGCATCAGGTTCCCAATAGCTCGCTTAATCGCTCTAATAGATTGATTGATTGCTTAAATAAAATTGACAAGATTAACGATCGATCTCTCACGGTTATCAGCTCAAGTGTTGAGTAGGTGAATTGGGGGTTTGATTTCTGATCTTGTTTGCATTCTAGATCTCATCATCATAAATCTCCACATCACGATAATGGGAAGGAGGTCCCTTAGGCTACCTTTGATAGCACCGCTTTCCAGCACTCCTTTCCATTCATCTAGGGCAGTTTCAGAGAGTTCCGACCAACTCTGTGAACCTAAGTTTGCTACCACCCTGTTCCCCCTCGACCATCCTTCTTCCAGTCCTGAGCTACCAGAGTAGAGGTCAACACAGTTATATGTTCATTTGACGGCACCTGAGTTGGGGTCTTTTTCCTTCGCAGAAACCTGAGAGATGGCCAGTAGTGAGGGATGCATCGATGAGCAGCCACAGGGATCCGCATATGTACTTGACCAGGCTACCATCAACAACACACTCTTAGCCTACCTGGAGACGCAGCACCAGAATAGAGACTAGGGAGCATTCATGGGAAAGGTGCGATGAGAGCTGACCGAGATGAGAGCTGCCAGAGGAGAGCCGCAGAGAACAGTTGGTGGAGAGATACCAGCAGTTGGAGGAGGAGATGGATGTCTAGATGATCAGCCAGAGCTGATACCACCACACACTATGAGGCAGTTGCACAACCCTGGTGCAACTCTCACCCACCATTGGATCCAGCTTCCGGAGATCTTGGGTGATTTCGAGCTTCGCCCCCAGACTAATCAGCTTCTTCCCAAGTTCCATAGGCTAGCTACCGAGGAGCCGCATCTCCATCTCCAGGAGTTTGAGATGATTTGCAGTACTATCAACGATAGATTCGTGGACGAGGACACGATCAAGATGATCACCTTCCTATTCGCATTAGTTGGTAGAGCAGCCTATTGGCCGAAGCATTTGGGGAGGTATGTCACCACTTGTGAGCAGCTCCGGACTGAGTACATGAACAAGTACTATCCACTCGGCTGGACCAACACAGCGAGAGCTATGATCAACAACTTCACCATGATCCCAAATGAGCAGTTTCACGAGGCTTGGGATCGATTCCAAGAGCTCATCGATCGGTGTCCACATCACGAGATATCCAAGCCCAACCTAGTCCAGAGTTTCTTTTGTGGGCTGACACCAGAGCTGCAGGGTCTAGTTAACGCCTCATGTGGAGGGTCCTATTTTGCCAAGGATGAGGACGAAGTCTGGGCCATCTACAAGGAGATGGCAGAAAACTACACGGTGATGTCCCAGACTAGGGTCTACACTCAAGGGAATCCCCTCTCATAGGTCGTGTCTTACTTGAGGATTGCACAAGTCGATGTTGGTCCTTCTACATCGTCAACAGAATAGGCCGAGTCCTCAGCCGCTGACATGGGGATCATAAGCTAGAAGCTGGACCGCATCGAGATTATTGAGAAGAAGCAGTGCCAGGGCCTCATGCAGATTGACCAGTTGGCACAGACACTGAGTGACCTGAAGACACATATCATGTGTCTCTAAGAGGCACAGATGGCTCCACAGCCCCGTCTCAGGTCACGGGCTGACCCCAGCAGCACACCTCCACCCAGCCTTCTGCCACTTACCATCAGGTTCACCATATCAGGCGATCAGGCAGATCCGGTCCAGCAGTCATCGCACTACTCTCAGCCACCACCATCTCAAGACACGCATATGGTGGTCTATCAGTCGGATCAACCCCTGGCAGTTCTTCCCCCTCCACCTTTCGAGCAGGAGCCATTGATGGAAGTTAACAGGATTTGGTATAATTGGTACCAGCAGTAGCTAGGGATCCATCGCGATCATCCCATATCCAGATGGTCTACTGGAGGCACCTTCTCCCAGCAACAGCCTCTAGCACAGGGTGGACAGAGCAGCCAGCAGCAGCCCCATCACTCCTAGTACCAGCAGTAGCACCAGCAGGGTCCTCGTCCCTCATACCAGGGACAGCAGTGGAGGCAGCAGTAGTAGCCTCACCAGCAGTACTTCCAACCTCACCCTCACTACCAACAGACTCAGACTCATTTCTAGCGAGGCAACCTGTCCGGTTCTCATGGATATGTCTATGAGAACCCAGCCCTTAACGGCCTCGCCCGCCTACTTTCTAATCAGCAGGCATCCTTCCAGCGAGAGATGGATGAGTTCCGGCAGGAGATGAGAGAGACCATCAAGGGCAAGGCTTCCATACCCGCTCAGAGCAAATCGAACCCGAACAACCTGAAGAGGAAGTCTAAGCAGGTACAGTTTATAAAGACTACCACTCCTAGTGATACCTTGGGTGATATATCTTCATATGTGTTTGATGTTGATTTTGTGACACTTAGGAGCGGTAGGATGTCCGTCGGCGGCGCCTCGTCTGAGCGACAACCCCATGGAGATTCTGGAGCGACAAACGAGGAGGATAGCAGTACTGAGGCCGTGCATGATCATGTGATGGTGGCATTGAAGCCATCAAGGAAGTGGATCCAACTAACGGTACTGAGGCTATCATGATTCCAGATGCAGTCGGCGGTACTGATGCCACCATTTCACCAGATGCTGAGCCACAGTACAGTGTTGATAATGTAAAGGTAGATGTTGTGGGTGGTACTGTGGCCACCATTTTTAATTAAGTTGTGTTTCCTTCTCATGTATCTCAGGATAGTTCCAGAAAAATATAAAAAATGGAAAATCGAAAAGAACAAAAATGTGAATAAAGGAAAGGTTTCTGCATCTTCTTCGAGTCCATATGTGTTGCATGATGATGATTGTATGGTTCTATCCCTTCACATACACAGGAGCTTCTTCCTGACCCTCTTCTCTCGGGAGAGGGTCCATCTATCCCCTTCCCTCAAGCACTCCGCTTAGCGAAGGGGAATAAACCATAAAACTCAAAAAAGACACAAGCTAGAGTTCATCTAGAAAATGATATATAGATTCCAGATTCAGCTGACTCTAGAGGAGGCATTAGAGCACATCCCTCTCTTCTAGAAGAATTTGAGAGAGAAGACCATCATCCGCAAGGAGAGAAGGAACCACAATACAGAGATCCATGTCCTTACTTGTGCCACCTGCTTCA
The DNA here is from genome assembly GCA_037367405.1 of Ottelia alismoides. Lineage (NCBI taxonomy): Eukaryota > Viridiplantae > Streptophyta > Magnoliopsida > Alismatales > Hydrocharitaceae > Ottelia > Ottelia alismoides. Next base: position 277,445 of record JAZKJV010009941.1, on the reverse strand, counting down.
CCATTCAAAACCGATTGCCACCCAAAAGACCTGATGCAGGAGCTCCATATGTCAAATACCACATCCATGAGCAGAGGTTCGATCGTACTCTGCTACATAGCGGCTCTTCCATTAACCTTCTTCCGACGGCCCTACTCGACTGATTTGAGTTTGGCCCTCTTCGATAGAGCAGAACACTCCTTTAGTTTGCTGATAGATCTATTAAGAGACTGAAGGGTTTATTGAGGGATGTGGTCATCACAACTCAGGGCCTGAAATTCCCCGTGAACTTTGTTGTATTGGACATGGAGATCCCTGAGTCTGTGACAGATACCCCCATCATACTAGGACGTCCATTCTTGGCCATAGCCAAGGCGGTGTCCGATCATGATAGTTGGAAGGTGTACTTTCACGTCGAGTGTAAAAGTATAGAGACGATCGAAGAGACCAGAGCGAGAGATTCAGCCTGCTCCGAGCAGTCGAGCAATATAGAGCAGATGGAAAATGTAGAGCGAGACGTCCACCAGGAGTGTGACTTTGTGATCACTGATGATGAAGCCATATGGTCAGACCCAGCAGCACGAGCTCTTGTCACGCCTTCAGATATAGTTGATTTACATATTATGGAAGACGAGAGTTCGGAGAGCACACTCTTGGCACCGGACATATTAGAGGCTGACGGTTGTGAGATGGATCGCGAAGCAGATTTTGTTTCATGTTTTTCTGATTCAGATCCCTCGGACTCAGACATTGATTGGGATGAGTTTGATGACTATTTGCCTTGTCTAATTCTTTAAGAATCGATAGCTAGTGCGGAGAGTAAGCCAGCATAGAGTACAGAAACACCGGCAGGGATCGTCTTCGCCAGATCTTCACATACAGCAAGAGTTCTCCCATGCGGATCTGGTCACCTTCACTCAAACATTTCAGAAGCCAGATTTTCCAGCTCCCAGTTGTCCAAAATGGAAGCCTTTGCCATAATCGATGAAGTACAGATTCCTTGCGGGTGAGCATGAGACGTTCCCAGTCATTATCTCAACGGATTTTATTGGAGATCAAGAATCTCGTTTGATGGAGGTTCTTGAGAGAAACCGCAAGGCCATTGGATGGAGAGTAGCTGATCTCTAGGAGATAAGTCCGACCATGTGCTCCCACCATATTTATCTCGAAGAGAATGCTAAGCCATCACGTGAGTTCCAGTACGGTTGAATCCGAATCTTCGAGATGTGGTCATGAAGGAGATATCAAAAGAGCATCGATTTTATCTACCCCCATCTCGGACTCCAAGTGGGTTAGTCCATTACATGTGGTACCCAAGAAGATAGGTATCACTACAGTTGTAAGCGAGTCTGGAGAGGATATAGCTAACCGGGTACCTACTTCTTGAAGGGTTTGTGTGGACTACAGATGATTGAATTAGGCCACCAAGAAGGATCATTTCCCACTGCCATTTATTGATCAGATTATTGAGAGGCTAGCTAGGAAGAGTCATTGCTGCTTTCTTGACGGGTACTCCGGCTATAACCAGGTGGCCATAACACCAGAAGACCAGGAGAAAACGACATTCACCTGTCCGTTCGGAAATATGCTTTCAGACGGATGCCCTTTGGTTTATGTAATGCCCTGGCTACATTCCAAAGGTGCATGTTGTCCATCTTCTCAAACATGGTGGGTGACTATTTAGAGATCTTCATGGATGACTTCTCGGTCTACGACGACGAGTTCGATGCTTGTCTTGAATGCTTAGACTGCATACTTCAGTGTTGTATCGAGATCCATCTTGTATTATCTTGGGAGAAGAGTTACTTCCTGGTGACTCAGGGGATGGTGCTTGGCCATATCATCTCCATTAAGGGCATGGAGGTTGATTCGACTAAGGTAGATATCATCAGAAAACTCAATCCACCATCCAACTTACGGTAGTTGCGGTCTTTTCTAAGGCATGTTGGTTTCTATCGATGATTCATTCAGGATTTCAATCGTATTTCCCAACCGCTTACCGATCTGTTGATGAAAGACACCGAGTTCATTGTAGATGATAAGTGTCTAGCATCATTCGGGACTCTCAAGGGATTATTTGTCGAGGCTCCTGTCCTTCAGCCACTCGATTGGTCTCTCCTTCGAGATCATGACAGATGCTTTTGATTTTTGTCATAGGGGTTGTGCTTGGACAAAGGAGGGATGCATTGCCTTATGCCATTCACTATGCTAGCCGGACTTTGGATGTCGTTCAGGGGAATTACATTGTTACAGAGAAGGAGATGCTAGCTATAGTCTTTGCTTTGGATAAGTTCAGATCGTATATTCTTGGATCCCGAATGACCATTTTTACATATCACACCGCCATCCGGTACCTAATGGCAAAGAAGGAAGCCAAAGATAGATTGACCAGATGGATCCTTCTGCTCTAGGAGTTTGACATTGAGATTAAGGATAAGTCTGGAGTCAAGAATGTGGTGGCGGATTACCTCTCCCGATTAGAGAACCTTGAGGATTCAGAGTAGATGGCACCTATTACAGAGACCTTCCTAGAGGAGGTGATCCTTGCTATCGCCTCGCTCCCATGGTACGTTGACATTGTGAACTATCTTATCAACAATAAAGTTCTACAAGGTTGGCCTAGACAGTAGCTTGAGACTTTCCTTGTGAAGGCCAAGTCATAACATTGGGAGGATCCCATCCTTTATCATGAAGGAGGGGATAGTGTCTGGTGTCGGCGCATCCCTCAGGAGAAGCACCATAGCGTCCCCACATACTTCCACAAGCTTGAGACAGGAGGGCATCATTCTGGGAGGAGGATAGCACAGAAAGTACTCCAATCCATCCTATGGTGGCCTACCCTCTTCAAGGATTCTGATGAATTCGTGAAGAGGTGTACAGACTGTCAGAGGATGGGTATTTGTGGACAGTGTGACATGATGTCGATGCCCATTCACTTCTGTGAGGTTTTTGACGCATGGGGAATCGATCTCATGGGTTCATTCTCTAAGAGTCAGGGATTCGAGCACATTCTGCTTGCTGTGGATTATGTGAGTCGTTGGGTTGAGGCCATCCCTGCCCGAACCGCAGATGCTAAGATCATTTGCAGATTCTTGAGGAAGAATATCATTTCACGATTCGGGGTAACTAGAGTTTTGATGCCTCACGGGGGGACTCACTTTATCAATGACAAGGTAAAGGCCCTTGCTAACGAGTTCAGCATTGACCATCGAGTTGCCACGCCATCACTCTCAGACCAATGGTCTTGCTGAAGTATCGAATAGGGAGATCAAGACTATATTACAGAAGGTTATCCGCTTAGACCGAAAGGATTGGTCACAGCTTTTGGACTCGATCTTGTGGGCCTAGCAGACATCATTCAAGACACCTTTGGGTACATCTCCCTTTTGTCTCGTTTATGGAAAGTCATGCCATTTACCTGTGGAAATCAAGCACGAGTCACTATGGGCAGTCACTAAGTTATTATTGGATCCCAAGTGTATAGGAGATCAGAGGAAAGCAGAGTTGGCAGCCCTGGAGGAGCTTAGAGATATAGCCTTTTTGAGTAGCCTACAATACAAGGAGAGAGTGAAGATTGGCATGATTCTCATATCAGCGATAAACAATTTGAGCCGAACCAGAGAGTATGGCTATTTGATGCGAGGTTGAGATTATTTCTAGGGAAGTTGCAGAGCAAATGGAAGGGACCATACTTGGTCCGAAAGGTGCATGACAACAGAAGTATTGATATATTTGATTTATCATCCGAATCCACCTTTGGAGTTAACGGTCAGCGTCTAAAGCCATATCTAGATCATCATCAGTTGATCGTTAACGTTGCCCCTATTCATTTTGCATGAGATGTGGTCTTTGACTCACATCATTTGCATCTCATGCATGATTATCACTTTTCCTCCGCAGTTGTATAGATCTAGTTGTCCATATCACACATTCTTTTGTCTAACACCCCATATTTATCTTATGATTATGTTGTACTTAGGGTATACTCTACCCTAAGGGGGGTGTCTGACTTGTGATTGCTCTTTTGATTCTTTTTACCACTGTTTTCTACCTATACTTGGGGATATTTTACCCTAAGTATAGGGGAGGTAGACCTTGTACATTCTAACCCTTGGTTTTCCCTTCTGTACAGATTGTTATACTTAGAATTACTTGATCCTAAGTATAGGGGGATCACCGTCCTCTATTCATTGTATTCTTTCATTTGTCGTTGTAGTATGGTCATTCTTTTCACTTCCCAATGCTCAGCACAAGTTCTGACTTCTTTTCATCGCTCTTTGATCACTCTAAGAACATCGTTCGAGCTAAGTATAAGGGGTGCCGTATATATTGTATATATACTTAAGCCATAACACGTACTTTGTGTGAGTTTGTTAATAAAATAAAATGGCTAAAAACCTTAAACCTAAAAATCACAAAAAAATTAAAATTTTCCTTGTACATGCACTTGTAAATAGCTTTTGTAAAAACTACTTTTGTACAAATGTTTGTAAAAAAGTTGTGTATAAAATTTGTAAATGGTTTTCTATTAAAAATATGTATCTAGTACAAAATGTTTGAAAAATAAAAGTTTGCAAAAATCTATTTGTAAATATTTTGCAAAGCATCGTCTTCCTAGAATTCAAGCATTTTTCATAAAATTTTGCAAACTTTGAAAAATTGCATAAAAAGAGTTTTATACATTCTTCTGAATCATAGTTGACATTTAAATTAGTCTGGAATTAAATTTCAAAATGAAGCTAGGTTAAGACCTTAATCCACCTAACTTAAGAGGAACCTTATAGGATTTAGGGTTATAACTTTTATGGTCCATTAGTGATTTAATTTTTTGAGTCCATTAGGCTATGTTCGCATGTTATCTTGATAAGCCTAAGTAGAACACTTAACAATGCACGCATGACTCTCAGAGATAATAGCTTTACTTGGACATGCACCTTACACGTAGCTCAACATGGATGAGGTGGTGAGGAGGAAGAATTCCTTAGCTTGGGGTAGCATACGAGGGCAGTACTTCTAGGCAGAACCCCTCGTCTTCCTTTAGGGAGAGATGTGCACCTCAACCTGGTCTAGTATCATTGAGGTCTAAAGACAGGAGTCTGTGGGTTGCAATAATGCTTCAAAAGTGGGATAGTCTATTGGCTCAAGAGAAAAAACTCCTTATGTACATGTTGTACCATGTAAATATGTTGTATATATGTACATTAAAAAAATGTGTGCAAAAATATGAAAAAAATCAAAAAAGGGGGGACAGGCCTGATTGAAAATAAAATGCATGCTGAAGTGTATATAGTGAATAAGCAAAGCTTATGTATTCCACCTTCTCATCTCAGGGAAGCTTGCAGCGGGAGACTTAGCTAACATTGATTAGGCTCTCAGGGATATGTGGCTACACTGTCACGATCCATTCTCTTCTTTCCCCTCTTCTTGAGCCGGTTGAACTTGAAGTTAGAAGGGAATACCCCACTCCTCGAGGAAAGAGCTGTTAGGCTAGGGAATTAGAGTTACCTTATTGAGGGAGGTTGTTTCTTTGTCATTTATAAGGTGGGGAGCTACATATCATTTACACAGTACAAGGAAAGATGCATAGTCATTAGAGTTTGTGTATGTGGACTTGTTCTGACATGGTTTATTGGGGATTCTTGACCTTAGAATAGTGGAACATGGAGGTTGTTGAGTCAAACTTTTTTCCAATAAGGTTCTGACAAACTAATAATCCAAAGGTCTGATTGAGCTCCATACTCCAATTTAATGAAGATAAGTTTAATAATCAACCTTGATTCTTTTTCTTTTTCATTCCGTTCTCTTTTCACTTCTTTTTCAAATAAGTGTTTGTTAAGGGACTAGCAAAGGTAAAGTATAGAGGGTGATGAATACCTGATTCTCACTCTTTATTCTTTTATTTAACTCTTTTTCTTAATAAAAAAATCTTGTAAATACCTATAAATATAATAACTTAGCAATCTACATGCTCTTGTTAATATTGCATAATTAAGCATGTTGTTGGCTAAATAAAAGAATAAAAGAAAAAAAGGAATGATGTGTTTAGAATAAATACAGAGTGACCCAAATCCCAAGAGAAGGTCAAGCCATGACCTGATCGCAAAATAAAATAAGTAGATGGAGATAGGGTTCACTATGGGTTGTACATTTTGCCTATACTTATACTTATTATTATATATTTATTTTTGACAAAAAAATTTAATTGTTCTTTTTACACCCTTGTATATATTTCTAAAATAATATAAAAATAAAAGAAAAACTAAAAAAACTAAATAAAAATAAAAATCCTCCATTCATTGTGAAAAATGCATATATTACACTAACTATTTATTATATACCCTTAATTAATTTGTAAAAATAAAATAAAAATTATTTTATACTCTTAAAATTATGTTGTAAATAAATAAGTATATAATAAGGATTTTTATAAAAAATAATTAAATAAAAATACTTGTACATATACATAGGTATAATATACATGTATATAATAATATATATTATATATACGCCATTTTATTTTTCATAAAAATAATTAAAAATCATAGAAAAATACTTTAAAAAATAACAAACATTTTTTATGCACTTTTTATTTTTTTTTTGCAATTTTTTATTGAATTTTTATTTATTTTGTATATTCTGAATTTCTGATTAGTCCAGTTGGAACGTTGACCTCAGTCAACGTCCCTTTCCAGCCAGGGTCAGGTCATAGCCTTCTCGCCAGAGCTCCTTCTCTGATTTTTCCCACCCAATTCTGAGCTCCTCTTGCCTCGAGATCCAGACCCGAGATTCCTCGTATAACTGAGATTCTTGCGGATCCGTTGCATCATCCGGATCCCCTTAGAGTTTCGTGCTCTACGCTAATCTTTTTGGACCCTTGCTTCACCTATAAATCTTCTCATCTGCTCCCGCAGCTGGGCAGCTCGTTCCTCGCCCCCATTTTGACCCTTAGCCACCTCCAGTTGAGTGACAACTGCCTGGAGTGCCCTTTGGAGCTCGATTTGGTGTAGAAGCGATGCAGCTCAAGCTTCGTAACCGGACCTCCGTCGCGAGTAGCCTCCGCATCCACCTCACTGTGATTGAGGCCATCACCCAGACTCCTACCATCGTCTGAAGGTCAAGAACACATTCTGACCTTCAGGTACCGCTTTTACCCTTCGAATTTCCATGTCCATCCTGATCTTTCCATTCCACCTCTGCCATGATTTCCTTGCTCCGACCACCCAATCGGAGCTACAACTAACGCATCCCTTTGTTCCGATCGACGTTACAACTCACGTCCCATCTTCCCACGCAGACTGGTCACCCGTATGCTCATCCATTCAGTTGAGTTCGGGTTTCCTTCTTCCACCTTCGCCGGAATACCAACACTCCATTCACCCTTGCTTCCCTTGTTTTACGATCAATAATCGTCGTCGGAGTTTTGCCTCGGAGCGTCGCGTCCATTATAGGTGTTGGTGTATGCGAAAGCCCCCATTTGACGTACCAGCTGACTCGGCAGAGCAGCTCCAGGTAGAGCTCCACCACCCCGCTCCTCTAATCGTTTGTCGTCCCATCGTGGATCACCATTAGATGCAGAGTACCTCCACGCTACAGCCGGGCATGTCTGATCTTTCATCGGAGCTTCGGATTCCATCTGGTGCTTGATTGAAAGTCATCCAGGTCTAGTTCTTCCAGCACCTTCCACTGCCATTGGATTGGGACCCCATCGCCTAAACTAGATCATTACGGTTCATCCAATCCCTGGTGTCAGAGGCGTCAGATGCACGATTAATGGCCATCAAGGCCAACATTCCCTGTGCCGTCTGATTTGTTCAGAGGACATCAGCCCCGTACGTATGCTCCACACGCCTGAGCCGATCAGAGCAGGTCACCACCGTCAGCAGTCACTCTCACGTGAGCTTGTCACACGTGCCTACATGCCACGCACGCGCCTGCTAGGGTATATCTCCTTTTAGCCCGTGCTTGTTTCTGCATTTAGCTTTAGTCCATCAAATAAATGTTGTAATTGAGAAACTTTAATGTTTAGACCTCTGGCTTTTATATATTTCCATTTTAGTCCCTTTCAGTTCATAGCAGTGTCTGTCCACATGACCGTTGGGTTATTTGCACTATTTGCCCAGTGCTTTTCATCTGTTATGAATGGATTAGCATGTTTTTAGTATTTGCACAAATACCCCTCTGAATCTGGATCATGTGTGACGCATGTGTTTGTGTGATTTTTGCAGTATAGACCCCTGAGCTTCCTTATGGTGTTATCGTTTAGTCTGTGAACTTAAGTTATTTGCACTTAGGCCCCTGTAAACTGTGCTTAATTATATGGTGTTTTTTGGACTTAATAAATATTAAATGAATTCGAAAAATTGCGTAAAAATTATCATTAGCTAATGTTGATGTGTAGTATTTGCTATGATTTTCTTGAGTTGATTTGATTCTTTATTATTTTCTAAAATTCGAAAACCCCTAAATATTGTCCTATGTATTTTAGAAAAAGCATAAAAATTCAAAAAATAATTAAAAATTCTATAAAAACTATTATAGTTGTCTTTTTGTGTGCTTTATTTACTGTATTAATTTTGTTTGAAGATTCCCTACAAAAATGCTAAAAATAGCAAAACACCTAGAAACTTATAAAAATCATATAAAATCAAAGAAATATCCAAAAATTATGTCTTTAGTTCCTGTTTGTAACATTTCATATCTATTTTCTCAAAAATTTGTAGCCCAGGACGTTGGGGTATTAAAGTATTTTTAAGTTGCAATTTGGTCATGATTGTTCGCTGTTGTATTTTTTAGCACCTTTTGATTTTTATAAAATCATAAAAACATTAGAAAAATCCCAGAAAATTTTCAAAAACATTATAAAACTTCAAAAACCCAAAAATATTTTATCTTAATTTTCTGAAAATTTTGGTCTTAAAGAAAAATACAAAAAATGTGTGCTTGTTTGTCCTTATTGAGTTTGATTTTGTTTTCTTATTAAAAACTAAAAAAAGTGCAAAATTAAAAACCAAAAAAATATTTTATTTTATTCCTGAAATTTGACTACTTCGTAAGATTTCCGTGCTCCTTGTGTTCGACCCTGGTTGCTATACCAGGTAAAATAAATAGCAAAGCTTACACGTTTTTTGCTTGATTGATATTTCTTTGAGTGGTTTCTTTTTCTTGCTGATTACGCTTGGTGATTCTGGTCACATTGACCCATGACATTACTTAACCTGAGTTGCATGGCTTGTCAACATACATGGTGATATACACATGGCACCATGTTGTTTAGTCATTATTTATTAAGGACTCAATGTTGTTGCTTATTTTATTAGTTAATTTTTATTGAAGATAAAAAAAGGAGATAACTCTTGTTGAACAGTGACTTGGTATTAATCTCTTGATCAACATCAAAGGACCACAATTTCACATGCCTACTTGAATCCCTAGTCTTCAAGAGACATGTGCTTTGTGTATAAAAAGAGAGCAAGTCTCTCTCTTTTATTAACTTTGTGTTTTTTGAGAGCCTAGTCCCTTGGAAATTTTATGTCTTTTAGAAGAAGAAGAGTCTTGAGAGTATCCATCTCTCACGCATCTCTTCTTGAAGCCTTGTTCATGAAGATGATGTCCAAGTTTGTGGGAAGTAATGTGATTCATCTCTGCACCCACAAGAGATACATTGTTGATCTGACTTGATTTGGGAGGTTTCTTTTACTAGAAACTCACGCCTTAAGAGGTAATCCCTATCTATTCTTTATACATTATGGATATTAGAAATCATTTTGGAAATTGTTACTCTAGAATTAATTATTTCAAAATGCACAAAATGTTGTGCTGAAATTCGTGTTCATGTGATGAACAAATAATCTTTTAAACAAAACGTTTGTTAAATATTTCGCATTTCTATGACATGAAGTTCTTGAATCTTCAATTAATTCATGTAAATTGGCAACAGAGCCCTAGTTTATAAGATTTGTATTGCATCCAAGTCCGATGAATGATCGGCAAGACAATCCCAATTATTGGGTGCATATTCTTGTGATAGTTTTAACGATTCGAATGATTCGGAGACTTTTGAATCACTGCTATTATACCCTATTTTAGACTTTATTTTGGGATATGAATGAGTTCTTGAAGTTCTGGACTCAAATCCAAAAGAATGCACCAAATGTTGGTGATATTAGGAAGACTACTTGGATGTTAAAAGGAATCGCAAACTTCGATTTTGTTCAAAGATCGTAGCATTGAAATTATAACTTTTTAGCTACTATTTTTTTAGTTATATAGTATAATAAAATACCAATTAATAAGTAATAAATCAAGTCCCCAAACCGTATGAAAAATACGATTCCGACCATGCAGCCTCGAGAAATTGGATTTCTCCATAAGCGGAGTTGGAAGAGGACTCGAAAATTTTTTTGACTTGTTTCTCATATTTCTAGGACTCAAATTGTGAAAATATATATGACATATTGACATCAGGAGTTGGATTCAATATTTTCAGAATATTACGAATTTCAAGTTCAAGTTGTACAATGTATTCAAATTATGAAGTACAATGATCGTAACTAGTAAATTTAAATCTGAAATCATTATTTGTTTATTTTGAAAATATGTAATAAATTAGAATGTATTTTTATTTCATTTTTCTCTAATTAATTATGCACTTGAATGTTTACAGTACAATTATAAATTGTCAAATTTATTTGATTGATTTCATGAATTGTTTAGATTGTTACACTAGACATCTTTCAAAATTAAAATTATTTTTATTCAAAGAATTGTCTAGATTGTTACACTAGACCTTTTAAAATCAAAAAAGTGTTTTTAAAATTCAATAAGTATCTAGATTATTATATTGGATATTTTGAAAAATTAAAAAGAGTTCTAAATTCTTAAAATTTCATAGAGTTACTATGTAGTATCATACACGGTCGAAAGATTGACAAAATCTCCTTAATAGAATATGTGTCGATTGTGTTGTATCGTATTGAATCGGTGAGGGTGTCTAGCCTATGGATATAATAATGGATTACTTAATTGGCACCATGCACCCCACTTACAAAGGAAGCGTTGTCTGTTGGCATTATCTTCCCGACTATGCAAGATTTATTTCAAGGAAAGATAGTATGAAGAGTCATGACATACTTTAACAACTAAAATTTGAACATTAAATTATACTAAGTGAGGGTGTAATACTATATAGTAACATAAAGTGCATAAACATATCAAACCCTATATGAGATTGCTTGAGTGTCATTATTTTAATTGGAATAAAACTAAGATAATAAGCATGTGTCCTAGAACTATCCCTTAGATTAATCATGAGAATATGATTCGAAATGATTAATCATTATTTTAAACAAAATATGGACTAAGTCATATGATGACATCCATGGTCTTCCGTTATTGCGGAGAACTCATTTGTCATGGGTTGTATTTTTGGAGATGTTCATGTGTAATCATGACTCCAGAATACAAATAAACATGGATCAGATACTTCATCTCTCGAAAGAGATGGGTTGTATAATTAGTGATCCCAAGGTTATTCTCTATATTATTGAGGTAACATTGGATTGTGCATAGTGTAAATTATATTTTGCTCATTGACGATTGGTTTAATTGACAACATGCTAACTACATATATGTGGAGGGTGTGGATGTTAAAAACCAAACTGAGAATACAAGTCGGACTTGTGAGGTGGAAAGAGTTCCCACTTCTTTCATACTAGTTGCATTTTCTCATATTACTAGGATGTAATGAAAATGAAAACGAGACTTAGATTTTGTAGTGAGGCTGTTGAGTAAGTCTACCTCATGCATTGAAAGCTCATAAGGGAAAGACTATCAAAATATAAAATATATAGGAATATCTTGATTATATTAGGTTATTTAATCTGTTTAATCAAGATTTATTAAATTACATTCACTTCATCTTAATTTCATATGAAAATTCTCAACCCACTTAACAAGTTGTTTGAGGTCAATCAATTGAGTAGTCCAAACTATTTGGATTGGATCCAAAATTTGGAATTCGTGTTTGAGATAGAGGGCATAGGGTATGTCCTCTCGAGCGTAAATACGAAAACCCTCAGACTGATGATGCTAAATATTTTAACAAGGAGTAGGACGAGGACCAAGCATTGGTATGTTGCTGCATTCTTGGTTCATTATCCAATGTACTTCATAAGCAACAGTATATTTTAGTGAATATGAAGGAGATGCTCAAGGACGTGAATAGTACACAACTTTATAATATTATGAAAGAAATACTTCGTTGCAAGATTGATGTATCTCATATTCATCACTCTAAAAATGATTAATTAAGCTCAAATACCTAAAATTCATTGGCATTTCTTCATTTATATTGCATAATAGGATCCCTGCATGTATTGATAATAATTGTAATTTATAACTCATTATTGCACAAAATAAGAAGCCAAAAATTCTAGTCCAACTGATCTGTAAAATAGCCTAACTCCAAATGACCTGAAACCACCTCCATTGTGTCATATTATTAACAAGAATAAATGAAAAATACAAAAAAAACACCAACCTAAATAAGTGTACCAAAAACCCAAACCCAAATTACAGGATTCTCGGACCAAAACTTCAATATCTTCCTCATCCATTGTACGATTTGATCCAACTCACTTATGAACTAATACACTTCAAGTGAATCGCAGCTCATATGTGGAAGTTGGGTTTGGGGCCTCTTTTGTACATTTTATATTTTAGCAGTTTTTGATCTAATATTTTATATACATAATTAACTTATTTTATTTTATTCCTTTTTCATTTATTTTCTTTGATGAAAGTTTTATTAAAATGTGTAAAAATCAAAATCCAAAATGAGTTTGAAATCAAAGAAACTAACTGAGTCCGAGTTTTCACTAACAGTCTAAAAAATTGTAGTTTTCGTATTTTATTCCCTCATTTTCTTAAATAAAAAAATTAGATTAATGTGTAAATATGTATCTTTGATTTTATCATTTTTCCATATTTTTATCTAGTTTAAAAATAATAAAAAATTACTAAACCCAAAAATCAAGGTAGTCTATGTACTTGGAGTACCCCAAAAATATTACTTTGTACAAATGATGGATTGTGGTTTTGGTCTCTTCATGAAAGTTGTAGATCTCATCGAGACGATAAATATTTGTAAAGAAAATTTTTGATTTGAGATTGTTTGCTATTTCTTTTGGATTTTTTTCTTTTATTTTTTCGAATTTCCTGATTGTGACACGTAGCAGCTCCTGGAGTCGCCATGTGTCATCCATTTTTGACCCTTTTATATATTTAAATTCATTTTATTAAAAAAATTAAAATATAGTAAAAAATAAAATCAAAATAAAATAAAACGATGACATGTGGCACGATAATCAGGACCATCTGATCTCGACCGATTAGACAGTCCTCCTCTCTTCCCTGTCCAGCCACGTGGCCACACTAGGGTCATCTGATCTCGGCCGATCGGACGGCACATGTGTGCCATCTCCTTCCTCCTTCTACCTTCCTCTTTGGGCGACGCCACCGCTCGTCCTCCTCCGCAGATCTTGGCCACCCTCCATTCCATCTTTGGACGGACCGCCCCCTCCCCCCCTCCTTCTTTGCCACTATCGCAACTCAGCATATCTCACGCCCATCGCTGCCATCACCAATCACCGATATTGCATCCCCATCAAATCCAATCTCATCAATCTCCAATCCCTTTTTCGATCGATTGTGCCGCCTCAAGTCCCCCTCGCCCTAGCTTATTTAACCATCGTTGCTCCTCCATGATACATATTTGCCTACTGCAGACAACATAGGGTTGCCCGGTGGTGACAGTTAGAAGCATCCCCTCTTCCTCGACGAGATCCAAGGCTGTGAAGCCTTGTCGCAGGCCTCCTCCAGGCTGCTCTGCTCCAGCAACTTGTCATTGAGCCAATGTCATTGACACATACCCCACATACCCCCTTCTACCTCTGTGTTTCACCTTCAACTTCGACGATGCAATAATATCCTTCGCCACCATGAGTTAGCACTCTGTTCTTCATCGACACTTCTCCGCCTTCAGTTGTGACTCCAGAGCATCTCCCCCACCTCCGACCATCAAGCCACTGCATCTGGGATCGACTTCCCGCACATCGCCTCCTCCCTCTTCGCTTCTCAGCCGTTCACCGCCAGGAGCCCTTGCCTATCTCCGCCTCCACCGACTACAGACGATCCACCGTCCGACGACAAGCCCAAGACCCTCCCACGTGTTGAGCATGTGCAAGAGGGAACTTCTTGCACCTACACCCCTGGGGGTCTCCCAAATACCGAAAAGCCCCTTCCCAGAGGTCATGTGCATAGCACGTGACCTCCTGGAAATATTTCAAGGCACCCCCGGAGTTTAGACAAATTATCAGAAAGCTCCCACCATCCAAGGGCATATTCTGTGCACGTGCCCATTGGAATTTTTGCATGAATACCCCCCTGTGGGTTGGTAATTCCACTTTAACCCTTCCTAGTGCACAAATACCCCTATGTTCCTCCTTTATTTTAGACCTCGACATCGCATCATTTTATTTATTAAAAATAGGCATTGTGTTCTACAATTAATTCTCTACATCATGGCATGCTTGTGATATTTTCGTGCTCTATGGTTAATTAATGATTAATTGGCTTGTGATAAATTGTATATTTTATCCAATCTGTGCTTGAAAATTCATAAGTAATTACCCATAGCTCTAAAAATTGTCAAAAAAATCATGAATTAAATATTTTACATTATGCATAAAAAGAATTGCATTTGTATGAATGGTTTGTCCTATAAAAATTATTTTGCATATTTTAATCTTTAATTTGTAATAGGTATTAAATCACATATTTTTTAGGTTTAGGATTTTTTGAGAATTTTTTTGGGATCAATCACCTAGTGATAGATCTTAGATAATTTTATCCCTTGAAAATAAATAGGTATAATATTTATTATAATTATTTATTGAGATTAACTTTGTTTGCATTCATAAATTCATAAAATATTTATCTTTCATCCAAAAATTCTTTATAAATTACAGTGCATTCATTTCATCATAATTTACATGTTGGCCAAGTTTCATAATTTTCGGACATTGTTTGATTGAAAATTGCCTTTTCATCTCTAAAATTGGCCACATTTGCATTTTGCATCCCAAAATAGCGTTAAAAATATAAAAAAAATACCATCTCAAAAACTGTGCACAAAATTTGATAGATAAAATTCTAGCTTATTCATTTGCCTCCGTGAGTTCGACCTTGGGACTTGCCCAAGTAAAATAAGCATAAAACCACACTCATTAAAAATGAATAAATTCTTGTAGTTATTTCTTGACTAATTCCGAATTCCTATCTACATCGAAATGACAAATTTAAATGATAATTCACGTAAATAAAGCAGGGCATTTTCGGACTCGTTAGATAGTGTCCTTGCTGGGGAGGCAAATGGCTTAGATTTTATCTAAAAAAAGTTAGTAATCGATTTTCCTTACTTGGGTAGTCTAACCCCCGAATTTCCACTTTATATTTTCAATTTTTTTACAGCATTTATTTACTTATTTAATTAATTTTTGTGTCACTCTCTTACACACACTCTCTCTCCTATTTTTCTTGCAAGGTACCCAACTTATATGGAGCGGTCTCTCACAAAAGCTGATGCATCTTCACCGACGCCCGAAAATCGCAAATAAAATTAAGATCGAGTCGAGTCGTGAGAGAGAGTAGAGTCTAGGATTTATTTTCTGCAATTTTAATTTTTGTAATTAGTTTCTCATTTATAGCAATGTCTGTTTGGACTCTCACGTGTGCAACAAGACCTTGAACTTTGTGTTTCACTCTCTGGTGAGTGTGGGACCTGACTTGAGTGGCTTGTAGGTTAGACCTGCACATACAGTGATTAGAGCTTCTAAAATTTCGGATTGTGCTCGTAAAATCTAGGACCACACTTCACATTAATTGAGATGCACATTAGATCATTCAACTTAGTCAAATTCAAATCAATTCTTCCCGACTAATAGAACTTTTTGGTAGGTGTGGTTTTTATCGGCTTGCATTCATCTAGAATAATTTTCAATTCTTGTATCGCATCCCACATGGAGATTGTGAGGAATCACTGTAAGTCTTCTATCTGAGCATACATCATCACATTCATGTGCATCAGCTTTTCCTGAATTTCTCCCTCATGTCTATCACATAATTTTAAAGGAAATTGGGACTGGACGGTAGATGTGAATTTATGCTTACCAAATTTTTCAGTGATCACCTAATTAAAATTGGGACTGCTAAATATATCTGACTTTAATTAATCCATAAAATCAAGAATTTTTGTGTGAGATCAACCTCGACCTTGGATATTTATTTGTCTGAGCGAGCAAGAGACAACACTTAAGGTTAGAGCCCAACTCCAGAATCTTCATTTAGACTATTGATTCTATAAAAACGATTAGCTACTTATTAGTGAGGATCTAAGGGTAGCCGGTAAACGGTTCGGATTTCCTTAGAAGAGTGGATGATTTAAAGGACATTGTGTAAGGCTCCATCCTTAAGTAACACGGGTAGTCGTTTTACGGTCCATACTTAGACCCATACTGGCTGAAAGTGGATGCAACTAGTCGTAAGAATTCGAGCCAGTCTTCAAGAAAATTTTCGGCACCTAACAGCTCGCTAAATTTTTTTCCAAGATTGAATTTATCACCAACTAAAAATGAAAAGATAAATTGTTGAACTCTTGCAGCTTCATTGTGTGAGTTGGTGAACCTGGGTTTGAATTGTGTTTGTATTGGTGTGCGTGAACAGATCTTGAATATCAAAAAAACTGGACACTTGTGTCATCACTCTCGTTGATAAATTTTTTTATGAATATCATGTGCACTTGCGTCGAGATCAACCATGTCGATCATCAACCTCCTTTGACAAAGATGAGACAATGGTCTGAATACCCATCTGATCTATACTACGAAAAAGAATTTGTCTCGGTTAGACACAAATCATCTAAACCATCTTCTGTTAAGAATCCTTTAACATTTGCGGGAGACTTTCACTCTCGGATGAACCCATCCCCCTCGATGAATTCCAAGCCATTCTACTCGAATCATCTGATCAAAGTCACCACAGCATCATATTTTTCACCTCCACCACCGATGACCACACATGAGCAACTGTCATCCTGGACTGAAACATCTTATTCCCAGTTTCTCGCTGAAACTAATGAATCATTTAAAGATCAAATCACTTTTGAGACTCACGACTGACCGAGACACCAAACCCAACTACCTTCATTCTTTCCTCATAATCTTGTTGGGATAGGTCAACACTACACAAATCCACATCTTTCTTTGACCATAGAGAATAATATGGAAACCCGATCACACCAGATGGAGAGGCTTGCATCTAATGATCATCAGTGTTAGATTAACTGTGACGATCACATCCACATTGACAATCTCGAATACCACTCTTTCGATCAGCCTACACATACAGAGGACCAGACTGATGATATCGATACATATGAACTATGTATGACTCCATTGTTTGGGGATACGATCAATCTTGACCATGGAAGTAGACTCTACTCAAACCAGCAATACATTCCTGAGTCACGGCATGCTGAGTATGAGACCTACCGATTCCCGCAGAATCCTTCCACTAAGTAGAGTCCTTCCATAACTTTTGAGGAGAAATTTTCAGAAAATAACAATCATATATTGGATATTCCTAGAGAATCTCCTCTCAACTCATACAGGAAAATGGAAGATGAAATGTCTGGATCTGAAATTCAAAATGAGAACATATACCGACTGCTCCCATGATTGATCATGAAAAGTTCTTGGAGGATGATATTTTGAGGATAAATAAAAGGTATGAATTAATGGAGGATAAATTTAGAAAGTTCACCGACCGAATAATTTCATTCTATGGTAGATCGGATATAAAAATGGATGATGAAAAGATTGGATCTCATGTTGAAAGCCCTGAGGATATTCAAAAACCCATAGACCATTTTCACCCTAGGGACAACTCTAACAGCGACACTTCTTCATATTACTCCCCTAGGTATGACACTGATTCTGACTCTTACTTGGCAAACCAAAACCCCTCATCATCTACGGAAAACACCATACAGAAAATACAAAAAAATTGTAATATTCAAAAATACTCAAAAATCGAAAAACCAGAAAAATTCACAAAAATTGAAAGTGAGGAAGATCTGAAGAATATGGATCCTGCTTTATGGGAAGCACTGGAGAAAAGATTGTTTTTCGAACTTCCCTTTATACATGCCATTGAACACTTCCCCGACCTTAAAAGATTTGTAATGAGCAAATTAATGATGAAAACGTCAGGCAGGACAAGAACAAAGACTGAAAGATATATCTTGTCAATGGTCCCCTCTTTGGTGTTGAGGAGAAAAATCAAGAGTCGCATAGTAAAGAGGTTGCTAAGATTTGATTGTAGAATCAAAGACACGATATTTACTTATGCTCGAATCGATAACGACTCACCAATCAATATCCTCCCGACCTCTGTATTTGACAAGCTCAAACTTGGATCTATCAGGAAGATAAGGGAGATCGTTCAACTATGTGGCACAATCAGGATCGTCTGATCTCGGCCGATCAGATGGCCCATCTCTCTTCCCTGTCCAGCTACGTGGCCGCACTAGGGTCGTCCGATCTCGGCCGATCTGACGGCATGTGTGCACCATCTCCTTCCACGTTCCTCTTTGGGCGACGCCACCGCCCGTCCTCCTTCGCGGATCTTGGCCACCCTCCATTCCATCTGTGGTCAGACTCCCCCCCCCCTTCCTTCTTCGCCACTGCTGCAACTCCGCAAATCTCACGTCCGTCGTTGCCATCACCAATCATCGATATTGCATCCCCATCAAATCCAATCTCATCAATCTCCAATCCCTTTTCCGATCCATTGCATTGCCTCAAGTCGTTGTCGTCCTAGCCTATTTAACCATCACTGCTCCTCCATGATCCATATCTGTCGACTGCAGACAACGTAAGGGTTTGCCCGATGGTGACAGCTCGAAGCATCCCTTCTTCCTCAATGAGATCCAAGGCTGTGAAGCCTTGTCGTAGGCCTCCTCCAGGATTCTATGCTCCAGCAACTTGCCATTGAGCCAACGCCTTCGACCCATACCCCCTTCCACCTCCGCATTTCACCTTCAACTCCAACACGCAACAATATCCTCTGCCACCATGAGTCTGCGCTCCGTTCTTCATCGACGCTTCTCCGCTTTCAACTGCGACTCCATAGCATCCCCCCACCCCCCCCCCCCCCCCCGCCTCCGACCATCAAGCCATCGCATTTGGGAGCAACTTCGCACACACCACCTCCTCCCTTGTCACTCCTCAACAGTTTACCGCCAGCAGCCCCGCCTATCTCTGCCTCCACAAACTACAAGCGCTCCTCCACTCCACCACTCGGTGGTAGGCCCGAGACCATGGCCTCTAATTTAGGCGAAATTTGGTTGAATTTCTGTCAAATATCGATATCCAATAGAAATCGAAATTCGACCAAAATAGTCGAAATAACCAAAATATGGGGGCCCTAGTATAAAAATGACCGAGATGATCGAAATTTCGATCGCAATTCAACTGAAATTCGACCGAAAATTTATTTGGGTCGGTCACCGAAATAGTGACCGAAATAGACATTTAGGGCCATGCCCGAGACCCTCCCACGTGTTGAGCACGTGCGAGTAGGGTTTATTATCAGGCCAGGCGGGCCGAGCTGGGCATCGGCCCGAACACAAGCTCGTTTATTTTTTCACATTTCGGGTCGGGTCGCGAACCGAAAAATATAGATGGGCCAGCTCGAACCCAAACCCGGCCCAAAGTTAAACGGGTCAGGTTCGGGCCGGGCCAGCTCAGTAACTTTTTTCCTTTAAAAATTTTTGATTTTTTTAAAAATGGTTAATTCAATGGGTGATATGGAAATGTCTTTTTAAAAAACTTTTTATTTTTTTAAAAAACTTGTGATAAATCTAAGAATTTTGACAGCCCTATGGCATTTTGATTAAAAAAAACTTTGAAATATTTGATTTTTTCTCTTCATAAACTTTTGATTTTTTTTTCATATACATTTTATTTTTTTTTCCAAAACTTCAAAATGTCGGTGCATAGTAGCATCGTAGGAGAGTAGATATAGGGGGATTGGGTTAGGGTGGGCCATGAAATATTAGGGTTAAAGTAATATATTATATATATTATATTATATAGATTTGGGATAGGGCTTCGGGTCAGGTTTCGGGTCGGGTTTTCGTGTTGGGCTTCGAGTCGGGCTATATTCATCCCAAACCCAACCCGTTTTAGAAATGGGCAATTTTTGGGCCCAAGCCTGACCCAAGTTTAAATAGGTTTGGGTTTGGGCCGGGGTTAACGGGTCGGGTTACGGGCTGGATCGAGCTAGCATGGCCCAATGCTCAACCCTACATGCGGGAGGGAACTTCTTGCACCTACACCCTTGGGGGTCTCCCAAATACCGAAAAGGCCCTTCCCAGAGGTCACGTGCATAGCACGTGGCCTATTGGAAATATTTCGAGGCACCCCCAGAGTTTAGCCAAATTACCAAAAAGCTCTCGCCACCGAAGGGCATGTGCTGCTGAATGATCCCGTAATTAAGTGTTTTCTATACATAGGTCAAATTGTTCATGTTGTTTTGCTTCGTTAAAAAATTTTCGATCGATATCTAACATTTGCTTTTGTGGCAGGGCCCTTGATGTTCAAGGTGGCGAGGAGCACGTGTTTCCCCACTGCGAGGAGCCGCAGAGGCAACTTTGGAGAAAAGTTGAAGGAAACAATGTCTTGCATTTTATTTCATTTCATGTAAATAATCGTCTTTCCAGCGGTCTTCGATTGAAGACTCACGCTTGTAAATGAACGAATTATATGTGGTTGTGTGGGGATCGCACCACTTGAGTGTTGACCTAGGACCAGGCACGCGGTTCTTTGAGCTATTTTCACATTCTATTTTTTACGTGTTTGATCGTAGGTAGGACGCACTTTAATTATATATGCACATAACCGTCGCTTCACTTAGCCAAATTAAACGATATTCTTTCTCGCTAGTAGAAGCATGTTAGGTGTAGTTTTCCATCGACTTTCATACATTTGTTTCTGGTTTTCAGTTCAGTCCGATTTTCACGAATTTTACTAAGGCACTGCATGTTTTCTCGCTTAGTCTAGATCATGATTTTTGTCGACTGCATGGCTTTTTCTCGACCTCCCTTCCTGGCTTGATCACCTAGGTAATGGAAAATGGGAATGAATGGTAGACGATGATTTCTTGATTTATGTGCTCATCTTAAATCAGTGATAACCTTAAGCAAATAAATTGAGACTGATAATTGCAAGTCAACCTAAAATGGAGTAAAATATTGTTTTGGGAGAGCGACACCCGTGTTTATGCAGGATGCTTTTCTCGGACATATTTCTTGATTCCTGCGTAAAGTAGAATGTTTTTAATCACCAATAAAACTGACAAGATAATCAACCAACATTTGTCGGTTTCACGTGTGAGTTGGTGAAATCAAAGCGTATTGCATGCTTGTTTGAGCCTTGATTGCTCCGACACCCTCCCTTAGACCTTAGGTACTCCATTAATCTCCGAAGATTCATACTCTCATTTGTATATCCACCAAATCTTCATTCACCTCAGGTCTTCCCTGACATCAATTATCAATCTTTATACTTAGGCTACTCTCAGCCTAAGTATAGGGGGGACGTGAATTCCCATGATTTTCTTACTCATCTTTCCCTGCCTTGATACTTAGGTTATTTTTAACCTAAGTAAGGGGGTCCTCCTCAGTTCTCGTATATTTTCTATACTTAAATGGACCTATGGCCATGAATTATCTAGTGTTATGAGGACATAGCAAAGTTTAAGTATAGGGGTATACTGTATATACAGTATTTATATTTTAGCTATATTTTGAAAAATTTTGAAAAATTTAAAACTTTTTGGCTAAAGTATAATCTTTTGAACTAAGTGGACAAAAATATTTTCAAGGATTTTCTATATTATGTTGCATTATTTTCAAGAAAAATATTTTTGAAAATGATTTGAAAAATGAGTTTCTCTTATTCTGAAAAATCTTTTGAAAATGTTTGGAAAATCTTTATTTGTGTGACATGGTTTGTAAAATTATTTTCTCGACTTTCAAGGAAAGTTGAGTTTAACCTGTGTTCTAACTTTATCCAAAATCCATAAAAATGAAAAAAAATCAAAAAATCCTTTAAGAGTCAAATTGACTACTAAACCTAAATAAGTAGCTGCGTTCAGTGAGGCTTCGCCCGTGGTTTAGAGGACATCGCATAAGGCTTTGTCCTCAAGCAACGAGCTCCGGTCTGTACTTACATCTATACTGGTTGAATATAGATGCATCTACTCATTTGAGTTTAGGCAGTCATGATGTCTCTTAAAGTTTTCAAAAAAATAAAAATAACAATCAAATTTTTCAGAGAATAAAAGTGAAATAAGAGGGAGAAGGAAGCTGATTTTGGAAAAACTCAAAACATGAAAGTTGTAGATCTCGATGAGATCTACAAGTTTTATGTTGACCAAAAACGGAGATGACGTCAAACAAAGGTAGAAATATTTTTGCGAGCATTTTTTAAGGCTTAAAAACACTACGATTTTTATTTTTGTGATTTTTTTGTATTTTTAATTCATTCAAGTGATCAGATAATTATAAGGATTAATCTGGCTATTATTAACACATAGTCCAAGCTAGGGGTTAATATTTGCGAATTAAGAGCATGAAACTGGGTTTCATCTGCTACACATGTGCCTGTTGGAATTTTTGCAAGAATACCCCCTGCGGGTTGATAATTCCACTTTAACCCTTCCCAGTGCAATTTTTATATTTATTTAATTATCGCAACTACACAAATACCCCTATATTCTTCATTTATTTAAGACCTTTGCATCGCATCATTTTAATTATTAGAAATAGGCATTGTGTTCTAAATTTAATCCTCTGCATCATGGCATGCTTGTGATATTTTTGTGGTCTGTGGTTAATTAATGATTAATTGTCTTGTGATAAATTGCATATTTTATCCAATCTATACTTGAATATTCATAAGTAATTACTCATATACCTAAAATTTGTCAAAAATTCACGGATTAGAGGATTATTTATATTTTACATTCTACCTAAGAAGAATTGCATTTGCATGCATGATTTGCCCTATAAAACTCATTTTGTATATTTCAATCTTTAATTTTTAATAGGTATTAAATTTCATATTTTCGAAGTTTAGGATTTTTTTAGATCAATCACCTAGTGATAGATCTTGGATAATTTTATCCCTTGGAAATAAATAGGTTTAATATTTATTATAATTAATTATTGAAATTCACTTTGTTTGCATTCATAAATTCATAAAAATATTTATATTGCATCCAAAAATTCCAAAAAAATACAGTGCATTCATTTCATCATAATTTACATCTTGCCCAAGTTTCAAAATTTTTTGACATCATTTTATTGAAAATTTATTTTTAGTCCCTAATATATCCTAAAATTACATTAAAAATACAAAAAAATACCGTCTTGAAAACTGTGCATGAACTTTGATAGATAAAATTCTAGGTTGTTCCTTTTCCTCCTTGAGTTCGACCTTGGGACTTTTTCAAGTAAAATAAATATAAAACTACGTTGATTAAAAAATTAATAAATTCTTGTGGTTATTTCTTGACTAATTTTGAATTCCCTCCTACAACGAAACGATAAATTTAAACGATAATTCTCGTAAATAAAGCAGGACATTTTCGGACTCGTCAAAGATGCAGGAAGACACTCTGATCAGGAACACTTACTCATAATATGTAGATATATTCATGAACTAGAGAATTTAGGTGCAGCGATGGACGCAGATATGCAATCCTATTTCATACTGCTTTGTATCCCTAAATCTTTCAATAATTGTATAGTTTCATATCATATGAATAAGTTGAAATTAACAAACGTTGAATTACTTTCTTCACTGAAATCCACTGTGGACATCATGAAGAAAAAGAATTCCTTTTGCAGTACAATAATTGCACAGGTCAACGGAAGTGAGGTAATGATAAATCTCGTATTTATCATCATTAATAACCAATATTATCTCTCTTTCTTAAGTTAATCATCAAGATTCATTGACTAATTAACACTAATTACTATTTCGTGCTCATGAATATAATTCATACGGTATAAGGATTATTTCAATAATTTCTTCAATATTGGTAATGTGATTATCAAGTTACTAATTGATAAATAAAATGCAACAACATTGATTATGTTTGTTAAGTGGGTGTGTGTATTGAATACACATGGCACCATATGCTTGAGTCATATTTCTAATAAGATTCTCTATATTGATGCATTATTTATTGATTAATCAATCAATAAATTAGCAACAAATACATTCCATATATGGAAGTTGTTGGCCTTGTGATGACACATGGTGCCACTACAAAGAGTCATTGAGAAGAATTCTTTGTTGATTTGTTGCTTGATTTGTTAATTAAATTATTTAGAGATAAAAAGTAGATAATTGTGTTGTTGAACAAGGGCTTATTCTTAAGCCCTTTATCAACAATCCAAGGGATGTCATTACACATGCCTACTTGAAGGGAAGGCTCTTCAATAGACATGTACAATGTATATAAAAGGAGAGTAAGACTCTCTCTTTTAGACACCTGAATTTTGGAGAGCAATAGTCCTTACAATTTCATGCCCTTGAGATATAGAAGAGTCTTGAGAGTCTTCATATCTCGTACTCATCTTCTTATCGCCCTAGACGACGCCAGGGTTCATGGGAAGCAACGCAGCTCACCATCATGCCCACAAGAAAGACAAGTGCAGATCAGACTTGATTCGGGAGATCTCTTACCTTAGAGAATCATGCATCAAGAGGTAATCCTAATTTGTTCTTTATATTAATTATGAATATCAGAAATTATTTTGGAAAATATTTTCTTAGAATTTATAATTCATGAAAGCATAAATTGTTGTGCTACTTTTTTTAGTTCATACGATGAATTGAGATTGTTTTAGAAAAATTTTGCTAAGTATTATGTGTTCCATGATGCATAGTAAATAATTTTTTATTTACTTCCTTCAGAGAGTGTGGGGGGAGTATGGAGGCGACGACGGAGATAGAGAGAAAGGGAGTGAGAGCGAGATGGGCAGAGGGAAGGAGGAGGTTAGGGCAGCAGATGCGGTGAGGAGGAGGTGTCAAGGAGGAGGTGATCGGAGAGGATGAGGTGGCGGCAGGGAGGAGGGTGGAGGAGGAGGAACAGGAATGAGGGTGGGCGAGGGTTTTGCTTGAATGTGGAGGTAAAAGAAATGTTGGTGTTAGAAATTAGGGCCAATTATTCGCAAGGATTGCATCCACCATCGATAATATGTTTACGTCGATATTCTCATTTTTGGCGGTCTCATACACGATGCAAGTACCTCTACCAACATTGGAAATTAATGTCGTCTTTCAGTTGCATTGGGTGATATTACTGTTGACCATCGAGAATGGCCCGAATTAATTGCTAACAATTTCAGTAGTGCAAGTTTCACATATTAACTCTGATTCCTTTAAAATTAGTATTGTCTTGTATATAATTGAGTGTACATTAATTCAAAGGTGATTAGATCATAGAAAATTGTATGAGAAAAAAGTCAACTTTCAATTTTTTCTTCTCAAACTAGGGTTGTGGTTTACTTATAAAATACTGATAATACTTTTATATCACTTTTTATTTATTAATATCAGTATTATGTATAGAATAAAGTTAGTTTCATGACATTTGGACTTAATAAGAATTTATTTAAAATCTAAAAAAAATATGCTTATATACAAATGAACATTTACGAGGTTTCAATTTCTTATTTTTTAAGGATTTTATTTGTTAAACTTATTTACAATATTATAATATAGAATTACTTGTTTTCGTTTTCAAGTATTTATTTTGTATTTCATCATTTATGTAGTTTTAAGGACAAAACTTTGATAAAAAGTAAATAAATTGCATAGTCATCACTACTCAACCAAACTCTCTTAACAAGATGGGAAGGAGGGGGGTTACAGAGCATAGGGGTGCTAATTGAATTAAATCATTCAAATTTTATGAGGAATCGTTTGATAAACATTTTGACAAAAGTTCGATTCGAAATAAAAGAAAGTGAATTTGAATTTAACTTATGGATTTGAATCCCAAATAAATTAAATATGAATTAACCTGAATTCATTCGTTAATAATTTGATTCAATATTTATATACATACAGACATATATTATATACATTTAGATATATAATACCTAACAATATACATGCATATAATACATACATATTGGCATACATGTACGTAAACAGCCCCATCCTAGCTTGATTGTGATAGTGCCTGAATGTTCCCATGCAAGGAGTTATAGCATAGTTATATCAAAGGTTGTCGTACATTTAATTCAGATTCATTTGCAAGTAGATAGATGTTGTAAAATAATATACGGATGTGCACTACCTAATGTTATCTTATTTAATTGAAATTTAGTATTTGCATAATACACAAAGAATAACTGCCAATATATGACAATGTAAATAAGAATTTTTATTTTGATTTCATCATTCACATAGTTATTAATCATAGTTTGGATGTCAAGTATGAGAGAAGAAAGTACCACTAGATTCCTATACTACAAGCATTTAAAAATACTCCCAACCATCTTATTACATGCAATTAAGTGGTTGCACTTAAACTCGTTAACATATCTAGGACCCACTAGTATGATTTATCATGTCCAAACTTCAATTACGTTATTTCCATAATCCAGGAAACACCGACTTGACAAGTCAATGTGTGACGTGTATATGCAACACTATATCTATGTATTGTGAGCTAATCTCTCTCTTTCCACCTTTATAACTAAGTTGAAGTGTTTTGGCTCCAAAACACGATGTGATTCGAGGGGGGAGGCCCTCTGTGCATTGGTTATACGAAACATCTAAGTTTCCCTATCTTCTTATTTTATACTTGTGACAATAGCTTGGGTACGCATTATTTAGTCAATCTTAGTATGATATTCCGAGGCATTAAGAGCATCACAAAGCACTTTAAGATATTCTCAATTTAATATATCTGTATCTTTTTATATATGGTGTATCTATGTAAATGTAAGCCTATTAACTAAGACTAAATATTCAATATAAAAAATAAAATAGAAAATACTAGTCATAAAATATAAGTAGGAACGATCAAATGTTAAAGATTGTTGTCATAATTTCCCCTTCCATATTTTTATTTTTATATTCATGCATTCTTATCCATTCCATTCTTATTTTCATTAATAACCAAAGATCTCATAAACCCAGGGTAAACTATGATGCTCCTTCTTTTTGCACATGAAATAAGTTCCTCATTAACATTTATTGTGGATCGGGGCATATTCAGATATCCCTCCTCTACCTTTTTGTTTTTTGATTTTTCTTGCATGATAATTAATGATGATGTATATCATTGTCAATATGACATTTGGTATCACACGAGTAATCTTCAAGTTCTTCTCACCATAATGTAAGTCATTTCTTAGTATATTAAAAATTATGCATGTTTCAAGGCTTTAGATTTTAGATATTGAAGATCCTCATGATGAATGAAGTTTAATCTTATTGATTATTTCTTGCTATTCTTGTTGTTTCGAATAATATTACTATTTTATATTATTTTGTTTGTGCTTGATCTTATCTTGTCTTATCACGTAATGGGTAATTGTAATGTATTAAACTTTTTGTTGAATATTATTATATCAAATTCATGGGATTATATAATTATATTGTATTCTTATGTTCCTTTGATCATAGGAAAAAGGACTATATTTAGATTGTAATAGACATATAATAATGGGTAAAATTAGGTATTTTTCTCTACTATATATTATCTCTTTGGCATTCTCCTTAATTATATAGTTTTTTCAACTTAACTTGGTAATCTATAGTCAAAATTAGATTATACAACAAAATATGTAAAATAATATTATTATTATTAATATTTCAATTTCAAATCGAATTTGAATATTCAAAACTCAAAATGAATCAAACCCGTCTCTCCATCCAAAAGTCAAATCTTGGATCGTCCTGGCAAAAGTGAGTCAGCCATACCGCATTAATGATGGGGAACCGGACTAGTTCAAAAGAAGAGTGGCAAGAGGTAAGCATTCAAAGCAAAAGCAGTTCATTCGATGTGAATATGATTATATACCAGAATTAAGCTGAGTCGATGGATTGTTAACTAGTAGAGCTGTAGAATTGGCATAACTCATGTTGTTGTAGGCTCATTATGTAACACCCATACCCCAGATATAGTACCACATCTAAAATTCACGAAGTGTGGGTATGGTTTAAAAGTGATGGGGATTACTACTTGACAACTTGGGCTTAAGCATTTTGGATGGTTGTTAACGGGTTTAATCCGGCTCGAACCCAACAAGTTATCAGGGTCAGTTTTCCTCGATAACGGACCGAAGACCTAAGCTCAGGACGTTACAAATGTTATCAGAGTCAATTTCTCTCTGATAGTGGAAAGGTCTACCCGAAAGGTGGAGCCATCCCAACAAAGAGATAGGAGGAAATGGCTACCCGAAGCGTGCAGCCGTCACTGACACTGGGAACAAGTGATGGGTCATGTCGCAACGAGGACGTTGCGAATATAAGTGGGGAGGTTGTAAAACCCATACCCCCAAATATAGTAACACATCTAAAACTCACGAAGTGTGGGTGTGGTTTATAAGTGGTGGGGATTACTACTTGACAACTTTGGCTTGAACATTTTAGGTGGTTGTCAACGGGTCCATATGGATCCGAATCAAACAAGTTGTTAGAGCCAGTTTTCCTTGATAACAGACTAGGGACCTAAGCCCGGGACGTTACAAAAGTTATAACACCCATACCCCCAAACATAGTGCCACATCTAAAACTTACGAAGTGTGGCTGTGATTTATAAGTGGGATGGATTACTACTTGACAACTTGGGCTTAAGCATTTTAGATTGTTGTCAACGGATCTATTTGGGCTTGAACCCAATAAGTTGTTAGGGTCATGTTTCCTCCATAAAGGATCAGGGACCTAAACTCGAGACGTTACAAATGGCATCAGAGCGGGTTACCTCTAATAGTGGAAAGCGCTACCCAAAGGAATCTAAGTCGGGAGCGTACAGCCGCCACTGTTACTGGGAATAAGTGATGTGTCATGTCGCAACGAGAATGTTGCGAATATAAGTGGGGGAGGTTGTAATACCCATACCCTTAAATATAGTACCACATCTAAAACTCATGAAGTATGGGTGTGGTTTATAAGTGGTGGAGATTACTACTTGACAACTTAGGCTTAAGCATTTTGGGTGGTTGTCAACGGGTCTATTTGGATCCGAACCCAACAAGTTGTCAGGGTCAGTTTTCCTCGATAACAGACAGGGGACCTAAGCTCGGGATGTTACAAAAAGTTGTAACACCCATACCCCCAAACATAGTGCCACATCTAAAACTCACAAAGTGTGGGTGTGGTTTATAAGTGGTGAGGATTACTACTTGACAACTTAGGCTTAAGCATTTTGAGTGGTTGTTAACGGGTTCAATTCGGCTCGAATCCAATAAGTTGTCAGGGATGGTTTTCCTCGATAACAACCTGGGACCTAACCCGGGACGTTACAAATGGTATCAGAGCCAATTTTCCTCTGATAGTGGAAATAGCTATCAGAGAGGTGGAGTCACCCCTACAAAGAGATAGGAGGAAATGGCTACCTGAAGCGTGCAGACGTCACTGTCACTGGGAATAAGTGATGGATCATGTCGCAACGAGGAAGTTATGAATAAAAGTGGGGGAGGTTGTAACACTCATACCCCCAAATATAGTATCGCATCTAAAACTCGTTAAA
The DNA here is from genome assembly GCA_037367405.1 of Ottelia alismoides. Classification (NCBI taxonomy): domain Eukaryota; kingdom Viridiplantae; phylum Streptophyta; class Magnoliopsida; order Alismatales; family Hydrocharitaceae; genus Ottelia; species Ottelia alismoides. Next base: position 247,565 of record JAZKJV010009941.1, on the reverse strand, counting down.
TGTAGGCGTGGTTTATAAGTGGTGAGATTACTACTTGACAACTTGGGCTTAAGCATTTTGGGTGATTGTCGACAGGTCCATTTTGGTCCGAACTCAACAAGTTGTTAGGGCCAGTTTTCCTCGATAACAGACCGGGGACCTATGCCCGGGACGTTACAAACGTTGTAACACCTATACCCCCAAACATAGTACCACACCTAAAACTCACATAGTGTGGATGTGATTTATAAGTGGTGGAGATTACTACTTGACAATTTGGACTTAAGTATTTTGGGTGGTTGTCAACGGATCTATTTAGGCTTGAACCCAATAAGTTGTTAGGGCCAGTTTTCCTCCATAACAGACCGGGGACCTAAGCTCGGGACGTTACAAATGGTATCAGAGCAGATACCTTCTGATAGTGGAAAGGGTTACCGAAAAGGACCTAAGCCGGGAGCGTGCAGCCACCACTGTCACTGGGAATAAGTGATGGGCTATGTCGCAACGAGGACGTTGCGAATATAAGTGGAGGAGGTTGTAACACCCATACCCCCAAACATAGTGCCACATCTAAAACTCACAAAGTGTGGGTGTAGTTTATAAGTGGTGATGATTACTATTTAACAACTTGGGCTTAAGTATTTTAGGTGGTTGTCAATTGATCCATTTGGGCACGAATCCAACAATTTGTCAGGGTCAGTTTTCCTCAATAACGAACCGGGGACCTAAGCCCGAGACGTTACACATTAGCTCACTTCCATTCTGAGGGAAACTAAGCCAGTCTTAGCAGAGTTCTTGGGACTTTGACTTGTCTAGGGAAGCCGTAAATGAAAGAGTCGATTGCGCTGCAAGCTATCTACTTGGCGTAGAGAGAGAGGTGGAAGGTCCAAGCAAAGTCAGCAAGAGGCGACTCCTTAATCCATTAAGATCTTTCTTAGACAAGGAGACGTAAATCCAGGATATGCCTTTCCCTACTTTCTAGATTTGAGTTAGCAAATTTATTTAAAATTTGCTTCGAGTCTAAACTCAAAATTATTAAAAGGAATTAATTCCAAATCCTCATGGATCGAAGGTATTCGATTCAATTAGATTCTCTAACAGAGCATCATCAGATAAAGCCTTCCAGGGGGCATAAATTCATCGAATTTAGTTTCAAGGAGAGGTTTGTAAATGGGGTAAGTGGTATCATGGTTAGAGATTGTATCATAAGCAATCGAAAAACCATTTAAATTTCCAAAGACAAGTTATTCTAGAGTCTTCGGCAGCATTCTTTTCAGCATGCCTATAAGCTGCACAACATGAAAGAATCAAATCGTTCTTTAAAGAGCAATTCAAGGAGGCTTTTCTTCTTATCACTAAGTAGGTGCTGATGACCAGTCTAATAAGACAAGAATCAACACACTAAAAGAAGATGGAAAGCCACGTAATGTAAAATAAGAAGATCAATGGATTCCTATTCCTTTCAACATAAGCAGTAGGTCGAAGGTAAATGGAAGAATCATTTCTTTATATTTTCTTGATTGATAAGTTTATTATGGAAGAAGATCCAAGAAAAGAAACTGACACATGAAGGGGAATTCAGATTTCAGAAAATTATGTACAGTATATTAATAATTCCTTTATCAATCAAAGTCCCCAATAATTTCTGATGGAAATTTTTTGTTTCCATAAGAAAGTTATAGAAAAATCATTGTCTAAAATATACAAACTATTGTAGGAGTCAAGGAAGCAGTCTCCTTTGTCTTGGTTTCTAGAATTGATTCTAAGTCGCAATGTCTTAACCCACTTAAAGTGGGTTGATCTGGTCAAGAGGGTATTGGACATGGTAATATTTTTGTTACAAGCTAATAGTTAGGCCAATGGATGAGTGATCTCTAGTTCAGATAGATGCTCATTTTTTGCATGCTAAACAGGAACATCTACATCATTTCCAATATCATAATAAAGATTCGAGGAGAAAATATCTCAAGCTTTTAGGAATGATCTCATAAAAGGTGAGCTAGCCTTCATATTTCCTCTCAATCCTTTGATTTGTGCTTTGGACCTAATGATAATCGCTCAAAAGGGGCCACGATACTCCTTATTGTTATAGATTTTCTAGAGATCATTTGTTAGAGAGGCCAAAATAAGCTTGTTAACCAAAGAATATCCCAAGCTTCACAACATTTGGGATGACAAATATTGTTCCATACAACACGTTGAGGTTTATGAGCATCACATGTGCCCTTCTAGAGGAAGTTGGATCGAATCGAGTCGAATTTCTTTAGGACATATTAGAAATAGTGGTTTACATAGCAAAGTGTGCAATAATCGTGGGAAATGGTTGCGTTAAGAATAGCATATCTAGAAGATATATGAAGGTAAATTCTTTCCAGCGTCAGAATCCTTGTATTAACGCGATCAAGTATTTCCCTCAAAAGTATTTCGATAGAGGGAGTGGGCTCAAACCATGTCTCAATTAATATATGGGCCAAGTACCTCTAGAAAATCCATTTATCATTAGGATGGAAGGTGTGAGATCCCCATTGTTTACCATAAGGAAGATTTATAGAAATTAACACTCATTTAATCCATTGATTTTAATCCAATGCATTCTCTTAGCTCTTAAAGATGCAAATGGAATGTTTTAAGTACAATTTGAATTAAAGAACAACTTATCTGTCTAGAGTTAAAAAAATTAATTATACAGTGTTAGATACTAAACTAGGTAAACACATGCTAAGACGAGAATCGTTTATCTCTAGTAAAGGATCTTATTAAAAAAATAATTTGTGTTTAGACTAAGTTAATATGAAGATGAGGCTAGGGGGAGAGCAGGTACGCGAAGATAGCAAACATTTATCATCACAACTATTTCAGGGTATTGTTTGCATTTAAATGTTGAAATATATTGTATTAAATCAGTGGTAGAAGCAAAATTGATATTGAAATCGATCTCACTTATTTTTATGGGATTTTATCAGTTGTGCCCCTCTGAGATATCGCAATATCAGTTATGCCCCTATCTTTTTGGTAATATCAGTTGTGCCCCTCCGAGATATCGTAATATCAGTTATGCCCCTATCTCAAAAGGCTGATTATTGCAGTGGTCTTCAACAACAATAGTCGAAGATGTGCTGAAAATACGGTGGCTCAAATTATTTATGCAATGTGTGTCCATTCAACCGAAGACATCCCATCCGCCTTTACTTTAATTATTCTTATGAATAAAAAGAACTTGAATCTAAGAATAAATCCGGATATACATTGATCACCTTTCATTGATTGTGGTCAAATATGTGTCACGTGGACGTTATAAACAACAAAAGGAAGGTGTCCCACCAAGGAGATATGCATCATTGCTTGGTTTGGATAATCTACATTACATTTGACTTGACTGGTACGAGTTCCCATGGAGGAATAACAACTCTAATATGTTATGTCCCTCTCTGGGGAGCACGGGCATATCTATTCAATACTATATTAGCTTTACATTACCAAATTCTAAGCAGACCCATAATTTTCCTACTCATGATCTCTAAATAAAGTATGGGCATATAGAGCCACTTAATTCTATAATTCGTTCGAGAGATAGTAAGAGGGATAAGGTATTTCTCTCTCATATTTGTGGTCCCTCGATAAACGATCAACGCTCTGTTAATGGAATCAAGATGAGGGATACGGTTTGACACCATGTATACTCATCCATCATCAGTCTCTCTCGCCATAAAAATACATTTATATTTTTTCGAATCAAACAACTTTATCGAGCATAACTAACTTATAATTCATTATCCCTTCTCCTGTAATAGCACCGGAGAATAACAAATCATTACCACTTATCTCTCTTTATCCCTCCAACCTAACAGAAACGAGTTAAATCCTCGGACGAATGGGTATTTCTTGCAATGTTTTTTGCATTTTATACTAGTTCTTCGCCTTTCAATTTTTTAAGCTGACACTTATTTGTAAAGGCGAAGATACTTTTAAGCTTTCAGTCTGTTGTGACTGCATCGTTATCCAAGCACCAAGAGAAATAAAAACAAGTTGCTTTTATATATATATATATATATATATATATATATATAGGAGAAACTTCAAATGAGGATGGGTCTCACCATATATATGGTGAGCCACCCTCAATTTAGGCATCTTTCTAATATATTTTACAATTTTCTGTTTCATACATATAATAATAAATATTAACACAACATGTATAGTGAAATAAAATTATGAAAATATTATTATAATGGATGGAAATATTGATTTGAATTTAGATGCTATATTTTACAAAATTCGTTATGGGCCCTTTCAAATAGGACGCAGTCCTTCCTGAGTTCAGGAAGGCCAGCCTTTTTTGTATAAATCATGAACACTTTAGTAGAATACGTATACAGTTTGTATTATAGGTGCACGTTATAAATACAAAGCTGCATACAAAACTACGCAATATAATACAAATATTAAAACTTCACATTATAATATAAAACTATATGTGTATTCTACTAAAGTCATCCTGTTTTATACAAAAAAGAGGCTGGCCTTCCTTAGGGATGGAAGGACCAAGTCCTATTTGAAAGAAATCCTATATATATGGGTAAAATGGGTGTGGGATCCCTTCTCTCTCTCTTTCTCTCTTTCTCTTTCCCTCTCTCTCTATATATATAGTAAAATGTGTATGCCCCTTGGGGGGCTAACTTAGCTCCTCCCGGTCAATTTTTCACATTTTTTTATTTTTTTTTAAAATAAAAACCATGTAAATTCATTATTATATTCCTATATTATGTCATTTAAATTTCATGCAAAACAGTGACTCCAACGACCTCCATCCAGACAGGGTCGATTTAAAAAATATTGGGATCGTTAAAAAATGACTATCTGGATGAAGGTCGTAGGAGTATCTACTTCAGATGAAATTTGAATGACAGAATATAGAGATATAGTGATGAATATTCATGAAAGAAGTTTTCAAAAAAAATAAAAAAAATGGAGAAAATGAGGCGGGGGAGCTAAGTTAGCTCCCCCATGGGGCAGCCCCATTTATCTCATATATATATATATATAGGAAATTTATCCAATGCGCACAGGGCCCATTTGAGTTTCGGTGCGCACCATTTGTTGGCCACACACGTGTATTACCAATTTAGTGGTTACCTATTTCGAAGGATGTTGTTTTTGGAAGGAGATTAATATGCAAAGCGATGTAACAATAAGTGATATTCTAATTATATCGCGTCCTAAAAAATAGGAAGATCGTTTTGGAAAGAAAACATTCGAATCGATTATTTCTTGCTGAAAATCGAGATCCAAATGCTCATGTCAGTAATATATATATAATAGTCAAGTAAATGGTTGTTGCGAGATCAGTAATATCCAAAACAACGGTTAGTAATATACATTCATTGTATTACATGGTGCAGAATTCGGTAATATATATACAATGGACAAGTAAGTGCTTGTTGTGATGTCAGTAAAACCATAACCAATGGTCAGTAATTTCTATATGTATTACTACTTTGAATAGAAGTCGGTAATTTCGACACAATACTCACGTAAATGGTTGTTGTGAGATCAGTAATATCCAAACAACAGTCAGTAATTTACATAACCAATGGTCAGTAATAGCTACTATGAGATCAGTAATAACAAAGTTATGGTCAGTAAGTCATGGGCATTGCTCAAGTAAGTCATGGGCATATCCAATGGTCAGTAATAGCTACTATGAGATCAGTAATAACAAAGTTATGGTCAGTAAGTCATGGGCATTGCTCAAGTAAGTGCTTGTTGTGATGTCAGTAAAACCATAACCAATTGTCAGTAATAGCTACTATGAGATCAGTAATATCAAAAAAATGATCAGTAATTTACATTTATTACTATCATAGTGTTTGGATCCTTAATCATCCGCGTGGAATCATTTATTTGAATTGTTTCTTTCCAAAACCGTCTTCCAATTTTTAAGGACGTTGTATAATAGGAAATATAGGATTTTTTTAAACTCGTCGTAGCCTATAATTAGAAATATAGTTATGGTTAATACACGTGTAAGGTCTAAAATGAGTGCTCATTGAAACGCTAATGAGCCATGTGCGCAGTGGATAAGCCATATATATATATATATATATATATATATATATATATATATATATATATATATATATATATGGGTTAAATGGGGTTGCCCCCTGGGAGTAGCCAACTTGACTACTCCCACCCCTATTTTCCCCTCATTTTTTTATTTCTTTGAAAAATAAAAATTTGTAAATTCATCATTATATCCCTCTAACATTCTATTAAAATTTCGTCAGAAACAGAGACTCCTATGGCCTCTATCCAAACAGGGCCGATTTAAAAAATCCTGCGACCGTTAAAAAAATGACGTCTGGATGGAGGGCCTAGGAGTCTCTGTTTCTGATGAAATTTTAATACAATGTTAGAGGGATATAGTGATGAATATACAAATTTTTATTTTTCAAATAAATAAAAAAATGAGGGAAAAATAGGGGTGAGAGTAGCCAAGTTGGCTACTCCCAGGGGGCAGCCCCATTTTACCCTATATATATATATATATATATATATATAGAGAGAGAGAGAGAGAGAGGAAAATTGGGTTGCCCCCTAGGGGGAGCTAACTTAGCTTCCCCGCCCTATTTTCTTCAAAAATTTTTATTTTTTTCGAAATTTTTTTCCGTGAATGTTCATCACTTTATCCATATATTATGTCATAAAAATTTCGTGTGAAACAGAGACTCCCACGGCCTCCATCTAGACAGTCATTTTTTTAAAGGTCTCGAGATTTTTTAAATCGACCCCATCTGGATGGAGGTCGTAGGAATCTCTGTTTTGCATGAAATTTAAATGACATAATATAGGGATATAATAATGAATTTACATAATTTTTATTTTAAAAAAATAAAAAAACACGCGAAAAATGTGGTGGGGGAGCTAAGTTAGCTCCCCCTAGGGGGCATACACATTTTACCCATATATATATATATATATATATATATATGGGTAAAATGAGGCTGCCCCCATGGGGAGCTAACTTGGCTCCCCCCGTGTTAATTCCTCCATTTTTATTTTTATTTTTATTTTTATTTTTTTGAAAATTTCTTCCATGGATTTTCATCAATATATCCCTATATTATGTCATTAAAATTTCGTGCGAAACAGAGACTCCTACGGCCTACATCCAGAAGGGTCGTTTTTAGCAATTCTATTACCGTTAAAAAATGACTGTCTAGATGAAGGCCGTAGGATCTCTATTTCGCACGAAATTTGAATAGCATAATACAGGGATATAGTCATGAATATTCACGGAGGAAATTTTCAAAAAAAATAAGAAAACGGGCGATATGGCATGGGGGAGCCAAGTTAGCTCCCCCCAAGGGGCAGTCCCATTTAATCCTATATATATAAACACATACATATATATATATATAGAGCGAGAGGGAGGGATGATCCTGTGAAAGCCAAAAACTGTGAGAGCATGAGAAGAATGATTCTGGACCACTAGATTCAGTCATTCGCTCCTCGTTGATTGCAAAGGCGAGAGAATAGCAGAATTTAATGGTCCAGATTCACTGCTCTCGTGCTCTCACAGATTTTGGCTCTCACAGGATCATCCTTATATGTATATATATATATATGGAAAACTTGAATTGAGGTACTACCTTTCCATGAGTGTGGTTCGAAACCTCATAGGAGCCCTTCGATTTGGATCAACGGTGGTTAACAAAAATATTAAATTAAACCCAAAACCACCGTGGAGACAACCTCCAAATCACCATTTTTAGAAGAAAAAATTCTGAATATTCCATTTAGTTGCGTCATTATCATCTTTCTTATTAATTACTCAAATTTAATTTTCTAAATGTGGCATCCATCACGATCTTGGCTCTCAATTACTCGAATCTCCAAAAGAAAAATTTGACGAGGGTCTTCTCCCCATCTCTCTTCTTCGTCAACCATCGATGTAGAGGCAGTAGATGCATTTGAAGACGATGGTATGTGACAAAAACGACGACGATGCATGACAACGACGATGGTGGTGCATTAAGTGGTAGGAGGTGGTCGCATGTTCTTATTAATTTGTTCATGTTCTTAGTACTTTTTTATTCATCTATTGATCGAGTTCCATATTATTGTACATTACTTTTTTTAGTTTTTCTTTTGGTTTTGATTTCATCTCGATGCAATATCTGATCATCCTCGATTAGAGATCTTGTTTCTCCTCTGTATAGATTACACAACATGTATATATACATCCGATTTTAAGTTAAGTTCTTTTTATTTGCACCGATGACATATACGCATGAAGTTTTTGCTTTCTATGATTTTGATAAGATTGTTTTAACAATAAAATACATATAATTACAATACATAGGATCATTTTACATTTTCTCGTCTCATTTTACAATGTCATGGTATATATTTTACATTTACATGACTTATACACCACCAGTTCAAACTTACACCATGTATTTTTACATTATATACGTTCATTTTACATTTCGTATTTTTCATGTTATCTTTTTTTAAGAATAAGTGAGAAATTATTGATTGATTTTTTATGTTGTAGATCAACATACAATCGTAACAATGGCAGCATCGATTTTACAAAAGTTACACATACTTTACAATAATGATGAATTTTGATGGACCCAGGATATTAGGATGGATGGACATCTAAAAAAAGTTATACATTAATAATAAGCAATCTATTTTACAAAAATCAAAATTATTTTACAAAAGGGACAATAAAATTTACAAACAATTTCACAGTTTAAAAACTTTGCTCCCGAAAAATGTTCTCAAAGGAGACTATGGAATTTTTCAAAATAAATCAAACATAATTTATAAAAGATACTATGAAATTTATAAAAAAATATTATACTTTACAAATATTGCTTCTACAGAATTTGATTAAAAAATACACCTCATATTTAAACCTCCCTACAATAATATGCTTATGACATGTGGCATATATAATGTGTTCGCAATTTACCCCATCCGATATTTTAGGAAATATAACTGCAACAAAAATCCCATTATTATAGAATATTTTCCACGTGTACATCAATTAATTATGTCATTAAAGGCACCCTATATTCTAGGAAACACAACTATATAGAATACATCATTTTTGTCGAATTTGGGCTTTTTTCTATACATCAGCGATTGTATTTTTTGTAATTTACAGCACATGATTTTAAAACATATCAATCTTTTGTAAATTGATAACAGATAAAAAAATAGGCATTTATTCCAGCATATATTTCTGAAAAAACAACGTGCACTCATCAGATTTGTCTAAATATAGAATGTTCAATGACGTGGATTGTACTAATTAAGCATTAATTTAATCTATCATCCATTTTAAGAAGCTTTGTTACACAAAAATCACCAATTATATCATGGTGCTTTTAATTTTCAACACACATTTACCATCTAATGGCTAAAATTGACACCTTTCCAAAATCAAGGAAAGGTGACTTCTCAATTGAAGTGCTCCATATATATATATATATAGAGAGAGAGAGAGATGGTTGATCCTGTGAGCGCCAAAATCTGTGAGAGCATGAGAGCAGTGATTCTGGACCACTAGATTTTGTCACTTCTCTCCTCATTGATTGCAGGAGGAGAGAGAAGAACAAAATCTAGCGGTCTAGATTCACTACTCTCATGCTCTCACAGTTTTTAGCTCTCACAGGATCAGCCCTATGTATAGGGGGGGTTGATCATGTGAGAGCCAAAAACTATGAGAGCGTAAGAGCAGTGAATCTGGACCACTAGATTATGTTCTTCTCTCTCCTCCTGCAATCAATGGGGATAGAGGTGACAGAATCTAGTGATCCAGAATCATTGCTTGCATGCTCTCACAGATTTTAGCTCTCATAGGATCAGTCCTCATATATATAAAGAGAGGGGGTTGATCTTGTGAGAGCCAAAATCTGTGAGAGCATGAGAGCGGTGATTCTGGACCACTAGATTATGTCACCTCTCTCCTGATTGATTTTAGGAGAAGAGAGAAGAGCATAATCTAGTAGTCTAGATTCACTGCTCTAATGCTCTCACGGATTTTGACTCTCACAGGATCAACCATATATATATATATATATATATATATATATATATATATATATATATATATAGAGAGAGAGAGAGAGAGAGAGAGAGGGTTGATCCTGTGAGAGCCAAAAAATGTGAGACCATGAGAGCAGGGAGTCTGCACCATTAGATTATGCTCATTTCTCTCCTCCTTCAATCAATCCGGAGAGAGATGACAGAATCTAGTGATCCAGAATCAGCTCTCATGCTCTCATGGTTTTTGACTCTCATAAGATCAGTCTGCTATATATATACACATTAAATAAATGCTGACAATATCTGTTATATGATTAATCTCATCGTTTCAATGCACCCTCGTATCATATCTTGGGATGCAGAAATCATGAAGATGCTCGTCAAATATTGGAGTAGGGGAATATCATATGTCTAAGTTGATGGACATATGACCGGACTATGCATGCACAAGGAATGATGTTTTGACCAAGACCAAGCAATTAAGGAACGTAACTTCGAGTCTCGATCAAAAGAAGCTTTTGCCAAAATATTTTAGGGATTAGTGCACGTTGATTATATTTCTTGGATCTTGCATCAGATATATAGTAGATAGATAGATGTGCACTAAAAGGTATTGTTGTTGTGTAGGGAAGTACCATTTGAATAAATTTATAGGGAAAAGATCCATAAAAGTGATCGTCTTTATGGAAAGATATAACATGCATGATGTCTCTTTAGTATGACGAAGAGGCACGAGTATTATTTTCTTTGACCTAGCTTCCGTGAATAGTTGTGCAAGGATTTGCGTCCTTTTTTTATAACTTTAAAAGGATAACCATATATGCCGGTCTATTATTTGGAAGGTTTATTGCTTATTTAATCACTAATTCATTTAAATGACTTCAATATTGAGGTATATAAGTCTTATATATATATGATTGAATGTGATAGCAATTCTGAAATATTGGCGTGCATTACGTATGCAAGTATTAGTAATCTTGAATGGTAGTGTGGTAGAACAGTATAATTGTCATTTAAAAGATCAGAGTTCAAGTTATATGATAAATATTATTTTTTAATGATGGATAAAAATGTCTTTCTTAGATGAGCATTTATCCAAGATTCAAATCCTTTTACTAAGGATCAATTCCTCTTACACGAACTCGTGATACAAGATCCAACAATTAAAAGTGATACTTGTGGGTCGTTTCATAGACTCGGAAAACATTAAGGTAGCGGGATGTGGGTTACCGGCGGGTTTGGAGAGTTTACCCCCCTTAACCCACATCCCCCTCTCCCCGGGGGCCCCACTTTATTCCTTTTTTTAAGAATAAAAAAATTAATTTTACATCATCAATCATATCAAAAAAATAATATAGTATACTATCATATCATATAAAAAATATAAACTACTCCACTTCTACTCATTTTTCCAAACTTCAATGCAATCACATCACAATAACTACTCACTTTTTCAAACTTCAATACAATCATATCACCTCAAATCCACTTCTAACCCACCCGCAGTTTAACCCTTTATCTAAACACCAAAATCCAAAAACGGGTTACCCTCTACCAGTTAACCCGCCTTAATCTACCAACCAAACGCACCCTAAGGGGATGATCAATAGAAGAATAAGAGAAATATCTAATGAAGGGTATGGAGGGATACGTATTTTTTTATTAGGTTGAAGGGAGAGGATAAGGAGGATTAAGGTGGGATAAGTTATGGTTAATTGTTATTCATTGTTCGGTACGAGGGAGAGGATATGTAGGGATAAAAGGGGATGTTTAGATAATATTATTATATAAGTAGTAGTTATTTGTATTTTTTTAGTGGAAGAAGCTATGACGGAGAAATAGTAATAAAAATATTATTCTTCATTTTGGCTCGATGACAAAATGTTGACCATCTATGGAGGGAGAGGAATAAGGAGGGATGTCTCTCCTTATTCCTCAAACAAACAGCCCCTAACTAATGATGAAAAAGGATAGAGATCAATCCCTTCAAAAGTTCGCAAGCCTTCCTTAAGGGTTGAAAAGAATATAAATGAGGAGACTTCCATAGTGTTGGAATTTTTGCTTTCCAGTCCCAACTTGGGCTGCAACATATTTGCTCCTTTGGCAGGGGCATTACTGCAATTTCTTCATCAATTGGGCAGCCCCAATTCCAAGGACGCACATCGTTGTGGGCCCCCATTCGTTCCTGCCGCCCCATTCCATTTTCCAGCAAACAGAGAACGCCGAGTGCAGCAGCGAGGGTTTTTTGAAACCCTCATCTCTTCCAGCCGTGAGAGAGAGCCGAGAGGGAGGGCATCTAGGCTCCTCATCCCTTCTCCGTCTACCGAGGTGCCACTGGCTGAGGTGCAACGTGGTGAGCAGTTGCTGGGCGAGCTCAAGAGAAGATGTGGGCTATGTGAACTCGAGTGGGAGCAAGGAGGTCGTTGGGAACAACCTCAAGAAGCCGGAGCTTCGTGTTTGGGTCTCCATCTGGGAGCCCACAAGGGAAGATACTCCATCTCCTTGTTTTTTAGCAGATTTTGGTATTGTTAGATACCTAGGGATAGTTAGATACTTGTTAAAGAACTATCCATTGTGTGTGACTTGTACATCAGTTTTGTGGGCAACAAAATCGGGAAGAACATTTGGCTCCATTTGACCGCAGTGATTAGTTGCCGATCTTGCCCCGTGGTTTTTCCCTTGCTCACATCGAGTAAGGGTTTCTACGTAAAATCTTTGTCTCGTGTGGTTGCTTGTGTGTGCTTGATTGTTGCCATTTGAGTTCCCGTGTGGGGAACATATATTCTTGTTGTTGTGACATCTTTGCTGCAGGACAGAATTAGGGGATATATCATGGTTGATTATTGCCTCATTATCCCCAACAAGTGGTATCAGAGCTCAGGTTGAGCAAAAATGGGCAAAGATGATGAAGGCACAATGATTAAGCTCACAAGCACTAGCTGGCAGATTTGGAAGGCCAAGATGGAAGATATTTTGTATTGCAAGGACCTCCACGATCCGGTGGAGGGGGAGAGCGCCAAGACAGAGAATATGTCCGCGGGAGAGTGGACAAAGTTGAACCGAAAGGCCATTGGGACCATTCGAAAGTGGCTTGACATGTCGGTCTTTCATCACGTGGCCGAGGAGATGAATGCAAAGGAGCTGTGGGACAAGTTGTCCGAGTTCTATGATCAAAAGACCGCAACCAACAAGGCGTTCTTGATTAGAAAGCTTGTGAATCTGAAATACAAGGACGGGACCAAAGTAGCAGAGCACTTGAATGATTTCCAAAGCATTATCAACCAGTTGACATCCATGGGTTTGACACTTGATGACGAGTTGCAGTCACTTCTTCTTTTGGGCTCATTGTCAGATAGCTGGGAGACTTTAGTAGTCACCGTAAGCAACTCCGTGAAGGATAGCAAGTTGACCATGGCTATGGTCAAGGGCAGTCTCCTCAATGAGGAGACTAGACGTCGCTCTTCGGGAGAGGTATCCTCCTCTTCACATGTGTATGCATTTGAGAGGAGAGGAAGATCCAGCAGCAGAGGAGCATCACAGGAGAGGCAGAAATCCAGAGACAAGTCCAAAGGCAGAGGAAAGTGTCACCATTGCCAGAAGCCCGGTCACTGGAAGAGAGATTGCAGGGTTTGGAAGAGAGAGCAAGCTGAAGCCAAGAAAGATCAGAAAAAGGAAGATGGCAATGTAGCTGCAGTTGTGGTAGATGAAAGTGCAGAAGAGGTGATTCTCACCATCCAGGATCAGTGCTTGCATGCAGGGAGCGATTTGGAGTAGGTCGTTGACACAGCCGCTTCATATCATGTAACTCCATACAAGGAGTTCTTCACCACCTACAGAAGGGGTGATTATGGGAGAGTCTTGAAGGGTTACGAAAGTTACTCTAAGATCATTGGCATGGGCAGCATCTCGATTCAGACAGATGTTGGGTGCTCAATGACTCTTCAAAATGTGAGGCATGTTCCTGATGTGCAGCTTAGCCTTATATCTGGCTCACAGCTAGATAGTGAAGGCTATCATCTGAAGTTCGGCGACAACAAATGCAAGATAAGCAAGGGTTCTCTCATCATGGATAGAGGCAGCTTGTGTCACACACTCTACATGACTAGAGTGAAGGTTATCGACGGCAGTTTGTATGCCAGCGAGGTAGATAATTCAGATTGTAGCACCGGCGACTTGGTCACATGAGCCAGAAGGGCTTGCAGCTCCTAAGCAAGAGAGAGTTGATCCCCGACCACAATGACATCACTTTGTCTCCTTGTGATGCATGTGAGGTTGGGAAGAGCAGGAGTGCACCATATAGGGCCAGATCCAAGGTGAAGGGAGAACTCCTGCAGTTGGTACATTCTGACGTTTGTGGTCCCATGGACACAGCCTCTTTGGGAGGCAACATGTATTTTGTCACCTTCATTGATGATTCATCTAGGAAGGTGTGGGTGTATGTGCTGAGATCGAAGGATCAAGTGTTTGATTGCTTCAATAAATTCCATGTCATGGTTGAGCGTGAGACAGGGAAATTGTTGAAGTGTCTACGCTCGGACAATGGGGGAGAGTACACCTCCCATAGCTTTCAGTGCTATTGTGCAGAGCACGGCATAAGGCATGAGAGGACAGAGCCAGGTACACCCCAGCACTATGGTCTAGCTGAGAGGATGAACAGGACCATTGTTGAGAGAGTTCGATGCATGCTGAAGATAGCGAAGTTGCCCAAGACCTTTTGGGATGAGGCGGTTCGCACCGCATGTTACTTGGTAAAACGATCTCCATCAGTTCCTTTGGGTTTTCATATTCCAGAGCATGTTTGGACAGGGAAAGACCCCTCATATGCTCATTTGAGGGTGTTTGGATGCAAGGCATATGCGTTGGTACCCAGGGAGCAGCGGAAGAAGTTAGATGACAAGGCGGTGCCTTGTATTTTTCTTTACTATGGAGATCAGGAGTTTGGATACCATCTTTGGGATCCAAGGAAGAAGACAGTCACCAGACACAGGGATGTGATTATGAGAATCTAACATTGGCTGAGGACACCACTGAGAGTGGTGATGTAGATGAATTTTCCATTGATGATGACAGTGATGAGGACACAGATCCCTCTCCAGTACAGGGTACATGTGGAGAGGATGGGCAGCTAGAGCAGCGTGAGCCAGATGCAGACTCCATTGATGCAGGTCCAGGGGACCTAGGGCAGGTGGAACAGCCTCATCCACATGCAGATGCAGCAGAGCCTTAGCTCAGGAGATCTGAGAGGACATGCCAGCCATCATCCCGTTACCCCACTTCTAGGTATGTGATGGTCACAGATGCAGGTGAGACATACACATTTGAGGAGGCACAGATGCACAAGAAAAAGGGCCATTGGCAGAATGCAATGAACAAAGAGATGTCATCTCTCAAGAAAAATCACACTTTTGACCTTGTTGAGCTTCCTAAAGGGAAGAGAGCCTTGAAGAACAAGTGGGTTTACAAGCTGAAGTCAGATGACAGTGGCAAGCAGATCAAGTACAAGGCCAGGTTGGTGGTGAAAGGGTTCAACCAGAAGGAAGGAGTGGAGTATGATGAGATCTTTTCCCCAGTGGTGAAGATGAATTCAGTGAGAGTGGTGCTAGGACTTGTTGCTAGTATGGACCTTGAGCTGGAGCAGATGGATGTGAAGACGGAATTTCTTCACGGTGATTTAAAGGAAGAGATCTACACGGAGCAGCCACAGGGATTTCAAGAGAGAGGGAAAGAGCACATGGTTTAATGGTTGAGAAAGAGTCTCTATGGCTTGAAGCAAGCTCCGAGACAATGGTACTTGAAGTTTGATGCTTTTGTCGGAAATCATGACTTCAAGAGGACTACAGCCGATCCATGTGTATATGTTCGTCGTCTTCCCAATGATAGGTTCGTCATTCTGTTGATATATGTTTATGACATGTTGATTGTAGGTCATGATTCCAACCTCATTGCAAAGCTCAAGAGAGAACTCTCCAAATAATTTGAGATGAAAGATTTGGGTAAGGCAAGTCACATCCTTGGGATGCAGATTACAAGGGACAGGAAGAAGCGCATGTTGTGGTTGTCACAAGAGAGCTATGGTGAACGTGTGTTGGAACGGTTCAACATGAAGAATGCCAAGCATGTCAGTACGCCCTTAGCCTCTCATTTCAAGCTAACTAAAGGGTCATGTCCTTCTACTTCTGAGGAGAAGACAGAGATGGTCAAGATCCCATACCAGTCAGCAGTTGGGAGCCTCATGTATGCACTGGTTTGCACTAGACCCGATATAGCCTATGCAGTGGGCGTGGTGAGCAGATTCATGTCCAATCCGGGGAAGGACCATTGGGAGGCAGTGAAATGGATCTTGAGATACTTGAGAGGGACCTCAAGTATGTGCCTTGTTTTTGGGAGGTCAGATCCCAAACTGTGTGGCTACACTGATGCAGATATGGTAGGTGACATGGACCTGAGAAATTCCACCTCATGCTACATTTTCACTTTTGCAGGGGGAGCCATATCATAATAATCCAAGCTACAGAAAGGTGTTGCTCTTTCAACTACAGAGGCAGAATACATTGCAGCAACAGAGGCTGGGAAAGAAGTGTTGTGGCTACAACGTTTTTTTGGTGAGTTTGGATTGGATGACAGTGAGCCGATTATGTTTTGTGATAGCCAGAGCACTATAGATTTGAGCAAGAGTACCATGCACCATGCTCGCACAAAGCACATTGATGTGAGATACCATTGGCTGAGGGATGCAATTGAACAGAAGCAGTTCATGTTAAAGAAGATTCACACTGATGAGAACCCCTCAGACATGTTGACCAAGGCAGTCACTCGTGACAAGCTTCAGCTCTGTAGAGAGCTGAGCGGTGTCACCTCTTCTTGATCTCCATCATAAGACAACAACTCCCCGTTGGGGCTGGAGGGGGAGGTTGTTGGGATTTTTGCTTTCCAGCTCCAACTTGGGCTGCAACATATTTACTCCTTTGGCAGGGGCATTACTGCAATTTCTTCATCAATTGGGCAGCCACAATTCCAGGGACGCATATCGCTGTGGGCCCCCATTCGTTCCTGTCGCCCCAGTCCATTTTCCAGCAAACAAAGAACGCCGAGTGCAGCAGCAAGGGTTTTTTGAAACCCTTGTCTATTCCAGCCGTGAGAGAGAGCCGAGAGGGAGGGCAGCTGGGCTCCTCCTCCCTTCTCCATCTACCGAGGTGCCGCGGGCTGAGGTGCAACGTGGTGAGCAGTTGTTGGGCGAGCTCGAGAGAAGCTGTGGGCTGTGTGAACTCGAGTGGGAGCAAGGAGGTCGTTGGGAACGACCTCAAGAAGCCGGAGCTTCATGTTTGGGTCTCCATCCGGGAGCCCACAAGGGAAGATACTCCATCTCCTTGTTTTTGAGCACATTTTGGTATTGTTAGATACCTAGGGATAGTTAGATACTTGTTAAAGAACTATCCATTGTGTGTAGCTTGTACCTCGATTTTGTTGGCAGTAAAATCGGGAAGAACATTTGGCTCCATTTGACTGTAGTGATTAGTTGCGGGTCTTGCCCCGTGGTTTTTCCCTTGCTCACATCGAGTAAGGGTTTCCACGTAAAATCTTTGTCTCGTGTGGTTGCTTGTGTGTGCTTGATTGTTGCCATTTGAGTTCCCGTGTGGGGAACATATATTCTTGTTGTTGTGACATCTTTGCTGCAGGACAGAATTAGGGGATATATCCTGGTTGATTATTGCCTCATTATCCCAACACATAGAAGTCCTCGAGCTTTCCTTTTCAAAGCCAACCAAGTGCAGGTTATATATGGCCGCCAAGATTTATCTCTCCACCTCATCCTTGGTGTTGAGTAGTCTTCTTATTCATATGTGGGAACATGGGTAGAACTAATATATGTCATGGGGGGCCATGCCCCTCCTTGATAGTTATAAGACATGTGTGCAATGTATTAACACTACAAACTATTGGATCTTTTGGGACAATAAATGGAGACGGTCAACATGCAACTGTCTCCTCTGTGATCGGAGGGGACGGTTGTGGCGTAGCCATCCCTTCTGATAAGTACAGGGAACGTTCTATATTGAGAGTCCCTGATGATCATATCTTTAGGTACAGCTATACAATTGTCCCTTCCTTTTATACCTTCTAGTTGATTTGTTTTTTTCACGGGGATGTTTGGAGATGGTGATGACCGTCCCTCTGATTTACTGTTGACGTCGCAAAATGTGCCTCGAAAGGGACGGTTATGACAGTCCCTTATGTATGTAGATGGGACGGTTGTGCTGACCATCCCCTGTGTTTGTACTGGTGGGACATGTGAAAAATATCTATATCCATAGGGGACGGTCCACTTACAACCGTCCTCGATCATTATTATAGGGGACGGTCGAGCGACTATCCCCGATGGTCTTATATCACATGCTCGGTCGCATCCCTTCCTCATTCTGTGCCTCAACCCTTGTTTATCCCTCTCCATCGTCTGAGCTCGTTGTCCCCCTCAAAGCCTCTGTCGACGCTGCCGTCACCCTCCTCGGCTCTCGGCCAACGACTTCCATCGTCCTCTTCTTCGATTGTGCGTTCTTTCCAACTTTTTATATTTTTAATACATTATTGTTTGAAATATAGTTATTTTTAAGTATGTTTTATTTTTTGAGTGATAGTATAGTCATGATGATTCATTATACTCATGATTTTTATGTATACTCATCATGTTTAGTTGTAATGAAAAGAGTTATTATATTCATAATGTTTAGTTGAACTTATTATACTCATGTATTGGATTATGCTTTATTTTTGTTTCAATGTTATAGTTATTAGTTCTTCTTTAGTTCAGACACGAAATACATAGATATTACAGTACTTGGTTCTTTTAATTATGGGAGTATATAGAACTTATAGTAGCAATGCTTAGTGTATAATGCTAAAATGATTAGAGTATAGGAAAAGATAGTGTACAAGAGATCCATACGAGAGATTACCTTTGTTTATTTCTTTAGATCTTTACTTTTAGGAAATAGATAAAAATTGGATGAACAAAAGATTTGATGATTATTGTCTAAAAAAGGTGTTATGGAATTCCTAGATTGGGCATTTTGGTGCAAGTCACTCTATCATATTGTAGGAGGCGAAGTAGATAAGATTCATTATCCTTGCATTAGATGCAAGAACACTCTGAGTAACAATCGAAATGTAGCTTGCGAGCACCTGATATTAAATGATTTTTGGCTTCATTATACGAATTGGACATATTACGGTAAAGGAATATTTGCAGAAGTCAATGATGCCTCAGTTGATCATGAAAGAGATATGTCTGAAACAGATGACCGTGATTGTATGTTTGAAATGTTGGACAATATTCGAGGGCATAACTCCGATGAAAGGATTGAATCGATTCAGGATACTTTACATGAAAAGAGAAAAAGATGTAGAAAATCATATCTGTCCGGGAATTAAAATGTCTTGTTTACGATTTCTTTTGGAATTGTTTAAGTTAAAAGTGAAGAATCGTTGTACAACGGTTATGATGACAGATGTATTGTAGTTAAGTAGGACATTATTAAATAATCGTGAAGATTTTCCAAAAGATTGGAAGGGCGCTAAGTCAAGATTCTACTCACTTGAATTAAATTACGAGAAAATTGAAGCATGTCCAAACGACGGTATTTTATATTGGAATGTCCTGACTGCAAAGCTAATAGATATAAAAATACGAATCATGATTCGAAGAGGAAAAAATCAGAGAAGAATTTATGGTTCTTTCCTTTGATTCCTCGATTACAATGATTATATTCTTATGAAAGAACAACTAAATTGATGATATGGTGCAGTAATATCAGAAAGAAAGATATAACGGGTATTATGCTATATCCGTCAGATACCGAGGAGTGGATGAAATTTGATGAAAGATATCCATCGTTTTCTGAAGAAGTAAGAAATGTAAGATTAGGTCTTGCTTCCGATGGTTTTAATCCATTCAGAAATTGAGTACGAGCTACTCTATTTTGCATGTAATACTTATTATATATAATCTCCTGCCCCGCATGTCGATGACGTCTTCTTTTATGATGATGTCTTTATTGATACCCGGTTCAAAGGGTCAGGTAATGCAATAGACACTTATATGCAACCTTTGGTTGATGAACTTAAAATTTTATCGAATTCTAGAGTTTGGATGTATGACGCGATAAAGAAATAATTCTTTACAATATGTGCTTCTTTATCATGGACAACTAATGATTTTCTGACATATGCTAATTTATCGGGTTGGAGTACGAAAGGTAAACTCACGTATCCAGTTTTCATGGATAAAATACACTCGGCATGGCTAACTACGAGTATAAAACATTGTTATTTGAGTTACCGTCGTTTCTTACCTGTGAATCACAGATGGTTGGAAAGTGAAAATAATTACAAGTTTGGCGGGCAGTTGTTTGGACATTGAATAAATTTGAATCGGCGATCTCGTAGCATGGTGTGGAAGGAATAAGAAAAGTTAGGTAACTTTTATCTACGACGACTATTTAAGAGAAAGTTATCCAACGGATGGCAAAAGCAAAGTATATTTTTTCGAGAAGATCCTACCGGCATACCTTACAGGTCCGTCATAACTTAGATGTGATGCATATCGATAAGAATGTTATGGAAAATATTCTTTGAATCTTAAATCTTTCAAGTACTGCGAAGGACAGTTTGCGAGCTAGACGTGATCTGATACAATTGGGTATCCGGCCCGAGCTACATCTGACCTGATGAAATTTATACATTATCCAGTGATGACAAAGATAAGATATTCAATTTTATCAAACAATTAGAATATCATATGTATTTTTGTCACATATAAATAGATGTATAAATCAGACGGAAAGAAAGATATCATCACAAAAAAGTCATGATTGTCATGTATTAATGCAAGTTCATTTTCCGTTAGCCATCAGGGAAGTTGTACATACTGATGTTATGCAGCCACTGATCGAACTCAGTCAAGTTTTAAGATCTTGCATTCGAAACTTTAGATTATGAAGTATTGTTCTGATTAGAGACAGATATTATTATCACTTTATGTAAGATGGAGTAGGTCTCTCCACCAACTTTTTTGATATAATGATACATTTAATTATCTATCTTTTTCTCGAAGCTCGAACTGGTCATGTACAGTATTGATGGATGTATCCAATTGAATGGCATTTAAGGAAATTAAAAATATGGTGTTTAATAAAACTACACCTGAAGGTTGCATTGCCGAGGGATATTTATGTGAAGAATGTGTTATATTTTGTGATATGTATATGGATGATGGCAAAAATATCGTATTCGATTGGCTCGAACGAAATAATGAAGACGAGTTGTGGACTGAATATCCCGACAAACTTTGTATATTTCAATAAAAAGGATGACCTATTCTTCAGATAATGAAAGAGACCTTATTCGTTATTATATCTTGTTGCAATTAGATGATGCTGATTGTTTCTTTGAAGAGTATCGTTCAATAAGTACAAAGAAATCGGACTTTCTTAAATGATTCAAGGATAGTATTGAACTTTAAAAGTTAGCGAAGATGAATGGTGGAGTATGAATCTTGACATTATGTAATGGAGTCCATTCTCAATAGTTGTGTCACATTCTACCTATGTTATTAATGGATTCAAATTTTGAAAAAAGGTAAATTGTTGAGATAAAGCAACACAGCTTTCTGGATTGATAGTGAAGACCAATCTCTCATTTGGAATTGTATGGTGAAATTATTGATATATTAGAAAGCAGGTTCACACATGACGTAAGGTGTGTTCTATTTCATTTCATTTGGTTCGATGTGGGTCATGTTGGAGTAGGTTACAAGAAAGATAAAAATAGAGTTCTCTTTTTAAAGAAAATAGGTCAGTTGCAAACAAATGGGTCGTGTTCTCTTACCAATCAGGTAGTGCATGTCTTTTATGTACCTGACAACTCTGTTAGTGGGTAGATTATACATGTTAGGACAACACCGAGAGACTTCTTTGATGTTAACAAAGAGGAATATGCAGTGGACAATGATGTTGCATATCAGAATGTTTCGCATGTTTTTTTCATTTTGTAGTAGACAAAGACATTGCTACTAGCAACGCGAAGTAATGGTATTTATTGTTTTACATTCAAATTTCATAAAATTAATTCTTGTAATCAACCTAAATGTATTTCATTTTTTTATTTATATTGCAGGTATGGCTCCTAGATCCATGTGTATTCGGGAAGTTCCCGAACCTGCTCAGCAAACACAGGGAGGATCTTCTGATCCTGATAGTGGTGGATCTCAAAGGCGATGGAGACCGTCTCAGTGTAGGTTCCTGGATTGTCTTACACTCGGGCAGACATTACATATTCGTATTGTTGGAGGAGATGCAATGGGATAGAACTCCATGAAGTTTCAGATCTACCTTGGCTAGATTTCTCGTGCACGTGTCCCCATCACAACGCCTAACTTTCGACAGCTTCCTTTTGTTGTCAAGGCTGTCATACTATCGAACTTGGAGGTATTGTACAATTGAATTATTATTTGCATTACTTTAATATACTCAACTATTTTACTCATCTTTGACTAGATTGTTTTTACTTGGAAACGGAATGCAGTCATCGATGCTCAGATTCTTTCTCATATGGCTGAGATGTTGTGTCGGTACATGTACGCATAAAGACAAAGGTAACAACATTTGTATATAAACTTATAAGAAAAAAATGAACACTTACAATATTTTTCCCTCTATTTAGTATTACAATCCCCAGATTCAATATGAGCATCTTGTGTAGAATGTCCCAATGGTGTTACCCCGTATGAGTGGAGGGACTTAATCAATCTCTGATCTAATGAGGAATTCGTGGTATGTAAATTTTTTTCTATTTAATTATTTTATGATTGTACTAACTTCGATTAATAATAGGCAGTATCTACAACAGATGCTGTGAACCAGTCCAAAGGTTCTAGGTCCACCCACAGGATGGGGAGAAAGAACACAAAGCAGTTGAAGAATGACTTTGTAAGCCTCGACAATTTTAATTACGGGAGTAATTTTGGAAGCTAACTTAAAATGAGTGTTATTTATGTTATTTTAGTTGAGGGATAACGATAGAGAGATGACCCGAGTAGAGGTTTTTACAGGGCCAAAGAGCATATACGTAGGAGGAGAAGTGCAGTGGGTTGATGACGCGCACCAATTCATGTATGTAAATTATGTTGTTAATTTTGAGATTAAATATCTTATATTAAATTTTTTAACTAATATACGTAAAGCATGCAGGAAGAAATGATTAGGATCTCTATCACCACCTCACTAGATGGCACAGGGACTAGCACGATCCCTCTATCTGTCGATGAAGCCTTCCACCAAGCATCAGGTCCAGAACATCATGGGCGCATGCGCTGAGGAGGACGTGGAGAAATGATCCGTATATGGTACGAAATGGTGGTGTCAGTGGGTTTCAATACTCCTCGCAAGGGAGCCAGAGGGAGAGGGAGATGGAAAGGGAGTTGTGCGATGTCAAGGCAAAGATATCCACGCAGAATAAGGAGATGGCTAAGATACGTGCTGACATGGCGAACGTTATGGCATACATTAACAGTCTTCAAAGCCAGACCGAACCACCAGTAGACCCATCACAACTCGGTGATGATGAGGAAAGTAACGAAGAGAGCGATGAAAGTGAGGAATCGGGGTAGATTCCTTTAGGATGTAGAATATGTTTGTTATATTTTACTAGTATCTTGAACATTGTATTATAAAGTACGTAGAATCGATACATTGTTTTGTTTTTAAGCATTAAGAATTTTGATCTTTTTTAGTGTCTTGTTGTATTATTTACGTGGTTTAGCAATAGAAGCGGGAGATTATAACCAATCAAACAATTATTTTTTCACTTTCAAAGAGGAGAGGCGACGGTCGCAATCATCCCTTCTGCCCCTATGCAACTCACTGCTCCTTGTTTTGGGCCTTGAGGACTAGAGGGGACAGTTTAATTCATTCCGTCTGCGAATCTATAACCGTCTCCAAATGTGGGTGTTAGCAAAGGGGACGGTCGTGACCGTCCCCACCGATATTGGAAGGGATGGTCTAGGCTGTCCCCTCTGTGACCCAGCAGCTCGTCAGCTCTCATTTTGAGCCTCGACGAATAAAGGGGACAGTCTAAATTGTTCCCTCTGTGATTATATAGGCGTCCCCAAAGGTAGGTTTAGTGGAGGGGACGGTCGCGACCGTCCTGCTTGATTATTGGAAGGGACGGTTTAGGTCGTCCGCTATGAGCCTATGTTATTCACTACTACTAGTTTTGGGCGTCGAGGACTAGAGGAGATGGTTTATACCGTCCCTCCTGCAATTCTATGCTCATCCCCAATTGTGGGTATCAACGGAGGGGTGGTCGTAACCATTCACGCCAATACTTTGAAGGGACGGTCTAGACTGTCCTCTCCGTGACCAAGCAGCTCGTTGTCTCTCATTTTGAGCCTCGAGGACTAAAGGGGACGGTTTAAACCGTTCCCTCTACGATTATGTGAGTGTTTCCAAAGGTTGGTTTAGCGGAGGGAACGGTCACAACCGTCCCATCCGATTATTGAAAGGGACGGTTTAGGTTGTTCCCTCTCAGACTATGCAACTCACTGCTACTAATTTTGGGTGTCGAGGACGGGAGGGGACGGTTTAAACTGTCCCTCCTGTGATAATGTGCCCGTCCAAAAAAGTTGGTTTAGCGGAGGAGACGGTCGCGATTGTCCCCTCTGATTCTTGGACGGGACGATTTAGAGCATCCCATCGAAGAATCGGCAGGGATGGTCGTGACCATGCCATTTGCGTTTGTTCTTGGGGACAGATTCGACTGTCCCCGTTGTACGTACCAGATGGGATGGTTGTAACCATCCCCACTAATTCCAGAAAGGCGACGTTCGTTTTTTGTGTCTTTCATGATCAAATGGTGTTATAGGAGATGGACTAACGACCGTCCCGTCTAGTCAGAAGGTACGATTTTCGTAAGAAAGGGCACAGGTGTTGACCGTCCCCTCTGGGTACTCTACTTGTAGTGTAAGTTTTTAATATGATCCCTTTTTATTGTATAATAAATAATGTTGTTAGATAAAGGTTGTAAAATCATTTAATGATCAAGTGGTAGAGTAACATGTTTATTATTTTGGAGAACATACCTCCCTCAATTTTACTTTCCTTTATATAGTTTATCCAATTACTTTCAAAGTATCAAAATTATAAGTATAATTTGAGATACAATTGTATTCAATCTCATTTATTTCTTCCATTGTGGCTAGTACTCCTTGTAAATAAAATATATTTCATTGTTTTCTTTTTACCAAGAACTTTTTTATTTAAAATTTCAGTTAATAATTTAGCCTTTTTGGTACGAATTTAGAGAGCCTAAATTATTAGATTTGTCAGATTTTAAAAATCATCATTGAAAATAATAATCCATTTGAAAATCTAACCGTTATAATAGATTTAAGTTGTAAGTTTATCAAAGGAAAGAGATTCATTTTAAAAATATTAACTCTATTTAAAAATATCATTTGAAAACATAATAATTTTTTTCATTTCTGAGCATAAATAATAGTTGTATACTTGGACCCTCTTTGATCAAATTCTGGGTTCCGCCCTGTGTAGGAACATGTCCAAGAGGACGCTTCTTTTTCCCAACAGCATCAAGGCTTCCAATATATGGATGTCATACATCCAATTATGCCACGACCATGCCTTCATTAATCATAGTTGTTGAGATGTCTTAAATCCTAAAGTTTTTTGTTTAACTCGATACTTGAATCCTAAGATAAAAAAGCAGATTATATTATAGATCATTGAAGCATCCATTAAGGATTGTCTTTAGAAAGGATATCACACCCATAATACCGGTGCGAAGGGTACTGACGATTTGCTCCCAGGATACGACGACACACGATCGTCTTCCGCGCACATCGACGAGATCATCCTCGAAAGTACCTCGGAGAACTGTAACCGGGAGAAGAAGAAAATGCAGGTCGCACTTGCGGTGGAAGAACAGAGACGACGAGAGAGTTTTCTTGTGAGTGAAGAAAAATGTCGTTGAGGGGATAGCCATAAGTAGACCTAATGCGCGGCTTTTCGTATTCTGAAAACGCCCATCAACGGACGCCTCTTCGGATTCTAAATGGCGAATACATTAGAACCATTGCAGTCGAATCAAATTTCCTCATTGCGGCCGAATCACAATGAATCCGTAGAATTAGTTTATTCGACCCGCTAATGAAACTCGCAGCAAAAGTATAAAGTTAAGATATCCGAATTGACTCTCACGAACTCGAGACGAAGCGAAGCGCACGCGCATGTGTGGTCCTCCGTTCATTCTCTCTACTATTGCTTCAAGAGTATGAGATGTAAACTCATATATAAGCCCACCAAAAGTTTAAAACTACTAGATGTCGTACTAAACTTCCACCCAAGTCTTCCCTTGTTTCAAATTTGGGAATTCCCAACTTTCCCTCTAATGTCATTTGATTTCCCAATTGTAACCAATTAAAAACTAATGCAATTGTATAGATTTACTAAATTAAAAATATTAAATACAAGAGAGTATGTGTGACGTATGCATATGTTAAGGTGGACTTTTTTCACCGTATGTTAAGGTGGGGTATGTGTGCCATTTTCGTTACAAAAGTCATGTTAGAACAAGTCATCAAGTAACTGCATGATGGGTCAAATACAGCAAGTAGCCAAAGTTCCCTCAAAACCTGTCCTTGTTCAGATGTACAAGGAACCCCACATCACTCAAGAAAAAGGCAAACCTCAAGACCCGCAGATGTTGAACAGTGGTCTGTAGAGGGGATTAGAGCCTACTTTTGCACACGCTTCCCTGCTTTGACCCATCGTGATCCAATGACCTCTCCCTTCCTACCACTTACCTTATTAATCTGCATTAATCCAACCTTGCGTATCGAAAGGGTCGAGTAGACCATTGCGGCTTCCCCACGGCAACATATTAGACCAGACGTTATTCCCCTTTGACCGCATGCAGATCTCATACGGTCAACTTGCCATGCTCAAACGTATCAAACATCGGTGTTTGCGAGACTGCAAATGCAATTGCTTGCACACTCCTACTTATGCTGCATTTTCGCACTCCCTATGCCGACCAAATGAATCGTAGAAGACCGCCAAGCTCAATGGTCAGAAAGCATGCCCCCATGTTGACCAAGTATAGTACAGTGAATTGCCAAATTTGTCCATCTTTCTGAAGTTTGGTGAGGTATTGAACAATTCCATCATTAGCTCGAGGGCCCGGATATGTGTAACTGCCAACGGACCTGTGTCTATTCCCCCCACCGTGAATCTCAATCTGGCTGGATAGTAATCCTGCAGAGGACAATTGGCTTGGCGAGTACTGGTCGTGAACAGTGGGTGTTAGAACCGCCAGAGGATCAGGGTTCAAAGAACGGAAGGTGGGAGATTTTTCTCTGTATTTGTACAAGAGCAGAAGATGGAGCATGATGGTATTAATTGCGTCAAGTGGAAGCCAACGTCACCTGGGACAGAAAGCATTGTTACACACTTAAATTGGAGAGCGGATCCTCTGTAGTAATGCAGAGGTCTACTGTAAAACAAAACCGCATCAGAAATGCTCAATCAAGATCGAGCGATTCACATTGTAAAGCCTCAAAAAAGCCCAGATTTCGCGTATAGAGCAGACTTCTGCATTACTGTAGAGGATCCACTCTCCTTAAATTGTTCGGTACCAAGAAAGCTGACTGTGAGGAGACTACCTTTCATTATATCAACAAACATTTTCTCAAAGAAAACACATGTTTTGATCGTGTAAAACGTCCGTCACCAATGTATTAAAGGCACGGTGATGGGTTGCCAGCTTATAAAGTAGTCCTCACAGATAACGGTTAATGTACTCCGAAACAATCAGCCATGCGAAGAAGAAGCATTTTTTTGCTTCTAAGGCCCCGTTTGTTTGGTTAGAAAGGAATTACAATGGAATAGAATCAAGATAAGAATGGAATTAACAATGGAATGGAAAGGATTAAGTTTTTCCATTCCATTGTTTGGTTCATATTAGGAATTGAAACATTTATTATGAAACATATTCCTTTCTTATGTTTGAAAGGAAAAAGAATAGAAAGAATATAGCATTCTTTTGATATATTAGGCAAGCAGAAAAAATAATTGGTATCCTCCAACTTATTTTTTCATATAATTGATATATTTCATATAAGGAATCATTAATCAAATTTAAGTGGAAACTACTTTATTTTTTCCATACAATTGGTATATTTGATATATCCATATCTGTAGCCGTTAGAATATTTTATTACCATATCTGTATCCGTATCCTTAAAAAATTGAAAATGTTATGGCTATTTGTATTTGAAAAAAAACACATATCCATGTTCGTATACATATCCATGAAAATGTAACATGTATCCATATCCCAAAAAAATTAAAGATGGTATCCGTATCCACATCTATAGCTAGAAAAAAAACATTTCCCTGTCCATATCTATTTCCGCAAAAAAAATCCTCATCCATGTCCATATATGTATCCACAAAAAATTTAAAACCCACATCCATGTTTGTATATGCTTCCGCTAGAATATAATCGGTATCCATATCTTAGAAAAAAGAAGAAATTGCATCCATATCCATATCCATATTAGAAAAATCCCATATCCTTATCCATATCCATATCTGGGAAAAAATAAAAAACATATCCACCTTCGTATTCGTATCCACATAAAAATTCATATCTGATATATTTTATCCGCATAATAGATATATTTAATATATATGCATTTGTATCTGCTGGAATATCTTGTAACCATATTTGTATCCATATCCAAAAGAATTGAATCGTACATGCATCCATATCCGTAAAAAAATCCCATACCCATGTCAATATCCATATATGTATATATTTGTAACTTATCTGACCTTTTGCAAACATATATTAGTATCCATGCCAATATCCACATATCCATGTCTAAAAAATCATATCCATATCGGTGTCTAACAAAAATCCAAATAACAGAAACACATATCCATGTCGCTAATCATATATGTGTAACAATGATGTATTAATTAAAAATATTAAAGAATGCATTCACTAGCATTTCTAAGGAATGGAATCCCAATTCCTAGGGGGGTACCTAGGAATGGCAATTCCCATGTTTGAGGGAATCTGATTTCCTTTGTAATCGTTATTTCTGCCTTAACATGGTCTAACAAACACAGGAATGGAATCGACAGAGGAATGACGATTCCATTCTCCCCTTTATTCCTGTATAACAAACAGGGCCTAAGAGAAAAGCGCCCCCATTTCATTTTGGTTGTGAACTCGAAAACATCCCTTGACTTTTATTATTTGATTTTTTTATTTCTATGCTTCCCGTCGGCGAATGAAATTAGCAAAGTGGTTCTTCTCAAAAGCAATGGATGCAACATGTGCATGGTATCAACAATAAGTTTAAGACAAGATTGTCAACCATTGAATTCAGGTTTGTTTAGGTGGTGATTGCACCCACGTCTATATCTCCCATAGAGCTGTATATCATCGTCAACGAGAATTTCAGGGTACCAAACCACCTCTCTCATCTTTTATCGATGGAAAATTTTGATGTGCCAGCATCACCAAACCAAACAAAATAAATACATAGCATTAAACTCGTGAGAAATTTTAAAAGTCGGAGGATTGCAAAAAAATTGAAGAGCTCTGATAGGATGCAACATAAAATAAGACATAACGTAATCATAAAAAACTACCGGCATTTAATCGCAATCATGCTCGACCAAAGTCCCGCAGAAAAGCCACAAAATTAGCGTCTAAATGTCCAAAACACGACAGATAGGAGTTGCATAAAGCACAGTATCACGAGGTTTAGCTGAGTTGCCAACCCATAACAAACACTTATTGCTTTGTAATCCAAATCTGATCAATAAATTTAAAGATTCCGGATAATACAATTCATAACACTCCACCCTTTGGATAACGCAAACCTTGAGTAATTTTGCTTCGGAGCAAGTTTTATACATGAACAATAATCAAACAAGACAGATACTACTACACCCGCATCACTCCCCACAAAAAACGCCGACTATTTTGCATGTTAATTCATTGAACTACACTGCTATAAATTCCATGACGTACCGCTGCCCTTTTTCATTGACAGAAATCTTTTAAAACCGATTTTCAATCTCTTGATGGATCTTACCAACATTGACTGAGGATTGAAACAGAAATTAAATATAAACAAATGATTGAAGACTACTTTTCTTAGCACGCATTAGTACAGGAAACCAGAAGAATAAGTAATGCATAAGCATGGAGCGAAAGATAGAAGCAAACTGAACAAAAGGTATGTCGATATTTGCATAATACAATAACTTCCAACATACACAGCAATAAAATCGACAGTCGAGGGGGCTGTGAACAATCATAGCCCCCCCCCCAACCCACCCAAATTAAAGGCTACAGATTCAGGACATCTACCGAATACATAGTAAAAAAACACTCCTGGTCTATTTTAAAAATATACTTCACCAAAGTTACACATGGGAAACCATACCAATATGGGCTATCTCTAACCTGAATGACATCATGAAGACTGCACGAGCACAGAATCCCCGTTTTGTTCAGCCTAGGATCTTTCCCGCCTGGGAGAATCCCTGGGAGATCGACTGCAACAAGACCAAAAAAACACAGATAATTAGCATGCAATATGGAAGATAAATTTGACATGGAAGAATACCTAACCTTCTATATCTGCCATATGCAGGACTTTCAGTTCTAACATTTTCAGGACTGGCTCTCTCAACAGGTTTGTTGTAGGGACTGGGTCCACGTCCATAATCTGGACTGGCTCTTTCAGCTCTACCATAAGGGCTAGGAGATCTACGGTAATCACGGCCTTTTCCGGGAGACCGGCCTCGACCCCTCCTATCAGGACTGTACCCGTTTCTTGGGTCATCATCATCTCTGATTGCATACTCGACTGAAATTACCCGGTCCATCAACTTGCTGCCATTTCAAGACAAACTTAAGATTTTCAAAACAAGCTCACTTTACTACCATCAGCTACCAAAGCTGCCAATTGAAAAGGAATTAATAACTCAAGAGGAAAGTCATGCCAGTAATTTACTTCTATTGAAAATCCATCTAATCAAAGTTCCAAAATGGAAGTTTATTTCAAAAAAATGCAATAAAATGCATGACAATTACATAAGAAAAAAAATATCTGTTTCGACCCCTCCTGTCAGGACTGTACCCATTTCTTGGTTCACCATCTCTAATTGCATATACTCGATTGAAATTACCCGGGATATCTAGCACTTCTTTTGCTTTAATAAGCTCATTATGGATCATCCAATATATTTGTGTAGAAGCGCACTTACCTTGCAATCTTCAATTTTAAAGGCATAATTTCCGTGTCTTTATTGATGATAAACACTGAGCTCCATAGAGCATGTATATACTGCCTTTAGTTTGAAGCTATATAGAGTTAATCATTACGAATATACATTTTATTCTTGCAGATAGGCCACTTTAATCTTTAGTATCAAATACAACTTCCCAAACCCTGTTAGAATAAAGCAAATATTTTTCTGCAAACCCAAATTAAAATCGAGCAGACGTTTCCAAGCAACAATACATAAATGGTTGTGGCCATCCTAAAGAAGAAAAAGAAGTCCTAGATAGATTCAAGTCCCAAACAAACTAAACATTGAGTTGATGAACTTAGCATATGGGCAACGATCTGCAACAAGGGATGAGATGTAGCATTCTAAGCTTGCAATAAGCTCAAAAGGCAACAACTCAACCAAAGTACACAAAGTAGCTGGTATAAAATTATAGGAACGAGCTCAAGCACTCAAGACGAAGTATGATGGGAAGAGGTCAACCAACAAAGTAGTTCACAGCAACCTTTTTTATGGATCTCCAAGTGAACATCAACATTTTAAGAAACATATTGCTGAGAATTCCAGTCAAAAAC
This sequence comes from Ottelia alismoides, assembly GCA_037367405.1. Taxonomy (NCBI): domain Eukaryota; kingdom Viridiplantae; phylum Streptophyta; class Magnoliopsida; order Alismatales; family Hydrocharitaceae; genus Ottelia; species Ottelia alismoides. The sequence continues at coordinate 215,563 of JAZKJV010009941.1, read as the reverse complement.
AGAATATTATAGAGCATGTAGTTGATGCATGCTCTAACAAGGTTCAGAATGTAGGTTGTTTGCATCAACAAAAGCTATCTACCAGCCATTAATTCCCTCAGTAATAAAAAGTTTGCAAAGGATACCACCAGTTCAAAAGGGAAAAAACCAAAGAGAGGTTATAACTTCCTTTGGAGATTGGCTTTGATCAAAGGCTGGTGCACAATAGACGAAAGCAAGGAGAAGGGTTTTGAAGCCCTCAAACATTTCAAAGATGTTCATTGGGGTGAAACAATACACACTCTCTCTCCACGTTCCTTTTGCTGAGAGGGACAAGGAATTCTCAGCAGCAGCATAGGATTTACTTTACAAAATGGCATGCAATCAAGAGGTAAATGAAAGGTTTGTCGATTTGCCAAAGAATGGGACAAGGAATTCTCAGTTTTTAATAATGCAACATGTCAGTGATATATCATCGATATGTCAGTATCGGTAAGATGGTAAAATTGATACCAGTCTCTGTATCGTTTTCTCAGGCATCGACAAAATATCGGCAATAAGTTGCCGATTTATCGCCAATATATGAGCAAAATGAGGAATAGTGAAAATTTATTATAATATTTTTATCCTTTTTTGCCTGATGTTCTCCGATATGTGCCCCCATTTTACCCATTTCTTGTTGCATATGCTGCCATTAATGTTTGCATCAACAAAAGCTATCTACCAGCCATTAATTCCCTCAGTAATAAATAGTTTGCAAAGGATACCACCAGTTCAAAAGGGAAAAAAACAAAGAGAGGTCATAACTTCCTTTGGAGATTGGCTTTGATCAAAGGCTGGTGCACAATAGACAAAAGCAAGGAGAAGGGTTTTGAAGCCCTCAAACATTTCAAAGAAGATGTTCATTGGGGTGAAACAACACACACACTCTCTCTCCACGTTCCTTTTGCTGAGAGGGACATGGAATTCTCAGCAGCAGCATAGGATTATTTTTAGAAAATGGCATGAATCAAGAGGTAAATGAAAGGTTTGTCGATTTGCCAAAGAATGGGACAAGGAATTCTCAGTTTTTAATAATGCAACATGTCAGTGATATATCATCGATATGTCAGTATCGGTAAGATGGTAAAATTGATACCAGTCTCTGTATCTTTTTCTCAGGCATCGACGAAATATCGGCAATAAATTGCCGATTTATCGCCAATATATGAGCAAAATGAGGAATAGTGAAGATTTCTTATAATATTTTATCCTTTTTTGCCTGATATTCTCCGTTATGTGCCCCCATTTTACCCATTTCTTGTTGCATATGCTGCCAGTGGGCATATCTTAGGTGATTTTCGATGATTTGGAAGCTTTGGGGAGTTCATATTGGCTTGAAGGCTTACTGATTCGATTGTATGTTTTCTATATCAACTGACTTTCATAAGACTGGTGATCATAAAATCTGTTCCCTTTTCTCAACATTTGATTTGTGAAAATCTGGTGATTGGAGTCTTCAATCTTGGTTTATTGCTGAAGATTTATCTAGATAGTTGATATTACGAGAATATTTATTATAGAGGAATCAATGAAACGATATAAATTCAATAACTAGATCTTTGAATTGAGAGAAAGAATTCTCACTATTTTTTAGATTCATGTATCAAGTTTGATTGAGTGAGATCTTTCACTCCCATTTTTTACACCAAGAACATTATAAGACTTTCTAGTCACCAATTTTTAAGTATCCACCCGAGTACCCTCTGCCGACTTCTACAACCTTGATCCCAAGATGCTCGCAAGAGATCTCCCTACAAACAAAAATATCATATTCAAGCTTTTGGCTAGTTGAAAAAGTGCTTAAAGCTCAAAAATCTTCAGGGAATTGCAATCCATAGTTGTCGATGCCTAAGACAGGGCAGGGAGATTTGGAGGAAAACCGGAGAGGAGTGTGCCAGGCGGCTGCACCAATTTTGGGGAGGAGGCACAGAGATGCACAAAAAGGGGGAGGAAAGAGAAGAGGGGATGGAGAGGACTCCAAATTTTGTATTCAACTTCAACACCATACAAAACCTACTAGCCCTTTTATAGAGGAGAGGCAACATCAAGATAAACTGATTAAAACCATGATAAACCATAAATCATCGACCCTAATGGGACAAAAGTAAACAAATATTGAATTAACAACACGCTGTAATTAGGGATACTCATTGAATTGAATCATTTGAATTCAGTTAGGATTCATTCGATAGAAATTTAAAAAAATCGATCTGAAGTAACTTGAAGTAACTTGAATTCGTTCGATAATAATTAGATTTGATTCGATATATATTTAAACACATATATATATTCATATATCTATATTCATATACATAATATACATATATACATGATTATAATGTATACATATTTACATACACACATGTAACGACCCCACCTTGGTCCAATGAGGATCCTTTTCGAATATTCTCGTGCAAAGAGTTATAGAATAATCACATCAAAGAGTTGACATGTATTTAATCCCATTCATTTGTAACTAAATACATGTGGAAAACAATAAATGAATATTGTACTAGAAATTGTTACGACATTTAGTTCACATTGAAAGATTTAGCATTTACATTGTATCGCTAAGCATAACATGTCAAAGTTTGGCAATGGAAATAAGCAAATTCTCTATTCTTTTTTTATTTTTTCGCTCACAATGTTACTAATCATACTTCGAATGCTAAGTACGAGAGAGAAAGAGAGAAAGAAAGTTTCATCAAACAACTTTTGCAACAAGCATCTAGAAGTTCTCTCAAACCAACTTACTATAATGACTAAGTGCCAAGTGGTTACTCTTAAACTTGTTATCATGTCTATGATCCATTGGTATGATTTATCAAGTCTAACCTTCACAAACATGATTTCCTTACTCTCATACTACATCGACGTGACTTGTCAATGCAAGACACGTATATACAATATTAGGACATCGTAGTCAAAAGCAATTTCTTTCCTTCCCCTTTATTACTAAGTTTAAGTGGTTTTACTCTAAATTATATCCTAAGTCAAATATGTGGATCATTCATGCATCGATTACACAAAACATACAAGTTCCATCTCTACTTATAACCTAATCACATCAGTTTGGTATGAGTTGCTTAATATAAGTACAATAATCAATATCTTAGCTTGTTATTTAGAACTTTCGATGCATTAAGAGGATCATAGAACACTCTAAACCATTCTTATTTTAATATGTATATGTGTATGCATGTACAATCATATTAGTTAAAGACTGGATAATGAATATAAAAAAGAGTAGAAATAATAGTCATAAAATCTAGTTGGAAAAATCAAATGTTTAAGATTGATATTGCAATTCCTCATCCCATATTTTTTTTCATGTTCCTGATATCCTTACCCTACCTTTTCCATTCCTCTTTTCATTATTGACCAAATATCCCATGAACCATGGGTAGATTATGGTATTTCTCCTAGCGCGTGAAAACAATGGTCTTGGTACTTCCAAGTTCCATTTTAACATTTGTTGTTGTTCGAAGTTTATCCCGATACTCTTCCTCGGCCTTTTTATTGTTTTGATTTTCCTTCCATGACATCTCATGATGGTGGATATCAATGTCAAGATGGAATTTATCATAACATGAGTTAACTACAAGCTCTTCTCACTATTGTATAAGTTGTTCCTCTATACATCAAAAATTCCATGTGTTTGTTTTTCATGGCTTTAGTTTTTCGATATTGAAGACCCCGCATTGAATGTAGAGATTTAATCTTGCTAAGTTATTTTTTGTTATTCCTATTATTTCATATAATAATATTAATTCTACTAAGTTTCTAAATGAGCTTGATATTAACATACGATGGTCATCATAATGTGTTCAACTTTTTCATCAATGACATTCTATCTTTGATAGGCTCATATAGTTATATTGTATTTATATATTTCTTTCATCATTAAGAAGGGTATATTTAGATTTTTAAAAGATATACAATAATTTTATAAATTAAATATTTTTTATTTTTATCCACTATATATTATCGGTTTGATATTTTCCTTGATTATACAGATTTTTCAACTTATCTTAGTAATATATATATTCAAGATAAGAATTATACAATAAAATCCTTAAATTATAATATTCTTCATATAATACTGATATATGATCATTAAAACATCAAATAACATTTCAAATGTGAAATAAAATGAATCGAATTTGAATATTCAAAATTCAAAATGAATTGAATCAAATTTAAGTTAGTGAATTCATTTAAAATTAGATTCAAGTTCAGATTCGAAACTTTTATAATGAATTGGATCAGAATCCTGATGGATAAGAAGGTATTCAAGTCGATTAGCAATCCTAGCCATAATTGAACCCAAATTTCTTTAATTCCACACATCAGATATTCTCAACCATATGAGGGCAATGGGAAAAGAGATTCATGGTGATTAAACAATACAGTGCAAAACACAGAACAGAAATCACACTAACATTGTACCATGTAATGCTAAAACAACTAACCAAGAAGTTCTGATCAGGAACCGACCAGTTTAGATAATCACAAACAATAGTCCCAATAGAGCGTAATGTGTAATGCTACAATATACCAGCCGTCTTCACAATCGACTGAGATAATCACAAAGCAAATACCCTTGTACTGATTAGTATTTACCATAAAGAGAAAACAATGCGCGAGTGCACGATGCAGCGACTGGAGATAGAGAGGGGGAGAGATCATGTGGTGTCACGGTGACCACTACGAGAGAACAAGCGACAAGGAGAGGTTGAAGAAAGAGAGAGGAGAGAGAGAGAGAGAGACTGTGGGCAACAAAGGAGCCACTAAGCTAGAGAGGCGGACACTAGAGGTCGGTGCCAGGGTTAACTCGAAATCGAGGGGCAGATTTTACCCTAATCAAGTGAAAATGTATTCAGGTGTAAAAATTTGGATCCGGGGTTAAGCTTTAATAAATATGCAACAGTATATGCGACGATCGCAAATGCACTTTTACCGCATAATGAGCGAATATGGACAATGTGATATGCATTTACCTCTAACTCTGCATATGCAGCTATTTAGACCGACTTCCAGAATATTGCAAAACACATAATCCGCATATACTTACATATATATGGGATTTTTACCTCACAAACCCTATAATCTTTGTAAATTATCTTTTTGACCTTGTAAGAATCCATATCATCCCCTCGACCCCGTAAGTTACTAACCCCTACAGTACTTAACCGTCCATTTAACTCATCCATTTAACTGTTAAAATGAATCGGATTCTGTCCTGAAAATATCTATATTTACCCCCTTTATCATTTTTACAGCTCATATCCTCCTTCTGTTCCATCCTCTTCCCTTTCCCTCCCCCACGACCTCAGCCTCCTTCCCGTGTCGTCCCACAGTGTTCTGCCCTCCAGACCAACACCATTGTTCTGGATCTTCGACTATGTCCTTCCCAGCGTTGCCTCATCCCCAGCATCACCTTGACCCCTAGCGTCATCCCTAAGCCGTTCCGGTCTATTCCCCAACCATTTACTGTCGGATTTGACTCCAATCAAGTGTAAATGTATTCTGGTGTAAACATTTGGATTTGAGGTTAGCACTAACAAATATGCAACAGTATATGCGACAATCGCAAACAAGGTTGCAAAAGTCGGTAGTCGGTACTCGGTCGGTTGGGTTACTGACTAAGGATTAATCGGCAGTCGGACGACTAATCGGATTTAGTCGGACTTTAGTCGGCTTTGAATTTTATTATTATTTTAAATATATAACTCATTTTTATACATATATTTACATAGATTTTGTACATTTTTATACTATCATAATAAAATAAAAAAAGTAATTGAATTTAAATAAAGTATTGAGCATTTTATTATAAGTTTGCTTATAAAAAAAGTAAAACATATAAGAATGTGGTATCTCCAAGCAAAAACTTGGTCGACTAGTGTACTAGTCGGAATTAGACGGTACTCGGTCGGCTACCCCACTGACTAGACTAGTCGGACCTACTAGTCGGACCAGTCGGGCGACTTTTACAACCTTGATCGCAAACGCACCGCATAATCAGCAAATATGGACATTGTGATGTGCTTTGATCAGTGCAGGAAATATCGATATCGATATTGTATCGGTCCGCCCGAAAAAGGATATGTAGGGATATATTGCCGATATATCGACGATGTTGGTGGAAATGTCGGAAATGGCTCAAAAAAGGCATTTTTTACCGTTTTTCAGAAATTAAGATCATCCAAGATATTAAAACAACAAATAACCTACAAATACACACTTATATCTCACACATCAGTTATTTATACCCCATATTTTGCACATATCGATCATATCGAACGTATCGTTGTTAATGCAGATTCCGGACTTATGGATATTGGAAATAGATTTCATTCATGTTCTTAAAACATTAAATAGCTTAGAAATACACACTTAGATGACACATATAGATCATTTATGATCCTTAATTCCTTATATCGCACATATCGATCATATCGAACACATCGTTGTTAATGTTGATTGGTGATTAATAAACATTGGAATTGGAATCAAAGCAGCTAAGTTAAGCACACTTAGAAGACATGCTTCGTTCATAGAAGACAACGAATGGTATTGAGATGAGTCATTTAATTCAAAAAATGTGCATAATGATTAATGAGACAATGTTTCTTTGGTATAAAGATTTATCTATTCATAAAAAAAATGAAAAAATGTAAATTAATGCAATATTGTAAAAGAGATAACCTAATCATGAGGAGTTTAGAATCAAGAGTTCTGTGGAAGGCAAGGTAGGAAATATCGATATCGTAGTGATCCGTTCGGTCGAAAATGGTGTAAAAAGCGATATCATATTGAGCATATGATTCTAACTTGAACAGCATTAAACTTGTTTTCATCTCTATTGCTAAAGAGGGCAAATTCCACCATTTGAGGAACTGTCGTATGCACCCCCCCTGGCATCATACCCAACTAGACAGGGATCTCGTTGCTCGGTCAACGAGCCTGGAGAGGTCAAGGGAGAGCATGTGCGCTCCCCCTGAAGGGTTGCAGGGGCAGCGCCCCCGACCCAAAATAAAATATATAATTCACAATATGTTATAATACTAGGAGTGGCAAAATAAGTAGTAAAATCAAGCTTACAAGGGTAATATCATTAATATATATAGATATCGGCGAAATATCAATGATATCGGATGATATCCAAGAAATTTCGTACTGAAATCAATCAATTTCGAGAGACATGGCTCGATATCGGCGACATATCGTCGATATCTCGCGAGATATCAGTCGATATCCGGTAAATGGATATCTATATGAATATCAGTAGGGGCTCTCCATCGATACTGATATAACCATGATATATGGCGATGTGGCCTTTTATGGCTTTGACTTCTAACTCTGCATATGCAGTTGTTTATGATGACTTCTTGAAAACTGCAAAATGCATAATCTGCATATACCCACAGATATTCCGTCCTCTTAATCACTTTAGAACGCATGACCAAACAAAGAATGCATATCGTATTTATGAACCTTGGCATCAAGCATTCAGATGGATCAATCGAGACAGCCATCCAAGTTGACTAGCCCAAATTGGGCATTAATCAGGTCTACCCGATTGATCGAGCAAGTACTTGGGTTAATCGGTCGACTATTAGGTCAATTTCTGCTTAGATTTTTTAATGGAGGTTACCTGACCCGATTAGGGTCTAAGTGGGGCTTATTGTTCGACACTAAGCCCCCACACAAACACCCCTCATTCGTGTGATACACTACTCTCTACTCCTCGACACCTCCCCTCCGCATCCACCTCCGTGTCTCCAACCTCCTCTCCGACCTCGGTCAAATAAGACTGCCTCCGTGTCGTCGACACCAAGGGAGGTCCCAGCTCCTACCAAAGCGATCCTTCCAGTCTCTCCAACCACCAATCGTGTTGTCCTAGGTATATTTCGCATTTTTTTGCTTTTTTAACTTTCATTTGTTGCTTATAGTTGTTGATATATCTTTTATCCATCTTTATCTTGCTTGTAGAGTTTTGTGTATATGTTTAGGGATGTTTGTTTGCATAATGATGATGAATTACTGATTAAATGTGTTTAAGAGAGATCTGATTGATGATTTGTTTTGCAACTATCGTTTATTAGCAAATAGGTTGAGTTACTTGAGTTTGATGCAACAAAATTTGTTTGATGTAAGAATGCATATCCCTAGATTTAGTTTAATGCAAGAATGCAATGCATATCCATATAGGTTGAGTTACTTAGAATAGATATTATGGGATAATATAGGATTTGAAGGAATTTCCACTTAAGGCCTAATCGGTTCATGCATATCCCTAAATTGTGTTTTATGCAAGAATTTGTTAGAAGTATATAGTATTTGAAGTAGTAATTTTTTGTTGAGTTACTTGAGTAACTAATTTTAATATTTTATAGTAGCTAATTTTAATATTTTATAGTAACTAATTTTAAATGTTAGTAACTATGTAGTTATTTCGAGTGTATTAGATGGCTACACCTCATGTGAACGTCGCTTCCGATAGGAACTCATCTATTTATGTGCTGCCAGGATCAAGTGATCTTGGATGACAATACCTTTCGAACCATGTAGATATGAATACGGTTAATTGCAGACTGTACAAGAAGATTGTCAAGGGAGGTGTGTACAGATTCAAGCAACATTTAGCACATAGAAGAGTGTGGATGCAAGGTATCGATATTGTATCAGACCATCCGAAAAAGGATATATCAGAGATATATCTAAATATACCAATAATATCGGTGGAAATGTCGGAAATGGCTCGAGCCATTTTTGTCATTTTTTTCAGAAATTAAGATCATCCAAGATATTAAAACAATAAATAACCTATAAATACATACTTATATCACACATATCGATCATTATATATCACACATATCGGTCATATTAAACATATCGTTGTGAGTGTTGATTGCAAACTTATAGACAAGGTTCAGGAAAGAGGTATGCATATGCATTCGGACAGGTCATTGAATAACGACTAAGCGGTAAGCGAGGGCATATGCGAGGTGTATGCAGTTAGACGCTATTATTTTAAATTTTTTAATTAAAAATAAATAAATACAAAATTGACTACAACTGGACTAAATTTATGTATAATTGTGGTCCAACACAAGAACTAAGAAAAATAACTTTCATATAGAGCTCAAAACAATCTATATCAATCAAGTATCAATACTTCAATAAAAAGTTAGCAAAATAATAATTGGTAACAATCACCAAAGTATGTAATTATCCGAAAGAAAATCAAAATTCAAAACAAATAACATTAGCAAAGTACTAATTAAGATAGCATAAGAAAACTAAAATGTTCAAGCAACAATATTCTACCGAGTACAAAGCAATTCTATTGTGATAATGTCTCCATCTTCATCTCCACTTTCTTCCTCAGACGGAAGTTCTTCCTCATTCAAACTTGGCAATGAGGTAGAACCATTAGCATGCCTTTGGCTTCTTCTATGTTGCACCAAATCTTATATGCCAGTTGCAACAGCCACTAAGTTTCACGTTAGCACCGATCCTTGGAAAACCCCATCATCTCTTTCATTTCCTTCACCAATCCAATCTCCCAATGGGTTCTATCATTTGTGGCAAATGGATCATTTCATTTTTTAAGACGGTGATCCCTCAACTTGGCGTTGAATCTGACATACACCAAGCCATTTAATCGCTTGAATTCAAGCAAGTTCCTTTTCTTTGTGTGGATCATTAATCACCTGAGTATGCTGAAGACACTACTGCATTCATGAGGGTTGAGGACAAGATCAATATAGTGTCATGAATTATGGATATCTTTGGGAGCTATCAGGGCTCCGAGTGAATAGGGGTAAGTCTGAGGAAGTTCCTTTTGGGCTCTTTGACCTGGAGATGCAGCGTGCGGCAACGACGCTGGGGTGCCCAGCAGTCATGCTACCGATCACGTATTTGGTCTGCCTTTGGTGGCAAGAAGACATAAGATGAGGGATTGGAAGGGGTTACTGGAGAGGTTGGCGGGGAAGCTGGTGGGATGGAAGGAGAGGATGCTATAAAGGGGAGGGAAGCTGGTTCTTTTGAAGCGCGCTCTCTCAATCATCCCTATTTTTTTTTGTTCTACGAGGATGTTGCCTACTGGGGTGCGACGGAGGATGGAGGCTTTGATGAGGAGGTTTTTTTAGTCAGACGGGAGGCAATCTAAGAGGGGCATACATCTGGTGAATTGGAGTAGGGTAACCTCGTCGAAGAGTAAGGGTGGCATGGGTGTCCAGCGAGTGGGGGAGATGAACAAGGCATTCATGGTAAAATGGATGATTCGTCTATGGGGTAATTTGGAGGACCTGGTACGCAGACTGTTGAGGAAGATTTACGAGATCTCGATGTTGTTGGAGGTTGCCACAAGGCGTCTTCCATCACCTTTGTGGAGGCATTTACGCAGGTGATTCTGGAGCTGGCAATTAAGTTGAAGTCCACTCTTGGAAACGGAGATGGATTTCATTTTTAGCCGGACGATTAGACGGGGATGGAGTGATGGGGGAGCAATACCCGACGATGTAGTTGGCGGCGGACAAAGAGGAGTGGGTGCAGCGGGCGCAGGACACGAGCTCCTGGTCTCCAACTTTTTCCTCGGATCTTTCGGAGCAAAGAGCCGAAGAGTTCATGGCTTTGCAATTAGAGTTGACGCAGCAGGAGGGATCGCCAGGGGGAGACCACTTTATATGGGGAAATGGCATATTCTTGATTAAGAAGCATAATGCTTTTTGTGAAGGGGAGGAAGAAGTCGAGGAGGAGATAGGTGTGGACGTGTATATGATATGGACAAGAAAGCTCCCGATACGAATCAAGATCTTTCTATGGTTATTTAGGCTCGCCAGAATCCTTACCAAAGGGCATAGAGGGATGGGGGCGGAGGATGTCACGTGTGATAGATGTGGGGAGGCGACGGAAGATCAGGAGCATCTATTTTTCTCCTGCTCGTACTCGGCTCAGGTTTGGTGTAGAGTAAGCATATCTTGGCTTGTCGGACGGAGCTGCCCGGGATTCTGGAGAGATGTGAGATATGTGTGTGGTTTTGAGCACGAGGACAACACTTTTCCTTTTGCGTGGGTTTGGGGAATTTGGTGCGCCAGAAATGATATCATTTTAGGCGGGAGACTTTTTATTCTGAGAATGTGGTCGAGTATTATCAAGGATTATGTAAAGCTTGGACCATAATGCAACTTGCTTGGACCTAAAAACCTCTCCTTTTACCACCTTCTTGCACAACCTGCAAGTAATCGTGTTCAGATCCACACGGTTTGAAAGGTATCCAAATTGCCATGCAGGATCACTTGATCTCGGCAACACATAGAAGGACGAGTCGCTACCAAAAGCGGCATTCATGGAGGGTGTGGCCATCAACATTGTCAGAAACTCACAAGTTAAAACTTGATATAAACAAGTTACTAATTACTATTCTATTAGTAACAACTATATACTAAAAATATAACAATACCAAGTTACAACTTCACATAAGAACACACAATTGCAATTTGCATTTAAATAAGAACAAACAAACTGCAACTCCTACAAATGCATTTAAATAAAAACAAACAAGGTGCGACTCCTACATCATAACCAAGCTTGATGTTGTGTGTTCTTATGTGAAGTAGTAGCTTGGTATTGTTATATTTTTAGTATAAAATTGTCACTAATAGAATAGTAATTAGTAAATTGTTTGTATCAAGTTTTAAATCGTGAGATTCTAACAACGTAGATTACCACACCCCCACGAATGTTGCTTCTAGTAGCGACTCATCCTTCTATGTGCCGTCGGGATCAAGTGATCCTGCATGGCAATTTGGATACCTTCAAACCATATGGATCCGAACGCAGTTACTTGCAGCTTGCGCAAGAAGGTGGTGAAAGGAGGGGATTTTAGGTTCAAGCAACATTTTGCTCACCATAAAGACAATGTGGCTGCATGTCCTAAGGTGGATGAAAGGACAAAGAAAATGATGATATCATGCTTGGATGATGTTGCCAAAAAAAGAGTCAGGAAGACGTTAAGGTTGCTAAGATGGGAGATTAGATTGATATCGCATCGCTAGAGATGCTGGATCTGCGAAACGACATCGATCTTCCGAATCTCTGAAGCATACCGTAGTCGTTCAAAGATCACATCAGCTGAGCATAAAAGATGTTTTATCCAAGGATCATCGTAAAAGGGTTGTCTCTTATATATGCAACTGGGCATATACATCGGTGATCCCTTTCAATGCATTGACCACGTTCAAGCAAATGGTAGAGGCAATTGGGATGTATAGTCCCGATCTCAAGACTCCTGCGAGGTATGAGATTAGCGGTCCATTTTTTAAGAACGTTGTCAAGAAAATATCTGATGACTTGCAATGTCATCGAATTACATGCAAGAAGATAGGATGCTTTATAATGACTGACGCGGACGGACATGCGAGGACAAAGCATCATGAACTTTTGTATCAATTGCTCCCTGGGGTCTTCATTTTTAAGTCCATAGATGCTTCTGACGAGAAACACACCGACGAGTACATTTTTTAGCTCGTGGATGAGTGCATAACTGAAGTTGGTGTGAAGAATGTTGTTCAAGTTGTTGCAGACAATGCTTCGACAAATGTAGCAGTAGGGAGCTTCCTGCTCGCAAAATATCCCAGATATGGTGGACTTCATGTGTTGTCCATTCCATTGATCTTGCTTTGGAGGAGATCAGCAAATATTCGAAAGTGAAAAGCGCGATTAAAAAGGTGAGGACACTCACAATTTTTATTTATGCTCACACTAAAACTTTGAGCATGATGCGGAAGTTTACGAACAAGAGAGACAACGCTAGACCAGGGCAAAAGAGGTCTGTCACTACTTTTCTCACTCTTGAAAGTGTTGTAGAGAAAAAAGACAAGCTCATGTTGATGTTTTCCTCAGATGAATTGAGGGCATGCAAATGGTACAAGAACAAAAAGGGAAAACAAGAGTCATCCATAGTCTTCAGCGCTACTTTTTGAAACCACACCGCATTTGCAATCAAAATTTTTACACCTTTGGTTCGTCTATTGAGTGTGGTTGATGTGGATCAGCGTCCATCCATGAGCTTTGTTTATGAAAGGCTTGAAGAGGTAAAAGGTACAAGATCAAAAAGGGAGAACAAGAGTCGTACATAGTCTCATCGCTACTTTTTGAAACCACGCCGCATTTGGAATCAAAATTTTTACACCTTTGGTTCGTCTATTGCGTGTGGTTGACGTGGATCAGCGTGGAGTCATCTTATAGGTTTTTTTGGGGGACGTTATTATCTCCAAGACCAAGGATAGGCTTGACACTCCATTACATCTAGCGGCTTACTTTTTGAACCCATACTTCTTACACGGAGTGTAGTGGTGATGCAGATATTGTGGTGAAGAGAGGTTTTATGGAATGCATGGAAAGATTTTATCCACATTTGGATATACAAGATGTTGTCACCACAAAGGAGCTTTTTGATTACAGGCATGGTCGTTTGGCATTTGCGAAGCCATTAGCCGTGAGACAGAGGATGAGAAATGATGAAAATTTCAATACAGGTATTTCAGATAATATTTTCACTTAATATCATTTGGATCATCTTTGATTTCATCGACTTAACAATTCTTTATTTTATTAGCTAATTAGTGGTACAATTATGGAGATGACACACTACATTTGAAAGGCATGGCCATCAAGATCTTAAGCTTGACCTCTGCATCCTCTGGATGTGAGCGCAACTGGAGTACGTTTGACTCGACAATGACTCTAGTTACCCACCTAATAGAAATACTTGTAGTAAATTAATAATTGATATAGTCATTAGTCACAATTTTTGTAACGTTGCTTATATATCCATACCAAGAAGAGAGGCAGGTTGGAGACAAAGGAGCTAAATGATCTTGTGTACATTTGTTTCAATTCCAACCCTATGGAGTGTCGGCTTGAGAAAGGAAAAGATCATCTTTCCTCCTGTGATCGTGCACATTTAGGTGAATGGACAGGAGAAGTCAATGCAGAAGCTCAAGATGAGGAGGTCTTTCCAGATTCCGGATTGAGTTAGGGTGCAGTGGCTCATGCAAGTGGTGTTGAAGAGAATTTGAAGATGAGAAGAAGCCAAAGAGGTCAACGTGGCAAGGGAGCTTCATCTTCGAGCTCAAGTGTTGCACCTATAAATGAAGAGGAGGAATTTCTACGTGAAGATATAAATGATGAAGAAGATGAAGAAGAAGAAGAAGAGATCGATTTGGATGATGACCTTGATGGAGATGAATGATTTTTTACTTGATACTTGAATTATTTTTGTTTTGAATGTGGTATCTGTTTGTGATCATTAGCTAATGTTATGTAGCCAACATTTGTTCTTAACTTGCTACTTTTTTCTTCAAATACTTCTTTGTTTAGCTCTTATAAAATTGAAAATGATTAGATCTATGCAAATTTATGATTGAGTATAAGTATAAAAATATATTTATATATTTAAAATAATAAAAAATTCAAAACCGGCCAATGCCCAACTAAATTCGATTAATCGCTCGATTACCGACTAATCCTTAGTCAATGACCCGGTCGACCGAGTATCAACTGTCAACTTCTGCAACCTTGGGATTGTTCATGTTTTCGTTACATAAAGCACCATAAAATCCTATTTTCCATGTCTAGAACATGAGATCCGAGTTTATTCTTTCATAACTAAGCTTAATTTCACAACATAACTCGAAACTCCCAAATTAGGTCCCCCTATATCTCAATAATACTAAAATCTTACAAAAAAATCAAGAGCATGCATTACCTAACAAATAGGGGGAACCCCCTAAGAAATTTCACTATTTCAACATAAAATTTAGAGCAGATCCAAAGTTTACCTCGAAGAAGGAAGGAGCGTTGGAGATGAGTTCCACACAGCTTCGGACGAAATGGAGCAAAATGGGACGAACTGGAATGAAATGGGACGATCTCGATGGAAATATGACATGAAAGATCCCATGTCTCGCCGATATATCATCGACACACGATATATCGGTTTCATATCGTTGAATCCCAGAAATCAAAAGGTTGAATGATATCGATATCCCCATCTCACCGATACCGATATTATCAACGATATATCATCGATATATCGCGATATTTCCTAACTTGTGAGGATGCATGTCCCAAGGTGGATAAGGAGACGAAGAAGAAGATGATCACGTACCTTTATGACGTTGGCAAGAAGAGTCAGAAAGCTGCTAATGTTCAGGAGATGAGAGAGAGATTATTATCACTAGAAATGCGGGTTCGACGAAGTGATCATGAGTATCCAACTCCTTGGCATGGCCTCAAATTTTGACGAAATTCGACCAAATTTCGATCGAATTTCGATTTTGAAATATTATCGAAATTCAATCGAAACAGCCAAAATGACCAAATATGCTGGTCCCTAATACAAAAACGATCGAAATGATCGAAATTTCGATCGAATTTGAACAAAATTTTGTTCCGATCGGTCACCGAAATAGTGGCTGAAACCGACATTTAAGGCCTTGCTCCTTGGAGCAAAACGTCACAATGGAAAGGTCATCATGTCAGATGACCATAAAGGATGTGTTCTCCAAAGATCATCGAGAAAGGGTTGTCTCCTATATATGGAAATGGGCATATATATCGACAATTCTTTTTAACACATTGACGATGAAGCCCTTCACGCAGATGGAGGCAATTGGGAGTATGGTCCTAGCTAAAGACTCCCATAAGGTATGAGCCCAATGCTACATTTTTTAATAAGGCGGTAAAGAAAATACATGATAACTTACAATGCCATCGAAATACGTGGAAGTCGACAGAATGTTCTGTCATGACTGATGTGTAGACAGATATGCGAGGAAGGAGCGTCATCAATTTCTGTATCAATTGCACCTTGGGTGCTTCATTTTTTAAGTCCATAGATGCCTCAGATGAGGCTCACACTGTGAAATGCATCTTCAAGCTGGCAAAGTATCTAAATGAAGTGGGAGTGAAAAACGTGTTTCGGACTGTGGCGGATAATGCATCTCTGCCAATGTAGCCGCGAGAAGATTATTCCTCACAAAATATCCGCAGAATTGGTGGACGTCGTGTTCCACACACCCATTGATCTTGCTTTGGAGGAGATAAGCAAAGAGACAAAGGTGAGAAGTGCAATCACAAAGGCGATGAGGCTCACGGTGTTCATTTACTCACATACCAGAACTCTTATCTTGATGCGAAAGTTCACTAACAAGAAGGACATTGCAAGGCCAGGGCAAACAATATTTGCAACCTCTTTCCTCAAAATTTAGAGCCTTAAGAGAAAAAAGACAAGCTGAGTTTGATTTCTTTTCCTTAGAAGAGTGGAGGAACTGCAAATGGTATTATGGTATAAGACCAAGAAGGAAGAAGCAGCGAGTTTCATACTCCATCCCTACATTCTGAAATCACACCACACATGTTATCCGAGTTTACACAACTTTAGCTCGTTTATTACGTGTGGTTGATGCAGATTGACGTCCATCAATGGACTTTGTCTACGAGGGGCTTGAAGAGGCCAATCGGGAGATATTGCATCTTTCAAGGGCGTTGAGTCGTCTTACAAATTTTGTGTATGATGTTACCTCCAAGACCTAATGAAGGCTTGATACTCCATTACATCTAGCAGCTTATTGATTGGACTCATTCTTCTTCTACATAGAATCTCATGGTAATCCATATATTGTGGTGAGTAGAGGTTTTAAGAACTGGATGAAAAGATTTTATCCATATTTGGATATACATGATGTAAACACCGAGGACGAGCTTCCGACAAACAAGCTTGATCAGGGAGATTTTGACAAATCATTAGTTGTGAGACAAAGGATGACAAATGATGGCACTTACGATCGAGGTATATCGATCAATGTTTACAATTCATGTCATTCGATCATCTTTTATTTTATTAAGTACTTAACCAAATCTCTATTTTAAAAGCCAATTGGTTGTATAATCATGGAGATGGCGCATCTCATTTGAAAGCCATGGTCATCAAAATCGTGAGCTCAACGTCGTCATCCTCTGGATGGGAGCGTAATTGGAGTACATTTGACTCGGTAATGACTCTACCGACCCATTTAATTGGATTACTAATAGTAAAAATTAAAATAGTAATTAATATAAATTTGCAATTTTACTTGTATTTTAGCCCAATGTTCAAAAAAAGTAAAAATGGAACGATTCCCTAAAATCGAGGCGAAGCATAGGCTCGAGGTAGTCGAGGCGTAAGCCTCAGTTTACAACGATAAATACCTATAGAAACAACAATAAAATATATAATAATGAAACTATATATATTCTAACTAACATATGATATATATCATTATAATTTACGACAAAATTATAATGATACGAACACCTAAAGGAAAGATATACAACTTTATATCTATTTTTACTAATTTTCCATCCAGTCAGAGAGTGAATCTATTGATATTCCCCTGAATTCTAATCATCTAACCCAATTTGAAGAATCGTCGTATGCATCCCCTTCTGTCATACAATTACCCCAACAAGAAGGGAGTCTTGTGAAATTTTCTATTGAGGATTTATTTCTATTCGGATATATGGATCTATTTGTATGGAAGTAGTACATAAACTCCCTTGAATTCTATCTTGTTTGTCCTTCTTGATATATCACATTGCTTGTTATGTGACCACTCCTTAAAAATAAGTTTGCGGATAATGTTTTCCATGATATTTGTGGATTCGCGTGTTTAAGGGTATAATATAAGAGTTTTTTGACATAATTGGACATGTTTAATGGTAAATATAAACATGAAAGCTGTCAAATTTAAGCATTCATCTTGTATAACTATATCCTAAACAACTAGACCTTTATAAACATCTGAAATTGCTAATAGGACAAATGATTTACATAAAAAATAAATTGAAAACAAAAAACACCCTGAGGATCGCCTCACCTCCGCCTCGAGCAGATGAGGCGGCCGCCTCTCAGAGACCTATTGATGTTCATTATGGGGCGTTTCCAGACCGCCTCGAGGCGTACGCCTCGAGACATGTTTTTTCAAACCATGTTTTGGCCTTCAAATTCATACCAAGAAGAGAAGCATGGTGGAGATGAAGAGTCTAAACAATCTTGCAAACGTATGTTTCAATTCCAACCTGCAGGAATGTCGAGTTGAGAAAGAAAGAGGATCCTCTTTCGTCTTGCGATCATGCACGCTTAGGTGAATGGATTGGAGATGTCAATGCTCAAGATGAGGAGGTTTTTACAGGTTCGGATTAACTTGGGGTACTATAGCACATACTAGTAGTGCCAAAGAGAAATTGGAACCGAGGAGTCAGCAAGATGAACGTGATAGGGGACCTTCATCTTTGAGCTCAAATGTTGTGCCGATGAATGAGGAAGAGGAGGTATATCTTGAAGACATAAAAGAAGAAGATGATGATGAAGATGAAGAAGAAGAGCTTGAGTTGGATGATGACAATGATGATGATGAATGACTTGTGTCACTTGCTCATTGAATTATTTCTTTTTAACATGTTGTATTTATTTTTGAACATTAGCATGTGCTATCTAGTAAACATTTTGTTCTTAACTTGGTTTATTTTTCAAGTAAAGATTTTGTTCTTAACTTGCTCCATTTTTTCTTCTTTTGCTATAATTGCTTCTTTTTTTAATCTCTTATACATATGAAAATTGTTAAATCTATGCATATATATATATGAGAGTGTACGTATTAAAAATGATTTATATATTTAAAATAATTAAAAAAATCAAAACCAACTAATACCTGACTAAATACGATTACTCTCTCGATTGTTGATTAGTCCTTACTCGCTAACCTTGCCGGTCGAGTACCGACTACTAACTTCTACAATATGGAATGATAATTATAGTGACAATCGTGATACAAAACTTGTATTTAACCATTTAGTTTAGTAAATAAGTGTTAATTTCTAGTTTTCTTATTGACAAAGAAAATGGGAAACCTTAAATTTGGGAGAAAATGATCTTTATAGCTATTTCAATGAGTTATGGCAATGTCAACATTATACCAATGATATTCCACAATAGTTCCCTTTCCTAGTTCAGTGAGACAACACCGTATTGATGTGCAAGGACATGTTCTCAATGTTAAAGAAGAATAAATACATTAAAGATTTAGATTTTATTGACCTTGATACATCTTTATGTAGTTGTGAAGTCTTATCTAATAGAAGATAACAACATAAAAATGACTCAATATACTCGAAGAGGATTTTCCTATCAAGTGAAAAGATGAATATTGAATAGGATATGATTGAAAGATTAGATGGTTGAGGAACATGTTGATGCATGATTCTATGCAAGAGAAAGGAATCAAATGTGGGAGATTGACAAAGAAGAGCACGAGTACTTCTCTAGGAGACTAATGAGACAGGAGGCAGACAATGCTCATGCGAAAAGGGAAGCTTAAAGGTTTATTACAAGTCAAAAAAAGTCAAGGAGATCTAAAAGAAGTCAAAGAACACCCAACGATTTCAAGTTTTCTCCTTTTAGTTAAGGTTAGATTTGTTTGGAGATCTTCTCGAAACATGTCGTTTTGTTTCAACTTTATCTTCATGGTCATTGTAGCCATAGCTTAGCTATACTTTTCAGTTATAACAAGGCCATGTCAACCACACGAACAATGTAAAGGCCATTTGCATCTCTTTTTACGTAGTTTTCTTTAAACGAAAAAGGTTTCCAAGCCACATAATACCAAGCTTATTACTTTAAAAAATCCAAAAAGAATATCTTGCAGTTACTCATAACAATCTCAATAAATGATTTGCAAAAGTTTGAAAATTCAGGGACAGCTAAGCTGGACTACATTTTTCTGAAAAACAGCTCTACTACTTGATACAACAAATATAATTGGCAAAAATACTCTGTTTTCAGCATCGGAAAGACAATGAGATGCAAATGTAAAGAAAGAACAAGCTTAAAGAAAAATCACCTCATATTAGTGGCATCTAATGCCCTGCTGGCATCCTCTTGCAATTCAAACTGAACAAAACCAAAATTTCGCCTAATTCGGATATTCAATATTTTTCCATATGGCTCAAAGTGCCTCTCCAAGTCTCGAGTTCGAGTATTGACCGGATCAAAGTTGATTACAAACAAGGTTTTTGTAGGTCTCTGATTTGCAGGTGGTCTTCTTGGACCTCCACCCCCACCACGTCCACCCCGTTCTTGCTGAAAACAAATTCGATACAACTGTCAAATAAATGAGCATATTTTATGAGGGTGTCTGTACAATATCTCCAGCAAAACAATTACCTTAGTCCACTCAACACGAAGGCGGCGTCCCTGCCGACCAAACTCATATCTGTCAAGTCCCCGGATTGCATCCTCTGCATCTCGCTCATCATCCATATAAATGAAGGCAAATCCTGTACATGGGGAAAATGAAATAAAAAAATTTAACCTCTAAAAGAAGATCCCGGTCAACCTTCCTGGAGTTTTGTCAATTGAGATTCAACCATAACAGCAACTTAGTTTAAACTGCTGCATAAAAAAAGATAAACACCTAGACCAATCTGGGAAAACTAGAAACTAAGGGACAAAAAACAAAAACAGACCTTTATGCGGAACTAAATGATGTCAGGTACAAAAACCCAAAGTATGTGGCTTTTGGTGGGGCTGCAACCAGGGGGGATCTTCTCCATTTAATTTCCATCCTGGCAGCAAGAACAGCATGGGTGGATGTGTCTGAGTAAGGAGGTTGTGCGAAAGGGCACGAGGGGAAGACAATGGTCTCTTGGGAAAAAATGTTTCCGTGTGATTCACATGCATTGAATATTGTGTATCAACTCTTCCAAAATGTGCATGAGGATCAACCATCGGGTAGGCAAATGGTATAGCACATTTAGCAGTCCGGCAACCCGGACACAGATTCCCCAAGATATTCCTGCGCCAAAGAAAGTGAGTGGAATTTACTCTTGAAAAAATTACTTCTTCTTAAGGCTATCCTCAGTTCTGATCTCTGCTGAATGATGTGTAGGAAGCTTCCCAATGAAGAATGTCGTCTGAAAACTGCAGCACATCCATGTACGTAACAAGCAATCCACAAACTATTGTTCAAATTACCTGGATCCTCACAGAAGCTATCCTGAGGCAATAGAAGACCAACTACATACTATGACAACAAAATGGTACAAATATGTTTTGCTAAACAGAGCATATTTCCTTATTCTTGGAACAGAGACTCCCTACCCTCTTCTTCGAAAGATACATTTTATGTTTCTGCATTCAAGCATCAGGAATAAGGAATCTTTCATTTTCATTTTTCTAATTTAGAAAATAACAAAGCAGAACTTTCACGAGAAGGTTAATAATAGAATAAACTATATTGATCGGTATTTCAATAAGAAATGCAGAAGAATACCAAAATAGAGTAAACAAGTATATTCAAAGTTGCCGCAATACCAAAATAGAAGAATACCCAAACAGAAGAATACCAGAATAGATGCATACTTTCAAATCACCAATACCAAAATAGAGTAAACAAGTATAGACAGAGAAAAAAATATTACCTGATTTCATGTCTACTCTGTCAACTTTCCCATATTTGCTAAAAAGCCTCTCAAGCTCAGAATGCCGTGCATCATACTCAAAGTTGCCGCAAAAAATCGCTCTCATATTGGGCAAAAGGAGATCCCTAAAATATCAGACCCTATATTACAATTGACATTTAAAAAAATGACCAGTATAAAAAAATTAAGGAAAGAAGATCCACGAACATAGAAACTGATTAACAAATGCAAGTTAAGTTGTAGTACCGTTTTCATGAAACAAGTTATACAAAACAATATCCCCGCCCCCCTTTAAGCACTAATACAATCAACAGTTCTAGAGAAATGTTAAAATAAATAAGGGGCAGGGAGATTGTCGTCTGAGATAACCACCGACATCTTCAAGTACACTAGATATAATCTAAAGAAAATTACTTAAGGTCCCAAATTCAGTGATATTTATAGAAAATTACTTAAGGTCCCAAATTCAGTGAATTTTATAGAAATAACCTACTAATAAATGTGAGATTTTGAATCTTGATGTACGACAGTTGTATCCATCAACTTTCTGTTAGCGATTCAAGCAGCATGTTTTCATTGAGTTACCTACCAAAAAAACATTTTTCTTTCATTACATATTTTCCCTTGCATATTTTCATAGGGGTTTGTTCATGAGACCCTAGGGCTTTCTTATACAGGAGAAACTCCCAACAGGTAAATAACATACTGTTAAGATAGAAAATAAATAAACAATATGAAAATATTGAATATCATTACACTCCCCTTCAAGATGGAGCATAGATGTCGATCATGCTCAGCTTGGATCCACACTTCTGAAATGGGCTTCTAGTCAAGGCCTTCGTGAATATATCTGCAGTCTGTCCCTGAACTGACATGGGATGTGTAGATGAAGCCTTTCTGATCATGTCACATGTATAACGACAATCCACCTTAATATGCTTTGTCCTTTCATGAAAAGGAGGAGCATTGGCAATAAATAGTGCAGCCTAGTTGTCACATTGTAAGTGCATGGGAAGTGGTACATCAATGCTAAGGTCGGTCAAGACTGATCTAACCCACATCATCGCAATATTCCCTTGTGTCATAGCTCTGTACTCTGATTCTGTGTTGGAAACGGCCACTATTGTTTGTTTCTTTCTCTTCCAAAATACTAAAGAGTTCCCGATAAATACCGCCAACCCTGAGGTAGACTTTCTGTCCATATGGCATCCTGCATAGTCTGCATCTGCGCAAGCTAAGACAATGACAGATGTCCCTTCCTTGAAAAATAATCATGCACCTGGAAATGACTTCAAGTACATCAGAATCATGTGAACAGCATCCATATGTACATGTCTGGGTTGCTCCATGAACTATCTAACCTGATTAACAACAAATGTGATGTCTGGTTTGGTGATTGTAACATAAAGTATCTTCCCAACCAGCCCTCTGCATCTCCTCTTATCCACTTCATCTGTGTGGTCCATAGGAGTAGTTGCAGGTCGGCACCCACTCATGCATGTTTCTGTCGAAAGGACTATAACATACTTCCTTTTGGCCATCACAAGATCATGTTGATTCCTAGGGAACTCTAATCCCAGGAAGTATCGTAAAGGACCAAGATCCTTGGTAACCAATTATTGCCCAAGGAACTCCTTAGCCTTGCTAATCCCCTGCATGTCATCTCCTGTAACGATGATATCATCCATAAACCATAATAACAAGTGTAGCTCTTTGGGTTCTCTGAAGAAACAATGAGTGATCTGCATTCGACCTTGTGAACCTTTTCTGTTCAATCAAGTTCGAGAGCTTCTGGAACCGTGCTCTTGGACTTCTCTTGATAACCTTCGCGTACCACATCAACAGTAAGAACCTAAAGTGCAGAATGGTGGGCCACTGGTGAGAAAGTATCATGATAGTCTACCCTATGCACCTGGGTGAACCCTCGCGCAACAAGCCTTGTCTTATAACGATTTATTGTACCACCTGCTCAGTGTTTCACAGTGAACACTGACTTGCAACTGACAACAAATGCCCCAAGGGGAAGTGGGACTAAACTCCACATGCTACGTGACTGTAACGCATCCATTTCCTCCTTCATTACAAGATGCAACTTACTATCTTGCATAGCCTACCAGTAAGTCCGTGGAATCTCAAGGCAGATAGACCCACAACAAACCCCCTGAAATCTGTTGGCAGGTGTGCCAAAGAAACAGTGGAAGCAAGAGGATACGAGGCACATGTATACCTCTGCTTCCTAAGAGCAATAGGCACCTCAAGATCATCAGCAACCTCCTCTGCATGCTTACTAGCTTCATGCAAAGGAACATGCTCATTGTATACAATAGCTCGCTGTAGAGACAACTCATCGTTGCCATCAATAGAAACAATGCGATCAGAACATACATGAGGCATGCGGGATGATTGGGGGAACTGGGAAGCCCATGAGCAGCAGACGGCCTGCGGACGTAGAAACGTGGTAAGAACTGGGCTTTGGAACTAAGAAGTGGTGGTGGTGTGGGAACCGCAGGCTGTATTGAAACAGACGGCGGTGACGGTGGAGGAAGAAACATGCAAACCTCCTCTCCAAAATCTGATGGAGTGAACTTGTCACATGTAGGGGAAAGGTATATCACATACTCAAAAAAGATAACATAAGCACTGCCATAATACTTCCGACAAACATGATCATAACACTAGTACCCCATTTGTGTCTTGAAAGACCCTACAAAAACACACTTGACAGCTCCGGGGGCAAGCATGTCAACGCCATGTAATAATTGATGCACAAATACCACAAAGCCAAACACACAAGGGGTGAGGGAGAACATGTCCTTCTCAGGAAACGCGATCAAGAAAGAAATCTTCTCACCAAAAACAGTGGAAGGCATGTGATTCACAAGATAGTAAGCGGTGAGGATAGCCCCAAAAGGAGTGAGGACCACGACTCTGAATCAAAAGAGTATGTGTGACATCAAATAAATGACAGTGTTTACGTTCAACAACACTATTCTGCTGGAACGTGTAGGCGCATGATGCTTGATGTACAATACCAAGCAATCGAAAGACATGTGAAAGATGCAATGTACAGAACTACAGTGCATTGTCAGTGCGAACAAATTCGAGAGTAGTAGAAAAGATATTTTTTATTCCATTGATACATGATTGAATTACATTCCCAGCTTTAGATTTATTCTTTAACAAAAAAATCCATGACAATCTAGAAAAATCATTCAATGTAACAAAATAGAATGTGTCCTTGAAGGTAGGGAACACGACTCGGACCTCAAATATCTGGATGAATCAACTCAAGAAGGGAACTACTATTATGACCCTAACGACACGAGAATGAAAATCGATAGAGCTTTCCTAGATAACAAGCTTCGCATTAGAAAGTAGAACGAGTAGAAATTTAAGGAAGCACAAGATGTGTCTTATGAAGGGGTAGATGACCAAAACAGAGATGCCACATAAAAGGAGAGACCGATTCTACAGAACTAGATGAAGCACCAGCATGATGAGTAAGGATCAGTCGATATAGGCCCCCATGCTCACTGCCACATCCAAACACCATACCCGTAAGTATGTCTTCAAACAAAAGGGAAGATTGGTCAAAATTAACACGGTAATGTAAATCTTTAGTAATCTGACTAATAGGCAATAAATCTATGGTAAAGTCATGAGCATAAAAGTACATTCGGAAGACGCATGGATGGTGTCAAACAGATCTCCCCTTGTCCAGTGATGGGAGAATGAGTCCCATCCGCTATGATCATTGATCTGCTATGACCTACTGTTTATATGATGCAAATTTTTCTGTCTCCACACAGATGATGAGAGGCGCACGAATCCATAATCCATTCTGTAATGGCAGCCCTACTACAACTAGTAAGAGCATAAGCACTACCAGAGGTACTAGTCGAGGCTAAAGCAAACCACATATGAAGTGCTCGAGGACCCGAAAGAGCATGAGGCATGATTTCTCTCAGGCGAGAGACTAGGTCATCAAATCTCTTATCAGAAGTAGACACAACAAGAGTCTCACTCTGCTCACAGCTCGAGCAGAGGCTGGAAAACCATGCTTGGAGTAGCATGTATCTTCAGAGTGGCCAAGACAATGACAGTAGGTGCACGGTTGTCTGGCTGACAAGGACCACGATCACCTCCTCGACCATGAAACCCTCGACCTCTGTACTGTGCAAGGTTCAGGAAAGCGGTATGTGTATGCGTTCGGATAGGTCAATGAATAGCGATTACGCGGTATGCAGGGGCATATGCAGGGTATATGCGATTCTACGTGGCTTTATATTTTTATTTAAAAAATACATAAATATCTACAAAAATGACTACAACTGAATTGAATTTACGAATAAATGTGGTCCAACAGAAGATCTAAAGAAAAATGACTTTCATGTGGAGCTCAAAATAGTACAACTAAATATCAAAATCATCAAAGATAGTATTACATGATCAGATTTAATATATAGAATCAAAATAATACAACTAAAATTCAGATGCCATTACAAATAATTTAAATCTCAACCTAGTTGAAAGTACAAATAAAAGTAAACAAAATAGTAAGCTATATAGTACAAGTTGAAATTCAAACCTATTCAGATCAAACTAAACAGATCAAGAATTTGAAATTGAAAGCAATGGAAATTGAGACCTCAGTAATAAATAAAAATAAATAGACCTCGTAATAAAAAAATCATTGTAGATATTTTCTCAAACAAGAGTAGGGAATCAAGCTTCTTTTAAGTCCTATCATATCCAAATCTCAAGATCCGGATCCGATTACCCAATTGGACCTTAAGAGGGCGCACAAAGCGCATATGCACCTGAACAGCCCGCATATGTGGCCCGCATATGCGCAGATGATGCATGAAAGAGGGCTTCATGTAAATCGGTGCATTGAGGAGACCGATTAGGCATATGCGGCTGCACGGACCGCTTTCATGAATACTGGTATTGTGAAGTACCTCCTCTACCACGGGATGCAGACATCGTAGAGGAGCTCTGTAATGAATTGGACGACGGAATGATGATCCTGCTAAATCGATAGTATGCCTCTTTCATAGGAGGAATAGTAGCATCTGTAAGTACCTGTGACCGAATGGCTTCTTATTCTAGATCAAGAACCGCTAAGACGCAGACCATCGTGGCAATCATGTACTCCTATTGCTCGGTTGTAGCTGCAGGAGGTATGAAACTATGAAGCTTCTCGAACATGCCTCAGATATGCATAGAGAGAATGCAGGGGTCGTCCATTCTGTTTGACGATGAATATGTCATGTTGTAACTACAAGATCTCTGTCTCATTTCTTGCATGTGAATAGGTACGGGCAAGAATATCCCGCATTGCCTTGGCAGTGGGCTGATGCAGAACATTACTGGGGATCTCGATCGTCAACATAATAGTCAACCAAACGTGTGCATATGCATCATGGGCTTCTCATGAGGCATTTGTCCCAGTCTTGTCAGTCAGTTCCTCTTTGGTAAGAATACGCTTTTTACCAATAGACTGCATCAGGCTCATGAACTACATGGCCCATAGTTGGTAGTTCGTTCCATCCATCTTGACTATTGACGTCGGATCTCGAAAAACGCATGTGGAAGAAGCATCAACCTTATTTTCTGACATGATGTTGAATCCAAAGAATGGGAATTATAAATCAAGGAAAAAACTTATCTAGACATACATGAGGAATTGATTGGAGGTGTAGACTCAAATTGCAACCATTCTCGACAAAATGAGGTATGTCACCACGTGCACGAGAGGAAGAACGACAATTGTGGTGTCAGGAAGGAGATGTGGGAGGGGTTGAGCGACAGCGGTGGGCCCGGTTGACAGCACTGGGCCGAGAGGCAGCAGCAAAAGAAGGCTACTGCAACGAGAGAAGGTTGCGGAGGACCGGGCGAACTGTCAGAGAAAGAGGGAGCGGTGGGGCTAAGGTTTTGTGTATGAGAACTCCAGACTAGGACCATTGCTCTGATACCATGTTGGTGAAAAAATAAGTGTTCGATTCATGAGATCATAGGGCTCTCTTATATAGGGGAGAATCCCAATGGGTAAACTACATATTATGAACAAAAGAGAGAAAATAAATAAACAATATGAAAACATAGAATATCTCTACAAGGTTAATCAATCAATTTCTGATCAAAGCCTACGAAGAGATAATTGATGAATCCCGTATTCATCATCATTATTTGTATTGATTATCCCTCTATCTAAAATTATACAATTAATTATATTAATAAATAATTCAATTTAACATTTAACACCTTATAAATAAGGCTAATTAATGTATATAAATAAATATCAAAAGTTTTGTTTGAAGTCCCTATATTTTATGTGTTTCATCTTAATTATAATCCAATAAAATTAGTTTAATATTGTATATATTATATGGAAAAAATGGGGCTGCTCCCACCCCATTTTCCACAATTTTTTTATTTTTTTAAAAAATATCACCATGTATATTCATCTATATATCCCCCCTATATGTCATTCGCATTTCGTCAGAAATAGAGACTCATATGCCTTCCATCTAGAACCGGTAATTTTAACGGTTTTAGAATTGTCGTAATCAAGGTTGCAGAAAGCGGTAGTCGGTACTCGGTCGGCGGGGTCACCTACTAAGGATTAGTCGGCAGTCGGGCGACTAGTCGGATTTAGTCAGTCATTAGTCGATTTTGAATTTTTTAATTATTTTAAAGATATAAATCATTTTTATACATATATTCTTATATATATACATATATTTGTACATTTTATATACCATCTTAATGAAACAAAAGAAGTAATTGACTTTAAATATAAAATTAAGCATGATAGAATATGTTTGCTTTTAAAAAAAGTGAAAAACTAAAAAAATAAAAAAGGTTGTTGTAAAAGTCGCCCGACTAGTCGGTCGACTAGTCGGGTGGACTGACTAAAGGCCGACTAGGCCTAGTCGAGTCGGCTACCCCCCCCCCCCCCGACTCGACTAGTCGGCCTAGTCGGCCGACTTTTGCAAGCTTGGTCGTAATCGTACATGTTCTGGATGGAGGGCATAGGAGTCTCTGTTTCTGACAAAATTTGAATGACATATAGGAGGGATATATAGATGAATATACATGGTGATATTTTTCAAAAAAATAAAAAAAATACCGTAAAATGGGGGTGGGGGCAGCCCTGGGGGGCAGCCCCATATAACCCATATTATATTGTATAGTATTTATTACATTAAAATAGCAAAAAATAACAAAAGAAATAAAAGAAGTGTTGTTATTTATTTAAAAAAACTTGTGAAAATAATAAGTATATATAAGGTATTTTGACTTTGAGTTATACGTGGAAGTTGTTAGTCTTGAAAAGATACACAACTTCCACGTTGAACACTTTTCCATTTAACTTCATTTGTTAATTTATATTGATTTTACAAGATTTAATTCATTTTCCAATTTTTTGATTGGGACATGTGGCACAATCAGAAGCCATCATGTGATCGGCCCTTTATAAGTCACCGAACCTCTTTGAGGTCGTCTGATCGCTTGATCAGACGACTGAGATGCACTCCAGCCCGCCTTGTTTCTAGCCATCTGATCGTTTTGATCAAGTTCATCCCTTCCGTCGACAAACACCCTCTTCTCCACCGTTTGATCACTAGATCAGACAGTAGGTGTATCGTCCCCTACCTATTGCAGTTGCCCTTGCGGTGGGTTGCGTCCCTTCGTCAGAGCTTCTCCCTATTTCTCTGACCATCTCACGTGCCATTTCCCTTGCCTCCTATACCATCATGTGCTTCGTTCAACCCTCATTCTCGTTGATTACTCAAAGACATCATTCCCCTTCACGTGACTTATCTGGATGTGGTTATTTCGTCGAATAAAAACTCCTCTCCAACCATCACCTCATCTGCCTTTAGGAGAGTCCTCAATTTTTCTCCAACCTCTATGTGACACAGATCGATTGAGAGGTTAAGTGAAGATAGGGATCAGACTCCGACGAGATCCTCAGCTTTTTCGGTCATGTTGCAGGCTTGCAGCCGAGACCTGTGTTGCTCGAGCTTTGAGCCCTAGCCAGGCTTATCAAGCGAAGACCGTGGAGCTTTGAAACTCCGTTTTAGGCCCGGATTCATCCCTAACCTTCTTCCCCAATCTCCAGGTAATCTCTGTTGTTCTTCATCCTTGTGTTCTCTGATTTTTCTGCACGCATTCATACAATGTGTCCCCGACATGCGTGACTCCATACCATCCTCTAGCATACATCACTCACGTCGATACTTCTGTTCACCACTTCCTCTTCTCCATAGTCTCTTCCACCTCGATCTATTCCACCTCTGCTTTGGCTAGAGTGCTAACATTTGCAAGTACCGAGAAGCCTTTGATGGTCGAAAGTTTGGCCAAGCTCTGGTCAAGAATTCTTCTTCCAATGTGCTTACATCGACCGACGATTCCAACCACCCTCGGAGCATCATCGACTATCTAACACCTTCGCGGACCTCCAAGGAATGTTCCCCGACTCTCAACACAGTCACGGACTCAAGGAGAAGCGAGAGATTCCACACCGGAGCTCCGCCAGACTACTCGCACTAGCGGAGGTGATCTTCGACCTACAGCCGATGTAGGATCCACCACTTCATACCAGAAGGCTCGGGCGAACAGACCTGAGCCAAAGGTGTATCAGACATCCACGTGGATCTGGACCTAACGCGTGCCCAAGCTGACTCCCGAAGCTACTCCCACACGTGCAGCACGTGACTTTTGGAGAAATTGCATACAAGACCTGCTGACAATTTTCATTTGTTATATATAGCCATGTGTGTGATTATATATAGCCATGTGCGTGTTATATATAGCCGTGGGCATGCACCTTCGAGTGTCTCTCCCTTGCTTGTGGATTTCAAAAAAAAATACCCTTTCGAGTTTTATGTAATTGCATATGTCCCTTTGTGGACATGTTTGTAAGTTTTTAATGTTATTTTAATTCATGATTTATTGCAAATAAGCTCTTGTATTAAACCTTTTGAGCTATATAAATCCAAATCAATTGAAATTGGTATTATTTTAAAGCTAATAAAATTCTCTTTGATATGTGCATTTATATTCCGATTTTGACGCATTGATCATTAATTAATAACAGAATAAAATCATTTCTTATTACATATTTAATAATGTACCATGAGTCATTGAGTGAATTTAAAATTGGTTAGATTTCTTAGGTAATTTAGACCTCATCGTGTTACTTCCTGATTGAATGATTTTAATATATTTAAATCATCGTATTTATTTGAGATTGAATAGCATGTATGGTTTGTGAGATCAAATTCTAGAATCATTTATTTAATTAACTTTATCTTTAATCAACATCAGAGGTTCTTAAATTGGATTTGATATATATATAGTAATTAGGGGAATTATTCACTTGAGTTAATATTTAATTTCAAGAGCATTACTTGTGTATTTGAGTGTAATTTTGTGCATATCATTTTGTAATATTATGTTAATCTAACCTGCATTATAAAAATCACAAAAAGAATAAGCATGTGTCCATTCAATTGTGCATTATTGACCTAGATTCACTTTAAATAACTTAATACATTAATTTCCTTGCATTCAACCATGTACTTTTCCAGGTTAGTTAAACCAAACTCTCTTCATCGAGATTTGTTAGCTAGGTTCTGATCAATTGATAATCGATCATACTACAACACGATAATATTAAGATTTGTTGTTTATCGATTCATCAAAAATCCATTTCCACGAGGATACTTTTGTATTGTATCGAGTTTGTATGTCGTGTGCTTTAAGCATCATTCCTTCAAGTAGGCAGTTAATGAGTATTAATTAACGAATATTAAGTTTAAATACTCAAGCAATTTCCACATTTGTTTTAAATAGATTATCATTTCCAACTTTTAATTGTCCATAGAATCTTTCACAACAAGCTCGGGCATGGGTAGCTTGATTGTAGAACCTCCCGATGAGCAACTCTACACAAACAAATATAAAGTCTTCAAGAGGGACCAACTACACTAGCATGTTTGCCACCAAGAAGATACATTTCATATTAGATATGTAACTAAAAGTTAAGGACCGTTTAATGTTAATTACTCTAAAATTCAATAAGGAGCATATTGTACTATTATTCATATTGTATTTTTGCATGCAATGACACATCGACGAGTTTCACGACATCAAATAATAAGCAGTTTCATTAAACGAAGATAATAGCATGTGAGGTTTGCATGTATTCTTTGCTTCTTTTATGAATTCTCTTTTCTTTCCGTCCTCTTTATCTAATTTGCCCAATGGGTCTCTCCTCTATATAAGAGAACCCTAGGGCCTCATGAATATACAAGTTATTGTTTTCTCCCAACATGATATCAGAGCGAAGGTCCTAGATCGAAGTTCTAATACCCTGCATATGCCCTAGACCCCCACCCGCCATCCCCCACCCCCTTCGTGCCTCCGCACGTCACCAAGAGTCGCCGGCACCGCCCCCAACATTGTCGCACCTCCGTGCTCTGCCTGATGCAGGCCTAGGGGCCCCTACGCACAAAAAGCACCACCGCCCAGGGGCCCCCAGCCCCTTTGCATGTCGTAGCACCTCTCCACGTTGTTGAAGCACCTCTGTAGTTGTTGTGCATTGTAGTTCGTTCCCACGAGGTCCAATGCATTGCCTCACACCATCGTGCACCTCTGCCCCCCCCCTTGTGTCGCAAATGGACATCGTGGCCGATTGATCTCCTCTCCAACGATGAAATGTGGTCTGAAACGGTCTGATTTTGACCGTAAAAAGTAGTTTCGGGCCTATAAATCACCTTTTCGACCCTAGTGCGGATCAAAGAGTGACGAGGTTGGTTGTGTGAGCCTACACGTACAACCAAAACGTGTAGTTGCTTGAATCAGTCAACTTCCCCAATCGAGTTCTGTTTCAGCCTTCTTTTCATCATGTCAGAAAATAAAGGTGACATCTTTTCTTCATCTGGTAACTATAAGGGCCCGGCTCCCATCGTGAAGATGGATGGGACCAACTACGAGTTGTGGTCCATGCAGTTTTTTATCCTTATGCAGTGCAATACAAGGAGCACATTCTGACAAAGCCTGAGCCGATGGATAAGATTGGGGACACTGCTTCATGGAAGCAAGATGAGCAAACGTGTATGTTTGGATCTCTGGGACCCTTACCACAATGATCGCCAACGACATTGTGAACCAACCCACGCCAAGGCAATGTGGGATATCATGGCAACCATGTATGCCCAAGCGAAGAACGAGGTCAAGATTCTTCAGCTTCAGATTAATATATATATATATATATATATATATACGGATAAGCAGAATGGCCACCCTCTGCGTACCTTATACTCCTCTCTTATCGACATGTTTGAGAAGCTCCACAGCTTCATGTCCGTTACCACTTCCACGGAGCAGCAGCAGGCATGCAAGAACTCCACGATGGTTGAAGTTTTCTTGGCAACATTGGATCCAGAATATGAGACAACATGCGCACAGCTTCTTACAGGAGCAACCATACCTCCTATAGATGAGGCCTACAATCGCCTCTGCGTACGCGCTGCTTCTAACATGAGCAACAATACCTCTTATAAAGGAGGCCTACATTCACCTCAGGAGGCTTCTTATCCCACCCATTACTATTACACAGACCTCAAAGATGGATGCATCTCGAGGCGGAGGTTCTACACAGTTCAAAGGGTGTAGTCCCTGTGGCAGAGGAGGTGGATGTCAGCGTGGCCCATGCACCTATTGTCGTCGTCTAGGTCATTATGAGAACACATTCTATCAGAAGCATGGATACCCCACCTCTGCTTGTGTGGCAGAGCAGATTGAGCCTCCAGACACTTCATCTCCTCAAGCAGCTCCTTGCCTTGATGATATGGTCTCCCATCTGAGGGAGATAATGACTTATGTTGATGGCACCACTACATGTACCTCAGATATCACAACCTCTTCGAGCTCGTCAGGTATAGCATATGCTTTTACCAATTGTAGCATGACAGATATGACAAAGACATGGACTTTGGTGCTTCTCACTATTTGTGTGGAGACAAAGCACAATTCTAATTTTACAAACATATACCCCTGGTAGATGGGTCGTCATTGTGAACGGCATTTATTTACCCATCACATGACAAAGGGAGGTGAAGTTGACGCCATTCATGCTCCCGCGGAATGTTCTATATGCTCCTGACTTTCAGATGAACTTGCTTTCTATTAGTTAGATTATGAAGGATCTGCATTGTCATACTATTTTTGACACATCATCTCTTGTGTTTCAGAACATACTCATGGGCAAGGTAATTAAATATGGTCATACGCAGCGAAGGTTCTACAGACTGGTCCAACCTACTCATGTGGGCATCTACTATTCCGACTGGACCAATCTCACCATACTTGTGGCATCTTCGGTTTGACCACCTTCCTTTGCAGAAGTTGTGCCATGTCCTCTCACAGATTTCCCTGCGATCTTCCTTCATGTGCGAGGCTTGCCAACTTAGGAAGCATCATCGCTCCTCTTTTCATGGTAGTCAAAGTCATAGCAGTACAAAGGTATTTGAGTTTATTCACTTAGATATTCAGGGTCCTAGTCATGTTCCTGATCACTAAGGACATTGTTTTTATCTTGTTGTGGATGACTACTCCAAACTTTCTTGGGTATTTCTGTTAGGAAACAAGCCTGAAGATGGATCTGTTATTAAAACATTTATTAATGAAATAAAGAACATTTTCTTTGCTAGTGTCAACTTTTTATGCTCTGACAATGACTTGGAGTTCTGCACGTTACAGCTATCCGGGTTCTTCAGATCTCCTGGCACCATACACCAGACCTCGCGTGCCTACACATTCTAGCAGAACGATATTGCTGAACGCAAACGTCATCATTTACTTGATGTGACCCGAACCCTTTTTGATCCAGAGTCGAGCTCCTCGCTCTTTTTGGGATGATGTGGTCCCAACTGCTGTTATTTGATGAATCGTGCCATCTTATGTTTTAGGAGAAAAGGTTCATTTCTCGATTGTGTTTCCTGTGAAGGACCTCTTCTCCCTTACACTTAGAGTGTTTGGTTATGTTGCCTTTGTTCATCGATGCATGGTCGAGACAATCTCTCCCCTCGAGCTGTCAAGTCTATCTTTGTAGGCTACTCTCGAACCCAGAAAGGGTACCGTTGCTTTGATTCGCTTCAACGGAAATACTTTGTTAGTGATAATGTCATTTTTTTGAGTTAGTTATATATTTCTCTCCTACAAGTGACAAGTTGACTCCAGCCACCACATACGCCGCCGCCGTCTCCAGTACCTACACCACCCGGTGCCTTGTCTCAGTTCTTTCCACGTGTTTTTGTACGCAAGGCTCACATTGTTCCCCTGCTCATGGGCCTTCCCCATCATCCAGCACACCCCATGTATGTAATGAGCACATTGCTTCTAGGGATGACACTGGTGAGTTGTCAATGCAGCAAGATTCTTTGCAGGAATAGCAAGAGCCCTCTCAGGAGGGTAGTTTACAGGTTCAGGAGGTGGCATATGATGTGCCTATTTCTTTGCGGAAGCAAAAACGTGCTTGTGATATATATCCTCTTCCAACCCATGTTTCATTGGGTCAACTATCTGAAGACTTCGGGAGATTTATCGTGGCGTTATCAACCAGAAATATATCACGGACATATCAAGAGGCCATACAGGATGGTCAGTGACGTCTTGCCATGGAGGAGGAGATAGCAGCGCTACAGTCGTGTGCACATGGAGCATTGTTACAGCTCCTACAGAAGCAATTGTTGTTGGATGCAAGTGGGTATTGCGGTGAAGCATCGAGCATATGGCAGTGTAGATTGCTACAAGGCGAGACTTATGGCTCGTGAGCTCACCAAAACATATGGGGTGGTCTATCACGATAATTTCTCTTCAGTAGCTCGACATTCGACACTGTATAATTTTCTTTCTGGTGGTGACACAAGACAGACCCGCATATCAGCTTGATGTGAAGAATGTATTTATCTATGGTGACCAACAGGAGAAGGTCTACATGTGGTAGCTATCCGGGTTCGATGTTGAGGGGGAGTGTTAAAAGGTTTGCATGCTTCACAAGGCGATATGTGGCCTTAAGCAGGGTCCAAGAGCATGGTTCCAGAAGCTCTTGGATTTGATAGAGCAACAAGGGTTTCGTGAGATCGACTGATGGTCGTACACTATTTGTCTAGAGGACTCTGAGAGTACAGTTGACATACTTGTGTATGTTAATGATATCACTGTTACATGGGATGATGAGCAAGGCATCCGATTACTAAGGATTTCCTAAGTCAGCAATTTATGACTAAAGACCTTGGCAGTCTACGGTACTTCCTTGGATTGGAATTTGCCAAGAACCAACAAGATCTTGTGATGATGCAAAGGAAGTACATTACAGATCTTCTCTTTGAGACAAGCATGGCAGATTGCATGCATGCCACTACTCCCATGGACCCGAGCATGAAGCTGTATGATGATGGTACTGAGGTGGTATACAAGAGGAGGTACAGGGACCTCATTAGAAGCTCATATACGTAATCATCACTAGGTCAGATATATCCTTTATAGTGAGCAAAGTGAGCCAGCTCATGAAGCGGCCTAGACAGGCACATATGGATGTAGTCCTTATAATTCTGAGGTATCTGAAGACCTCACCTGGCACCGATCTTCTATTTAGCAGAGGTACATTCCTTGTCGTTATAACTTGTGCATATGCATATTATGCGAGGTGTCCCAAGGACAGGAAGTCTACTTCAGGTTTTGCAATGTTCATAAGGAGTTCCATGGTGTTACGAAAGAGCAAGAAGCAGACAGTGGTCGTCAGATCCAATGCACAATCACATGGCCATGGCACAATCTAGTTCAGAGATGATGTGGGTCATATTTGTTCTTACTGACCTAACAGGCACCTAGAATGCGACAACCAGGTTACTCTCTTCATTGACAACAACCAAGATGTGAAATATCGATATCGATATCATATCGATCTGCCCGAAAAAGGATGTATCAGGGATATATCATGATATATCGATGATATCGACAGAAATGTTGGAAATGGCTCAAAAGATTGTTTTAGCCGTTTTTCGTAAATTAAGATCATATAAATTATCAAAATAGCAAATAACATATAAGTACACACTTATAGCAAACATGTTGATCATTTATATCCATATATGACACATATCGGTCATATCGAACATATCGTTGTTAATAACGATTGATGACTTATAGTCTTATAGATATTGAAAATGGAATTCATCCAAGTTCTTAAAACACTAAATAACTTACAAATATACACTTAGACCACACACAGCGATCGCTTATGATCCTTATATCGCACATATCAATCATATCAAACATATCGTTGTTAATGTTGGTAGGTGACTGATAGACATTGGAATTGGACTCAAAGTAGCTGAGTTAACCATACTTAGAACACGTATTTTATTCATGGAAGACAGTGAATGGCATTAACATGAGTCGATTGATTCAAAATGTAGATAATGAATAATGAGACAATGTTTCTTTCGTATAAATAACTTTCGATGATGGACAAGGTCCTACCATTCTAGTGAAGTAAAGAATTAATTACATATTTACAATAACTAAAGATTTGTCTATTCACAAAAATAAATGAAAAAAATGTAAATTACTGTAATATTATAAAAGATATCATATGGTCATGAGGGGTTTAGAACCAAGCGTTTTGTGGTGGATTCGTAACGGCCCCATTGCCTTGTTATCTCTCATAGTGCATCATGAACTCAATTAACTCGCATTAGTTATCCATGTCATGTACAAGTACATGACCTTGTAATCCATCACAGATTGCATGTACTAATGATCATTAATGTCGATAAGTATTGAGACGAGGATAAGCAGCACTAGCTCCGGTATCACGAGGGACATGACGAGGCCGCAAAGTACTGGCTTAAGATCCTCGGGATGATGACGACGGAGTAGGAGACGATCTCTGCGGAGGAGGATGAGGAGGTACGGTCGTGTAGAAGTCTAGGAAGATACCATAACTATCACCACCAAAGCGGCCATGGCTATGCTCATACTGGCTGCCTTGATAGTTTTCACCACTATAGCTATTGTATCCATACCCGCGATACCCATATGATCGAGGTGTATGCGCATGAGGAGGAGGAGGAGGTCCATGAAGAGCATGAACGTATTCTAGGAAGATGCCAAATGATCTCTCATAGTGTGATGATCCATATCTACCTAGGGAACTTGGTGTTGCTCCACAATAAGGGATGTCAATGTCCATGCAACTCAAGGAACCTACAGATGATATCAAATCATCCATGTAGTTATCCGTAGACAATGGCTACGTCTGTAAAATTCGTAATCCGTAGGTCCCAGACTCGAACTTGGGACAAATTGTCCGTGTGTGTTTCTATGTCGCTCCATATATTCATGTGTTGTGTGGAGCCCTTCCTCGACTCTTGTATCATGTAGTCCACGACCACTCTCTGTTGACCTTGACCCACTAAATATGCTTCCCATTACAAAATACACCACGACAGCCAACAGCATCATCACTTCCACTGCCATCCTTTAATTTGGATATGGATTTGGATTTCGAACCAGTAAAGAGAATGTCATCAACAATTGCATCAAGCTCTAACTCTCTAAGAAGGTATGTGATTCGTTTGACTCTAGCCATGTAGTCACCAACATTTGCTACCATTTGATGCTTTATATTCATATTTGGACTGCCTCCAGGTTGATTAAGCATTGGAGCACCATTGGAATCCAACCACTGGAAAATATCTTCATTTGCATCGTCATCGTGCATTTTGAAAATATATGCAAGATCGATGGGTCTAAGAGGTTCTCTTTGGCATGCCCCTCCCTTGCATGTTTCATCTTTAGCCTCGAGTTGTTGTGCACGTTGACAAAATCATGCAGCTTATGTTCTCCCAACATGTTTCGTCTCTTCGAATGAATCAGATTGAATG
Organism: Ottelia alismoides; assembly: GCA_037367405.1. Taxonomy (NCBI): domain Eukaryota; kingdom Viridiplantae; phylum Streptophyta; class Magnoliopsida; order Alismatales; family Hydrocharitaceae; genus Ottelia; species Ottelia alismoides. The sequence continues at coordinate 177,041 of JAZKJV010009941.1, read as the reverse complement.
TATTCCAGTTCCTCTCATAACCACCAGCAGATGCAGTTTGCGACAATACTTTCACTGTCAACTTATGTAGATTAAGAGCCTCAATCCTGTACAGTAACACAAATCCAAAAGAGAAAGATCAATATAGTAATATTAGTAACACGTCGCAACACAATCAACGGACTTATTCGTCCTTACCAGGAAGAGTATTGTCGCATCCACTGACCGCAATAATTCTATCAAAGGACCCCAAAACATCACTAAAATACTTGACATGCATTTTACTCAAAAAAAAGTACTTGGCATGCATATTTTTTGAAGTCAGATTGTTACATAATACTTCCAAATTCTAATGACTAATTTGTTATACTACTTGAAAACTTAAGTCCACTCTAGATTCCAAATTACCTCATTCATGCACATGATTTGTATTTTCTCGTCTTTGATGAACTTCTCCGCCTCAATTTGGACAGTTGCTAGAAGGTCAGCAATTGTACCAAGATCGTGCTTGTACTAGTACTTGAGATTGAAGTAATAAGCAGGACACAAGCATGTATAATTCTTAGAATTTAATCCAGCAACAATGCTATAAAAATTAAATAATAGATTCATTTACTACAAATATATACCAACCTTGTGAAGAGGATGCGAGAGCATCTTGGTCCACTGTTCATCAAAGATGCCTAACCACGCTTTGTATCATTTCTTCCCAATTGCTTCTCAGACCTTCTCTCTCATGCAGCATTGCCTCGTAGATCACTCACATCATACATTCTCTCTTATGAAGAGCATTGCCTCGTAGATCTCTCATGGTCGACTTTTTGTCGATATCCATGATCGACAATTCAGACACAATCGGATCCATAATCTTCGTGACTCGTGTCACATCATCCCAGAAGTGAAGATCATTGATCAATGATCCCCACTTTCCTCCTACCTTCTTTCAAGCTTCGGGTATCTCAAACCATTCTCCTTGGCAACACATGGTTTTCAAACACGTCTTGTGTTGTTTAAGGCTCTGCAACGTTTTACAATTGGTTGCAAAGCGTGTGATGTCAGGCCTCACCAATTCACCACCGCACATCTGCCTCATCAAAACCAGCACCTTAGAATGATTGTAAATGAAGGTATGATCATTCATGCTTGCTCCACCATCTTTGAAACGATCGTCTTCTTGTTGAAGTCCATCAATATCAAATCAATAGAATGTGCAACATACGGTATCCAAAATGACGTAGCTGCTAGAATTCATTATTGTTTCACATGCTTTCTTGAAGTTGTTGCCATTGTCCGTGACAATCTGGACAATGTTCTCCTTCTCAACATCCTTGATGATGTCCTTAATCAACTTCAATAGGTACTTATGTTCCTTCACATGATCGGATGCATCAACGGACTTCAAAAAAATGATTTTCCCATCACAATAAAGGAGGAAGTTGATGATCTGCTTCCTCATGTAGCTCGTCCATCCATCGCACATCAGTGTCACCCCATACTCTGATCATCTCCTCCTCAATTCAATGATGTACCCGTTCATCTCCTCCTCCATCCCAAGATATTTATTCATTATCTCCTTGGATATGGGAGCATTCACTCATGTTCCCGTGACAACGATCTCATCGATGACATACTGAAAAAAAATCCACTAGCAACATTTGCTGGAATGCTCTCCCTACAAAAGAGCTTGTCCACTCTCCATGGCATTTGTGAGCATGCCCTTTAGTATCTTCTGCATCGGATCCTTGCTTGGCATGTATTGCATGGATCCACTCCTCGTCAAAAAGGGCTCAGCTCCATTCCCTTGTATTTTTTGATGGGTGGTGGTACTGGTGCACCTCCATAACGACTTTCACTTCCATCGGCATCATAGAAGCTACCTCGTGCACCATTGTGTTCTCTCCTCTCAAACTCGCTCCTTATAGATTCCTTTATTGCTCTTTTGTATGTCCTCCTCTCAGCTGTGGTCTGAATATCGACGTGGTAGACAAAGTCATCGTCATCTAAATCGAAGAGGACATTGAACTCTTTCTCGAACATAAATTCCTTGAATTCGGCATCCCTTCTGGATCTCTCCATATCTTTGTCCTTCCCGTCCAAGTTAGCCTTCACCAAATCCCTTGCATCTTTGGGACAACGCGTGCACTCGGGAACATTTTTTTGTTGCCAACAAGATGGTGCTTCAGCATCATTCGTAGTCCCCCTCCTCTCACCCTCTTCCCCCAGAAGTTGCATTGTGGTTTCAATTTGTTGTCATCTGGAGCGATAGCATACCTCCAACCAATCTCTCCGATGTTCATCTGATCACCAAAACCATCAGATCCCAAACTGGAGTGTGAACCCATGATGTTCATAGCTAAAACCTGCGAAGAAATTACACAACATTCGTAAGATATAGGATGAGAACAATCAATTATTTGCTAATTATTTTTGTTTTTTTGGATTTATTATATTTATTCTTTAGACATTTGGGATCTATTTTGCAACAGTATGGGCAAATTGATGGAGATGTTACTAATAGAATAAATGCATGCTGGCTAAAGTAGAGAGGAGCCTCTGTTGTTCTCTGTGATAAGAAAATTCCTTTAAAAATTAAAGGAAAGATTTACAAAGCAACCGTGAGGCCTGCTATGCTATATGGATCTGAATGTTGGCATGTGAACCAAAGACATGTGCAAAGAATGGTTGTAGCAGAAATGAAAATGCTAAGGTGGATATGTGGAAAAACGCGTAAAGATCGGATTCGGAATGATGCAATCAGAAAGAAAGTTGGTGTAGCTCTGATCGAGGATAAGATGCGAGAAAACCGCTTAAGATGGTTTGATCATTTGCAAAGAAGATCAATGGATGCATCAGTTAGGAGATGCGAGTGTTGGGATGTTGAGCCGGCTAAGAGAGGGCGAGGACGGCCCAAGAAGTGTTGGAAAGAGACTATACGAAGGGATCTTAGTTTTTTTGATATAAGCCCGAGATTGACCCAAGATAGATATGAATGGAGGCGAAGAATCCACATAGCCGACCCTACTTAATTGTGGGAAAAGGCTTTGTTGTTGTTGTTGTGATGTCGATGAGATACAATACCACTGAGACCAAGCAACGAGTCCCTAATTTTCCTCTTCAAATATTTCAGGAAACTACTATTAAATTGAATGGCGTCTCTGATTTCAGATATTTATACCAAATCAAAAAAGGCTCTATCTTCTGACAAACAATATTATGAAGCCTACAAATAAAGACGTTGAAAATTGAGAACTTGAAAACCAATTGATAGTGATAAGTTTACTCATGAAGTGTACTGAGAAGAAGATTGCGGCAAATTTACACTAAAAGCAAAATACCAAGGATAACTAAACCAGCCTCAAAAAGTACTCCAAGTATCGTACACTATGTTTGAAATCCAAAGATCTTTTGGAGAATTATCTATACTCCAACATCTTTGTTGTGACAAGCAAACTACAAAGAAAGTCATGTGGCAGAGTTTACATCTAATTAAATAGTCCCAAACCTCGTATCTTGTTGCTAGATCTCAGATAGTTGCATCTAACTTTATTCATAATTAGCAGGTCATCTACGATCGTTTTCAGGAGATGTATGTTGCAACTAATCAGGCTACTCAACCTCTTGTAATTCCTACTGACACTAATGCTCTTATTGCCCATAGAAGGAAATATCGTGATATATCGGCGATATATCGCCGATATATCGATATCGATATGAGACCGATAGCGGTATCAATATGCCGATATATCATCCTTTTCAAGACACTCCTTCACAAAAGATAGTCGATATGGGCGATATTTCGGTGATCGAAATATCGTATCGATACGATATCAAAACGATATCAATATCGATATTGCCTTCCATGTTATTGCCTATGGTCAAGGGAGTAACTACACTGATCAAAAGAATGCTCTTGTAGTTGTGGTTATGGTTGTAATCATAACAAGCATCTTAATCGTGGCCAGTCTACACGATTTTGTGCACATTGAAAGCACGTGTCACTTTCTTAGAGGTGTTGGGAAAAAATATCAAACCTGTATAGTTAAACCAAGCTTCTTCATATGACTACTCTCATAATTCTTCTACCACTCAATCAGAGTCAACACCAGCATCACTCTTATACCTGCATCTCAGCTTACTTTGGAAAGTTATGCTCATCTCATGAGCATGTCGATCCTGCTACTTCATATATAGAGACAGATGACACTCAAGGGCTTATTAATATTCCAAGTAGTTCTGCCAATCTGGCATCCATGACTATCACAGGGAAGTGGGTGAGACCTCACCAAGAGGTGTACATCTCTTTCTCATACTCAAGGTTTAAAAAAATCAGAACTGGATCAAGGTGACTTTTCATTATTAAGGTGTGGCGTAAGTCTCGAGGTAGTCGAGGCGTAAGCCTCAATTTATTAAAAATATGCATAAAAACTACAATTAAACATAAATATATTTTTTAAGTCAATAAACATAAATATATTTGTTAAAGATCTTAACTTTATATATACCTGTGTCATAATACCATATTCACCGAATAACCATATATGTTGTAAACTTCTGGACATGTAATGATCATGTGGGAGAAATTGTTAATTCAAAATATTCTTTTGTGTGAGAATCATGAGAATCCTAATTCATTTGTTCAGCTTTGTAAAATGCAGAGTTCATTATGCCATGTGTACACACACTAATGCTGGAGGGCAAAGCTGACAGTCCGAAGAGGGGGTCTAGTAGTATTTAATTATACACATGAAGGACTAATATATATATATATATATATATATATATATATATATAATTGTATCATTGTATAACATGGGTGACTAACACATACTATGATAGCATAATATATGTTATGACTAAGGTTTTTAAAAACGTGAGAAGGAACGACGTGGTTTTCCGCCATTAAGAGAGGAAAAAAGCCTCGATGTGGTCAAGTCGAGGCATAAGCCTCAATTTACATAGAAATATACACATAAAACTACAATTAAAAACAATTATATTATCATAAAATCAAGAATTAAAAGCTCAAAATCGAGAATTAAAGGCCATCCTCCAACAATGTTGTCCATCGATGTTGACCAATCCACCTGGCAATCCCCTAAAAAGTTCAAAATCAAGAATTAAAAACAATCCTCCTGTGAAAGAATGATAAGAAAAGATGATTCGTTGTTTATTCAAGAGGTCTAGGGGTCCTTATATAGGACTAAACCCTATAGGGCTCAAAGGAGAATATTCTATAGAATATTCTTTAGAATATGGAATATTCTCTATAGAATATTCTCTTAACCAATAGCCACATAGAATATTCTCTTAACATAAAAGCCCTCGTGGGGTTACAATAGAATATAAAGAAGGAAATCTTCTGCTATCTCTAACACTCCCCCTCAAATTGGACCATATCCATCGATCATGCCCAACTTGGAAGATATCCAGGAAAGGCGCTTCTTTGATAAGGCCTTTGTGAATATGTCTGCAAGCTGAAGATCTGTTGAGATATGTGGTGTAGAAATCTTGCCTTCTCGTACAGCATCACGAACAAAATGACAGTCGATCTCAATGTGTTTGGTCCTCTCATGGAACACAGGATTTGTAGCAATATAAGTGGCAGATTTGTTATCACAGTATAGAGGAACAGGAGTAGTGATAGCAATATTGAGTTCTTGCAAAAGAGACAGTAACCAGGTAATTTCGCATGTGGCTTGGGCCATTGCCCTATATTCTGCCTCTGCACTGGATCGGGAAACCACCGTCTGCTTCTTGCTCCTCCAACTAACAAGGTTACCTCCTACCATCATCGCATAGCCCGTCGTAGAACGGCGATCCTTAGGTGAGCTTGCATAATCAGCATCAGCATAAGCAGCAACCTTAGTGTATCCATTTGCCCCATATAATAGACCACGTCAAGGGGATTCCTTCAGGTAGCGAAGGATCTGAAGAACATCTTGCCAGTGGCTGTAGCATGGTTTCTCCATGTGTTGGCTAGCTCTGTTCACAGCATATGATATATCTGGTCTAGTAACAGTAAGGTACAGAAGTTGGCCAACCAGGCTTTTGTATCTTGTAGTATCTTCAAAGGCAGGATCATCTGGTGTAAAATGTTTCTTTGGTTCTGCAGGTATGCCAGATGGCTTGCACCCAAGTAATCCTGCTTCAGTTAGTATATCTAAGCAGTACTTTCTTTGTGACATATGAAGCCCCTTCTTGGTGCGTAAGACTTCTATACCTAGAAAATAGCGAAGTTGCCCCAGATCCTCGGTGACAAAAACCTTTTGCAGAAAAGTCTTCACTTCTAGCACTCCTTTATCGTCGTCACATGTAACAACCATGTCATCCACATATACAGCTAGTATGACAGTACCTGTTGATCGTTTTCTGACAAAGACTGAATGGTCAGATGTAGTTCTCTGAAAGCCCAGAGTGCTAATCTCTGAACTAAGTCTGTCAAACCATGCCCTCAGACTTTGCTTTAGACCATAAATTGCTTTGCGAAGTCGGCAAACATACTCCCCCTCGACTTCGTAACCTGGGGGTTGCATCATGTAAACCTCTTCCTCAAGATCACCATATAGAAATGCGTTCTTGACATCCAGTTGAAAAATAGGCCAGCTTTTGTTCACGGCTACAGAGAGGATAGTGCGAATAGACCCCATCCTGGCAACAGGTGAAAAAGTCTCGAAGTAATCAACTCCATATGTCTGTGTAAAGCCTTTTGCCACAAGTCTTGCTTTCAGTCTGTCAATGGAACCATCTGGAGAATGTTTCGTAGTAAAGACCCATCTGCAGGCAACAGGCCTGACACCTTCGGGACGCGGAACTAGATCCCATGTTCCTCTGGAATTGAGAGCATCCATTTCTTCATTCATAGCTTGTCGCCACCCGTGGTCCTGTAATGTACTGTGATAATCTCCTGGGACAGAGATTGTCATAAGAGCATCTGCATATCTTTTATCAGAACATGATAGGCTATCAGTGGACGTGAAATTAGACATAGGATGGATAGTGCATTGCCTCTTTGTTCTGCGTAGGGCAATGGGAAGCTCCTGAGGATCATCCGGAGTAGTATTGGTGGGGGCACTTGAAGATGGCATATTTTCCTGCAACAAAGGAACAGGTAGAGGAACAGGAACAAGAGGGGACACATGTTTTCTTTTATAGACAATTGGTGGAGGAGGAAGTTCTAATGGTATGTCAGACACATCTTGATTGAAGAAGCGAGTTTGTTCGAAAAAGGTGACATCAGCTGATATATAATAGCGTTTACCACAAGGATCATAGCATCTATACCCTTTCTTTGTTTGAGAATAACCCAGAAAAACACATTTAATTGCACGTGACGATAATTTGTCTGCAGTATGAAAGTTGTGAACAAAGGCGGTGCATCCAAAAATCCGCAGAGGTAGAGGAAATTGTGAGTCATTTGGATACAATAAGGCAAAGGGTGTGGAGCCATTTAGGGAGACAGAGGGAACTCTGTTGATAAGATGGACAGCAGTGAGAATAGCATCTCCCCAATAGGTCTTGGGGACCTTCATTTGGGTAAGAAGAGAGCGGGCAATGTCGAGGAGATGTCGAAGTTTTCTTTCGGCTACCCCATTCTGTTGGGAGGTATATGGGCAAGAGGTTTGATGAATAGCACCCTGGGAAGCAAAGAAGGATGTCAAATCATTTTGTGTAAATTCCAATGCATTGTCAGAACGAAATATTTTAACAGTAGTGGAGAAGATGTTTTTGACATAGTAAAAGAAATTCTTGACAATATTGTTAATTTCTGAGCGTTCCTTTAACAGAAAAACCCAAGATGATCGACTGTAGTCATCCACAAAGACAGCAAAATATTTATGACCACTTAGACTTCGGACCGGACAAGGTCCCCGGATATCACAGTGAACAAGTGCAAAAGGAGTACGGCGGCGAGGCTCAGTCCGTGCAGGAAAGGAGGCTCGATGATGTTTCCCGAACTGACATGCTTCACACGCAAAGGGTTTCAGCATAGAAAGTTCAGGGAACATCATGGAGAGAGCTTTAGCATAAGGGTGACCAAGACGAAGGTGCCATAGAAAAGGATCTTCAGAGATGGAGACCGCACCAGCAAAGTTGGAATCAGAAGGGATGTCAAGGTAATAGAGGTCGTTCCTCTCATGACCCCCACCAAAAATCTTCCTCGTCCGGATGTCCTGAAAATAACAACAAACCTCATCAAAAATAACACGACAGTTAAGCTGATGACATAGCTTCTGTACTGATAGAAGGCTGAGAGGAAAAGGAGGGGCACAATGAACATCTGTCAGATGCAGCTTGGAAGAAAAGTTAACAGTACCAACAGCAGTTACTGGGGAATGATCCCCATTAGCAACCCGAACAGTCTTCACGGAGGAAGATGGCTGGGAGGAGGTTAGCAAACTTCCTTCTCCCGTCAGATGGGTAGAGGCTCCAGAATCAATAATCCATGCATGCTTAGAGGCAGAGACAGAGTTTGCTACTGTACCTGAGGTAGTAGCCAGGCTAGCAGTAGGGGCAGAAGCATTACTATCAGAAGGGCTAGATTCTTGCAGCAGTTGTCATAGGCGAGCATATTCAGAAGCAGTGAATGGGGTTTGTGCCTCGCTGGTTTGCTGAGTAGATGTTTCTGCGGTTGCATCATACGATACTTCATCATAGGCATTGTTAGCATTAGGTTGCATCACAAACGTTGCCCAGCAGCGATCAGAAGGGTGATTCCAGCGTCCACAGTGTACACATGCTAGATACCGAGCAGAAGAATCACGACCACGTCCACGATCACGTCCGCGTCCAGAGTCACGGCTGCGTCCAGATTCACGACCACGTCCACGCCCTGAGTCACGTCCTCGTCCTCCTTGATAGTTATGACGCCCTCTGTATCCTGAGTAGGTATAGTGGGCCATCGTCTCTGTAGAGGTGTGTGTGGTAGAGTGTTGAATCGGGACCTCTAGCTCCTGTAGTGTCCGAAGATGGTCTCAAGAGTAGGTAGAGTATCAGCCATCAGAAACTGATCTTTCACAGGCTTATATTTTGGATTTAGCTCCGAGAGAAATCTGTAAACCTGCCATTCAGCACGTTCTCCTACTTGTTTATCACAACATGCAGGCTGAAAAATAAGGAGTTCCTCAAAAAGGCTTGTAAGAAGCATGTAGTATTCGATAAGACTTGATTCTCCCTGAGTGGCAGACCAAATTTTTGTGTATATGTCTGACAGACGAGACTTAGTCGTCTTTTGAGAATATGTACGCTCAAGGTTTTCCCACATTGCCTTAGCGGTGTCTTTGTAAAGAAGATTCGCAGCAATATTTGGATCGACATTGTTCGTCATCCAAGTGATAACCTGACAATTATCAACAAACCAAGTTTCATAGTCCTTATCGGTTTCCGTAGGTGGAACTTTTGTAAGAACGTAGCTCTTGCGTTGGCCACCAACAAACACTTTGAAAGACCGAGACCATAGAACATAATTTTCGGAGCCCTTCAACTTGATAGAAGTGCCATGTACCAGCAAAGAAGAAGTAGGGTACGCGAGCTTGATCTCGGCAGACGTCATCGTGGCGGCTTAGGTCAAGAAAAAGTGACCTAGAGAGTATATCTTCCCTCAATTTATCATCAAATATCTAAACCCTCGTCAAGGAATAAGAAGGATGAGGCAATGATCGTTTGATGGCACAAGATGGGGCCTGGCGGAGTCGGCCTGGCGGCGGAAGGACGCCCTGGGAGGGCAGTACCTGGTTGCCCTAGAGCAGCCTGTCGACGCTCAACCGAGGCGGCGTGGGCCTAAGGCAGGAGGTGCGGAGACCCGAGGCGGCACGCGGCTGTAGATGAACTTGGAGGGCTGGCGGTGGCGGAGGGGTGATACCATGTTTAGGTCAGAACACCGGCCTAGGACCGCTGCTCTGATACCATGTGAAAGAATGATAAGAAAAGATGATTCGTTGTTTATTCAAGAGGTCTAGGGGTCCTTATATAGGACTAAACCCTAGAGGGCTCAAAGGAGAATATTCTATAGAATATTCTTTAGAATATAGAATATTCTCTATAGAATATTCTCTTAACAAATAGCCACATAGAATATTCTCTTAACATAAAAGCCCTCGTGGGGTTACAATAGAATATAAAGAAGGAAATCTTCTGCTATCTCTAACACCTCCAACATATAAGAGCGCTCAAATCAGAAAACGGTTAGCAAGCAATAGTCCTCTTTAAAATCTCATAGCAAACGTGGGGTCAGAAGTGTGTAATGGCAGAGTTTCGCACAAACACCAGCTGAAAAAGTTGCATTACATCCACGAATAGCAAGAAATAGTGAATGTGTGACTGCAAGCTAGAACACCAGGTATATCAACAGTCAATGGCATCTACCAACACAAAGCATGTGTCTTGACCCCACATCAAACGAAGTCTATCAAATAAAAAATGACATTTACTTCACTCACAGTGATCCATGGAGAGGAGGGCAAATGCAATCATACCCGATACAAGGCCTCCTAGAGGTCCCTCCTCACCGCACTATTCCTAGGGCCATAAATGTCACCCCTAGTGAAGCCCATTAACTTTCCTCCTATGAACAATAGTGAAAAACCTCTAATCAAACAGATCGATTTCAAGTAGGAAAAGATCAGCATTCCACCTTGTAAGAATTTGTCAAGATATATCAACCAAGTCAACCGCTCTATACTTGAACAAGTGAGAACCACTTATTAACTTCCAAAACCAATCATGCGAGCTCTCCATTTTTGTTTAGTGAACCAGAATCACATTAACCAACCAAGAATAAAAGAGAGCATTGGCATACCTCTTCTTCTCGGATCATACCACGCCCCAAACAATTAGCATGACAATCTTCAACTGGATACCTCATTAATCCCCCTCGAAGAGCATCAAATACCAAGATAGGTGGCAACATTTGACTGAAAAATCTTGCTTCCCTCTAAATTTGACATACTCATCAACTTTACCTTCCAAGTAAAGAACTAAAAATGAGCCTCCAACTGATGCACCCACCATTATCGGCATATCTTCCATATTATATGCCTCTTCCTTGAAAAGACCAACAACCCTTCTCTCTTCAAACCTTGGAGTTGAACTCCAAGACTTTTCCTAGCAAACAAGGCCCCAACCTCACCCTAACCCATGCGACTCATGACATGATGCCTAACCCCCTTTCAAACAACTATCCATACCAAAGGGTCGGTCCATCACATGAGCAATTCCACATTGGTAGCGGCACATAGCCACCAATATATCATCTCTCCTCTACAATACAGCATACTAGAGAGTCAACGAAATACCATCAAAATCTACTAAAAAAGCAACACCGATTTCAATGCCCTTCAATGAGTCAATAGCTATGTTTTCACCGCATTTCCACTTGAAAAAGAAAAGCATAAAAAGTCGAGCCATATACAATCATTAAGGTAGCGTTTGGCTACCGGGTTACTGGTGGGTTAGGGGAGTTTTCCCCCTTAACCCACCCTCCCTCTCTCTCATGTGGGCCCCACTTTATTCCTTTTTTAAAAAAATAAATAAATAAATTTTACATCATCAATCCTATAAAAAATTAATATATTATACCATTATATCATATAAAAAATATAAACTACTCCACTTCTACTCACTTTTTCAAACTTCAATACAATCACATCACAATGACTACTCACTTTTTCAAACTCCAATACAATCATATAACAACAAACCCACTTCTAACCCACCCCCAGTTTAACCCTCTATCCAAACACTAAAACTCAAAACAGGTTACCCTCTACCAGTTTAACCCGCCATAACCCACCAACGAAACGCACCCTAAGTCTTTAGTGTCGGAAAGGAAATCAACATAATAAAAGAACCGTGCAAGGAAAAGATGTTCTTGCCAAATCTGCATCCCCTGAAATGGAGCCCTATTTCAAAGAAAGCTAAGTGCAACATAGCATCTCCCAATAAAGGAATCATGGATGGCAAAACATTTGGAAATTCTCGGAACGTGTACCTTCCAAGATTGTAGCCAACAGACACCAAAGGCAGTGATGGTTGAGAGACTACATCACCAGCCACCATCTTCACTGCGTCGCTACAATAAAGTCTGCCATCAACCCGTCGCCGATAAGCCCAACCCATGTTGAAACCTTCAATACACGGAAGGCAAAAGAGGTTCTACACACGACAAGTGAGGCTCTACAGCAAAGATAGAAAAGACCCAACTAAATCAATCACAACATCAAGCACGAAGCCCATGGAGAGAACGTAAGAAACAAGGCTCTCAACCACACCCATAGATACAAGCAACACATTAGTCATATTTAGATTGGCATATGAGTGGTTTTCCAAAGACATGAACTATGTGACAAGATGGATCATAGGAGGTCACATCCCTCAGCACCAAGGGCCCACTAACACATTTCCCCATCCTCCAAGGCCGATAATGTCACCAGAAACCACTGACACATTTCCCCATTACTCGAGACCGACAATCTCAACAACAAACAGGCTCTTGGAGCTTTGTCGACCACTGAGGTCTCTCTAAAGACTACCCTCATCCAAAAAAACCTAATCATGATCCCTAACAATATCGAGCAAATGCCTTGATTAAACCTACAACTAGGACAAGCTTTTACGACCTATGCATCATTCAAAGAAAAATGATGAAGCATGGGCGCAATGCATCCAAAAATATTAGATCGATTGCTCTTTGTCGTCAGATAACCGCCATTCCCGTAGCTCGAGGCCGACAATGTCAACAACAAACAAGCTATTGGAGCTTTGCCGACCACTGAGGTCTCTCTAAAGACTACCCTTGTCCAAAAAGGACCTAATGATGATCCCAAACAATGTTGAGCAAATGCCTTGATAAATCTTCAACTAGGACATGTTTTTACCACCTATGCATCATTCTAAGAAAAACGATGAAGCATGGACGCAATGCATCCAAAAATATTTGATCCATTGCATTTCGTCGTCAGATAACCGCCATTCCCGCAGCAGAAGCATCCACAATAGATAACAACATTGTGCACTATCATCGCCTTTAGCATCTACCTCCACTTTTTGCATGGTATCCTGACTATTTTTTTCGAAAGAAAAACGAACTGGCACCATACAGGTGTATGCCTAAAAACTTCAACATTTATTATCAAAAGTTATTACAAACCTATTACAGGTATTGACACTACAAGATTACATGTCCCAACTCTCATTCAACGCATTTGCATGCGCCACAACATTTTCAGCATAGAAGCGGTCTTCGTGAAACACCACCCCATTTCCAGCACCCTGACAATTAGCCATGCTAGCCCCAAACATGTGTTCTTCCCAAGCTTCATCCACCCGTTCCTTTCCTTTCTCCCGCCTTTCTCACTCACCCAGCTTGTATCATTTATCCATTTCCTTACACCGCTTTTTCTTTTGCTCACTCTCCATTTCCATTAAATAATATTAGTGAACAAGATAAAAGCACCATGTGAATTTAAAAAATAGTATGCATCTTATTTTTATTTTACAATAGAGAAAAAAATAAAAAAAACAAAAAAGTAAGATTATAACTTTTTTTTTCATTAATGAGTTGACTAGTCAATAGAGCTCGATGCAACCAAATAATGACTAAATAGAGTTATTCTATTAGGATTACCTAACTAAATAGAATAATCAGACCAACTAATCAGCCTACTCAATTGACTATTGCAAGTTACAACACTCAGCGCATTGCTTCGTCATTACATGTTAAGGTCCCCAGAGAACATGCACGAAGAGATTTGCTTACCATCGAGATCACCCTCCAAAGACCACCCTCGCCAAGAAAGGACCTAATCACAATCCCATAAAATGTCGAGCAGATGCGCTTTATAAAACTTCAACAAGAACACGCTTTTACCACATATGCCTCGTCATACAAGAGAAATGTTGATGTGTGGAAGTTATGCATACAAGGCAAATCACTAATCCATTATACTTTGCCATAAGATAACCACCATTCTCATAGTAGAAGCATCCACAATCTCGAACATCATTGTGCGTGACCACTACTACATCATCCACTTCTATTTCATGGTCTCCCAACAATTAGCCATGCTAGCCCCAAAGCCCTCTACCTCGTATTCTTCCTGAGCTTCCTCCACTTTATATTTCCTTTCTCCCACCTTTATCACTCCTCATGCTTCTATAGTCCATCCATCTCCATGCATCGATCTTTCTCCCACTCAATATCTTCACACCACTATTTCTCCTATTCGCTTTCCATCTACACTAAAAAATAATTAATGAACAAGAAAAAAGTAACAAGTAAATTTCAATCAAGCAAAATGCATCTTATTTTACATTACATTAAAGAAAATTCGTAAAAAGAATGAAAAATGATTATAACTACTATTTTTCATTAATGGACCAGCTACTGGATTGATTATTTGGTGGACCAAATAATGATTGAATAGGGTTATTCTTGTCAGATCACCTGACTAAAAAGTTTTTTAGTCTTGATTAATTGGTCACCATTTCGGTATCGACCAAAATAGAATTTCGATGGAATTTCGGTGGAATTTCGACCGAAATTTCGGTCATTTCGGTCATTTTTTGTACTAGCAGCCCCATATTTCGGTCATTTCGGTCGAATTTCGATTTCGACTGGATATCGATATTCGACAAAAATTCGACTGAATTTCGCTGAAATTTGAGGCCATGCTAAAAACTAAAAAGAATACTGAGACCAATTAATCAACCTAATCATTGGTCTATTGCAAGTTGCAACACTCACCACATTGCTTCGTTGTCACATGTTAAGAGCCCAACATGGTTCACTAATAATCTCTCTCTGCCACGAGCATCTCCCACTAGTCGTAAATCGCTTCAATTTATGCTCAGATCAACAAGCCATACTATCAAGGACAAAGAATTGCATCAAGGGCCCCACGAGCAGAGAGTCCCAACAACCCCGCCCATTAAAGGTTGGTATATAAAGTCAAAGAAGTCCATTAGATGATGAGGGTGCATGTCAAACATGTTAGCAACAACTGCTCCCACCAGGTCAGCTCAAAAAATAGATCATTGAAGCACGTCTTGATGCAATCCTTGATATTACATCAAATAAATTAGAGCCCATCGATGGGTCATGTGCGCTCTACTAGTTATTGGCAAAGAAGCACTCGAAACAAATAGCCTCCTAAGTTGAAAGTCCCACAAACTTGTTAATTGCAGGACAACTAAAGCTTGGGAAGTCTCATGATAATTAGGTCCACACCAAACAGTCAACAGCAATCGATCCCACCAAGTAGGCTCAAAAACCCAATCACACAAGCACCACTTCATGAGCGTCTAGTTAATAAATCCAATCAATGTAGAACCAACCATGTGCATTGTGATACTTGTTAGAGGGTACCAAAAGCACTTGAAACATGTCCCACCAAACTAGCAATCTATCCTTTAAAAGCATATTCTCCTCGAAAAGAAAAACATCATCTAAAATTGTTGCATCAATTCCTCTCCCAAAATTCACGGCACTTGTTGCCACCTTCCAACTGTTAATCCTCCAACCAATGCACTCCAAACACCCTTTCCAAAGACATCTCACCCAAGCAATCGCTGTTAACAAACATCTCCTTAGTTAGCTAGCATCTCACTCGTTGAAGTTTTTCACCCAGATTTGACAACACAACTTCAAAAAAAACACTTTTCCACTCTGCATTTTGTTGTTGCATGAAGGGGGAGCTCCAATGTCCTTTAACAGCACTACATCGTGACCCTTTCTGGATTGCAAACCATCGTCAAGGACCTCAACTCTCTAGCCTGAGGGGGCTCTAAAGTCAATTGATAGTTACTAAATCCGAGCATCATGCAAGATCCCTCCTACATATACCCGATAGCACCAACGAGATAGAGAGAGGTGTCATGCTTCAGTTTTGAGTGCCTCTACTAGAATATCCACGCTTCTCCAGAAAGTTGATCAATATCCTCCTTTGAACAACCACAAGCACAACCAAAATTCACATACAATCACGGAATTAATGTGTGCCCCGAGACGCTAAAGCACTCGAGGCAAGGCGGAGGGAAAATGCGTCAAGGCAAGCGCCTCGAGGGTATTTGGAGAGGCATGGGCATTGGAAGGCTAAGACATGCTTGAGTTTTCCTTTTCTCATTCTAAACTCGAAACCTACCCTAATAACACAATCATTTGCCTACCCTTCGAAATGGAAGGGAGCCATCTCACAGTGAGAAAGCTCCTTCAGCACCACCACCACTCCCAACTCAACTTGTTAGTTGTTGCCACTGCACCCAACTGTAGCTATGGGATTAACCCAGAGGCCTTGTTGCCTCCAGTTGCCTCCCTTGCATTAATTATTGCTCGCCCTCCAAGAAGCAGCAACAAGCGGAGGAAGTAACTTTTTCTTTTTCTTTTTCCAAAAATTCTTCCATTATATTTGAATTGTGATTTATGTTATCCTCATATATTGGATAAATAAGATGATTATTATTTATACATTTAGCATAAACAACAACATATTGTTGTGAATTGATTCATTTTTGTTGTTTCAACAATTTTGAGGTATTGTATTTTTATATGTATTTTTTGACATAAATTAGACATTAAAGCTTTGGACTTATATTATGTCATGAAGTCATTATAAGAAGGTGTGTTGTGTTTTAATTCAACAATAGCAATCTAGCATCACCATTTGTTCCTCTTCACATTGAAGAATGTGAAGAAAAGTTTAACATTTGGAAATATGAAGATATGTCCAAAAATATAACTTTCTTAATGTTCAATGTTGCAAAAGTCAGTATTCGATATTCAGTCGAAAGGGTCACTGAATAGAGAATAATCAGTATTCGGGCGACTATACAGAATTATTCGATTTTATATTTTTAAATTATTTTTATTTTAAAATGATTTTCAATATATATATATATATATATTCTTATATATTTATACATATATTATCATCAGTCAATGGGAATCCATAACAAAAGTATCCATTAACAACATACATATACAAAACTTTGACGTTTTTGATAATATCATGACAAATGATAATTCTTGAGAATTTAAAAAATAAAAATAAATTAAAAAATCCATCAGTTAACTACCAGTCAGCCGAGTAATCAGACCGACTATTCAGTTAGGCCAACCATTGGTCAACTAAAGGTTATTCAATCACGGGTGACTTCTCAAAAAGAACCTCATCCAACAAGCCCACTACACCCCCTCCCCAGAGTTCCCCTCCACCAAGCTTGGTTATCTAAGCTCCCACACCACAAAGTCAATGTGCACACTCTCTTATGTGTTCCACCTTCTCATTCCTAAAGCATGTGGTCAAAACAGGGCATTCCCGGGAAAAATGGTTGACTCCCCCCAACCCCCCGGGGAAACCCCTTATATCTTTCAATGCCACCACTTACACAAGGCCACCCCCCAACCACCATGTTCTTTGCACCTTCACCTCTGCACTCAAACTGTAGTGTCTCTTCCCACTAACCTCCTCTCATTCTCCCCTTTTTAGAAGGTGGATATTGCTCTAAAATCATCACTCTCCATCTCGTGGAATGAAATAGTGTGTGGTTAACCATCACATCTAAATCTTTCTTGTCATTAAACTCAATTCCCAATACTCTATATTGATTCTACTTACTTGAAAACCCTCCGAACTCTCCTTTTAGATCTCAAGCTTCACATTGACTCCATTTCTTGTATTGTCCACTAAAATAATATCATGTGCAAACAACATGCATGCACAAAGGTACCTCTCGTGCATCCATAACCAAATTTATAGTACAAGAAAGTACCGATAACACAATGAATCATCAGCCTGATTAAAGACCTCATACGAGTTGTTGCTTTTCGTATTTCTCTTTTTTACTCATAATAAGTATGCTAGTGAAAAGGTTCAAACATTCCATTTATATCATCAAAATATTTGTTACGGAGCTGCTCTTGAAGGGGAAAATTCATGTACAAGAGAACAAATACCTATGAATCAAATACAATAAAGCCATACATATCTCTTATCAAGTTGACTTGCAAAATAGGAAGCCCATTTTTCCTCTTGCATTTAATTAGAAGGGTGCTGATCACCTTTCTTCGGTTGTCCCTTCACACAGAGGTGTAGGCTGGAGTGACCATCTTCTGTGCTAATTCCTACATCTTTTGATGATGTTTACAGTCTACAGATTCTTTAGATTAGGAAAGGAACTCCCAGCAAATGATAATCCCCTATTACATCTGTTTATAGCATTTTGACAGACACCAGGAATCAATGGCTTTCGATATTATCTAATGAAAGAAATTGTATTGTCTTCGCAACTTCAAAGTGCCATTTGAAGAATATATAAGACTAAAGAGTTTTAGTCAGGCCATGAGGGGATTTGCCTTGATAGTCATCCATGGATCTATATTACGACATGATTATTTGTGATTAATTTGTGGAATTTTAAAATGTTTGAGCGAGCTTGATGGTTGATGCAACAAAAGGGAAGTAAACTCAAGTTTGAGGACCCTTGAGAAACTTTCCTTGAAACAACTTTGGACGATTTTTTTACACTTGCTTCATTCCACAATTTTGATTAGCACTAGAGGCTAGTGATTATATAATGTCAATGTGGAAGAATTATTTTTCTATGATGAAAAGGTGACTTCGAGGTCAACCTTGGCCCTTAGGGAACTTACATATTCACATGAATTATGCTTGGAGAATTTAGTTATTATAGGCTTTAAACATCTTGGGAAGTTTCTGGATTTGAAGGCACTCCTGTGGATTTTTGAAAAATGTCAGGAAGATATTACTTGGCTTACAAAATCATCAATGCTATTTTACGAAGCAAGAAACCAGTAAAAATGAACAGAAAAAAATATTTTGATATATGTATACAAAAATAAACAAGATGTACAATTTGAATAGAGAAAAAGTATTTTGATATATCATATATATACAAAAATAAAAGAGATATACAAACTTGCACAAACTATAAGGGTATGAAATAACGAGTCACTAATAAAGATACGGGAGAAGATACTTGAAAGGTGGGCGTGAAACATTTTTTCAATATGAATTTGGTTGTTTAGTAGGTGATCATACATTTTTTCCCAAGCATTTGATGGAGACTTTTGGACTAAGAAAGGGCTTCTATACAGTCCTTATTAATTTAGAGAAAGCTTATGAAATTGTACCAGGTGGTGTCCAATCCTATTGTATGCTGTGATTTGTTCACTACTTCGCTTATATTACCAACTTCCTCCTCCTGCATAGTGACCATAGGAAAAATCTAATCGTCACAAAAGTCCTTATACTTCAAGCATATTTGTGGTCCCTTGCCTGCAAAATGTCCACTGCAGCAGTTCAAGTGTGCAGGACCATGTAAGCTGAGGATACCTTAAAATATACTCTCCATGTGCAACAGTACATGCCCCAATCAAATCTCATACATATTACCCAAAAATAAAATCACATACACTGCTAGTAAACATATTATATGTTGATATTATGTTCTCATTCACAGCATGTCAGACTTTGGGGGAAGCACCGTCCAGTATGGCCTCTATGACAAAAGGACGAGTAAGAGGCATCCTTCAGCTATCCAGAACTGGATTTCACTCAGTGATTTCCAAAGTCCAAAGATACCAACCATTCAAATTCCCGATTGCCCCTGAATAGTGGAAGGATGGCTATCGAAGTGCAGGCATCATCCATAGTACACTGTCAAAATACTACAAATGATCCACAATGTTCCCAATTTTTTCAAGAATGCAGTCCATCATCTACATGTATTTTAATATATAGTCTAGATTATACTCGTG
Organism: Ottelia alismoides; assembly: GCA_037367405.1. NCBI lineage: Eukaryota > Viridiplantae > Streptophyta > Magnoliopsida > Alismatales > Hydrocharitaceae > Ottelia > Ottelia alismoides. The sequence goes on along the minus strand of JAZKJV010009941.1, from coordinate 157,291 downwards.
AAATGCTCCTTTTAAAAAAAATCCTCACGAAATGCAGCATCAAATCCACTAATCGCATCAAACCATGCTTCCTTTCAAATGAAAAACCCCAAAAAAATCTACACGGGTTTCTCCTATCCGTAGAAAGCAGCAAAGTCAAAATCAAATCTCAGATCACAGAACCCCGGCTACCCTGAAATCCCTACAACTGCATCTACCAGATGGCCGATATCCATATTCATGCAAGAAAATCCAATCAATCGTAACATCAGAAGATTACGCAACATAATTAAAAACAAAAACACCATAAATCTAAACCCTTGGTGCCGAATACCAACAGTAAACGATCAAACACGCAGGTCCTAAATTTCCACACCGATGCCCGTATGAAAACATCGAGGTAAGGACGAAGATACCTAGATAATGGAGCAACAGCCGCGCGCGCGAGCAGGAGAGTAGCAGGAAACGCTAGGGCTTCCAGGGAAGAGAACAGGAGTGTCTGATTAGGGGCTCCGAGGCCCCGGAAGAGGGCGGTATAAAGTATAGCTGGAAAGTTTCAGATGTAATTTACAAAATGGTCATGTCTTACCAAGGTTGTAAAGATAGAACTGACTTAACCAGTTAAACAAAGAATCAAAACAAAAAACGGTCATCATCCCATTTTTCTAATGAAATAAAAACTAATCAAGATCTGATTGAACCTTATTTAACTCGGTTGAATCAATTGAATCAAATCATTAGTTCGATCATTTATTGTTTTACAAAAAAATAATTCATAATAATTTAATAAAATGTATATTTTAGGCGGTATTCATAATCTATTTTCATTCTAACGTATTGTATGACACTTATTTAGCTCCTATCCTTCTATGTTTACCAATAATTCAATATTGATTCATGTGTTTTACGAGTATTGCATCTCTCTTAGCACGTTATGCATGAGGTTGTCCCCTTTCAATAGCAACAAATGATACATCCACTTAAGAGTTGTAACAGTCACTATGAGAAGCAGTAAACTAACAACATTTGTCATCAATTAGAATTTGAATAGTTTTAAAATTAATATTTTTGTATAACACATTTATGTATTTGTACGAATTTGGTCAAATATATTTGTTGTGCTCTTACGAGTTTTTCTAATAATACTTATACCTATCACTTTTTAGCAATTATACTCGTACCCATATATACTTAAAAAATTAACAATAGTTCTTATGTTGGTATAATATAAGGACAAATGTACTAAAAAAATTACTACTATGAATTTTGTAAAAATATAAGGGCCGACATGTAATTGTAAAAAATAGAGGTATAAATTAAGTGGTATTGAAATATTATGGAAAGTAACATGTGTTTATGAAAAAGTTGGAAATCATTATTCATTTTTGTTGTGTGAAATACCAGTCTAATTTGGTTGGACCCCGTTGGACCATACAAATCATCCGATAATATAATGGTTCGATTTTTTGTGATTTTATATCAACTGCTAACTTCATCATCGGTTCAATCGATCGGTCCCATTGGTCCAATAATAAAAACCCAAAGCCAATGCCTTCATGGTTTGATGTTCAGTTCAATTTTTAAAACATTGATACGAATTATTAACGTCACCATGGGTTTAATTGAATGGTCTCCTTAGACCAACCATGAAAACTCGAAACCGACGCCTTCTTGGTTTGATGCCCGATTCGGTTTTTAGAACCTTGTGTCTTACCGCTTAATTTGTCGATTTACCTTATGGCTACCACCTACACCTTAATCTTCACACTCCATTTAGTTCCGTGGTTTAGTTGGTCATGTATAGGGATGGTCGGAGGAACTTAAATGACAGATATAATATGGTGTAATATTGTTTTGAATGTTGTTTTATTATATTCGTAATTAGGATAGTTGATACTGTTTGAATGTTATCCGATTATGTTTGTGATTAGGATACATTATTCTATTGGAAAAGTCAAGTAGCTATTGAAAAACCTCGAAAAGGGATTGTGATAAACATGCATAACAACCAAAAAGATGACCTTGTAGACTAGGATACGTGTGTAAGGTTTCAAATGAATATTAAAAAAATGAAGTTTATTTTACGAGAGCAAGGTGATTATAATATCATGTACAATCACGTTAGAGGTCTTATTCACCCAATTGACACTACTACTTGGATCTGAACTTATAAGGACCTATGAATACTCATTTGATACATGATATTTAGAATTCTAAATGTGAATATGTCTCTAACTTTCACTTCTCGTTCTCTACTCCAAGCTCATAGTTAGCCACTCAATCTAGGCTCCTAATCTCATTTTAAAAGCTTTTATTTATTGCAACTCTCTCTACTTTTGCTTTAGTGCCCCTAACATATCCAACAATATACTTTATCGTCTCAAGCCTTCCTCGATAGCTTTAAAGCTTTCACCTCGACGCATTCTAGCAATGAGTACATGGATCGCGATGAGAGCATGCTCTAATTATGCTTAGTTTGAACTAAACAAGTTGCCTTGCTTGCATTAGTTGTGGTTTTGTATTTTATTGTATATTTATCCATGTTATATTGATATTGAGAACTAAACATCTATCGATCATGGAATATAAGAGAGAGAGAGAAGAGAACAATAGGTAGAGATAATATGAAGAAAATTATAACGACGAGAGAGAGATAAAGAATAAAAAAGGGATAAATTAATTAAACGAAAGAAAGAGAGGGACAATCAATGTGCATGCGTTCATTCAACATCAATTAATTCGTACATTCATCTACCATACATGCATCTCGCCACTCATTTTAGTTTGCAAGCTACTATGCATATCACTCATGGAAGATTATCGTCTTAAGCAATACTAAATTTAGAGGTAAAAAGTTATCTAATTATCTACTTAATGATATCATGTAGTTACCCGGATTTTAAATTAGGGAAATACATGTGTACAGTAATATCATCAATTTATTTACATGGGATTGGTTGATGTGTGACAAATTTATGATTCATCTACATTGTACTCAACTTGTGGTATATATAATTGAGCAAATATACACATAAAATACGTAAAATAATAAAATAACACAAATGTATTATTTTAATTTAGGGAGATACATGTGTATATTTTTATTATTTTTATGAGTATTTGCTCAAGAATTTAGAGTAAAATTTGAGTATAATAAATTAACTTTAGAACCCTCGGCAGATGGTTGCATAAACTTTATTAATATTTTTATTTGTTCAAGAATTAGACCAAAATTTGAGAGGGAAATGAAGAATGAGTTAATTGAACTTCATTACCATATAAATAAGTTCGTTAAAGATAAAATAAAATAAAAAAGGCCTCAAATTGTACAAGTATAATGTACGCATATAAACTCTAAGTAAGTAGATAAAATTCTTGTTTTTTTGGAACTCGTACCAACTCTAATTGACTTGATTGTGCTTGAATCACTTCAATTAAAATGTGGGTAAAAATACAAAAATAAGTCAAAAGTCACAAGGTGCACAAATACTAAGAAAATACAAAGCCTAATTCCAATAATGTTTGAAATTGAAAGATGAATTTCTTGAGAGGATGGACTACATTGAGCCTTACTCACCTTTAAAGTTGAAAAATTAAAGTACCATTTATTGGATATAATGTTGGGTAAATAAGGGTCATGTAGAGAAATTTGTATTGTAGACACTTATGACTTAACTCAACCACATGATGCACTCACCCACATATGTACATATTTTTTGTAAATTAAATATACGCATTCTATCTAGCGTAATTATAAAATCTATAAAAAAATTATCAAAACCAAAAGAAACAAAAACAAAAACATAAGATTCATATATTTTTAAAAATGCTAAACGAAAAAAATAAAACCAATAATTCATAGAAATTCCTACACTATGGCAGGAGCCATATTTCAAAATTTCGTGAATTTTGGACAATATTTGCTATTTATTAAATCAAAAGTAAAATACACAGCATACGGGGACCAAAATGCAATTACTGAAAAGTGTTTCCAGCCAAACAGTAATACTTGTGAATAGTATGGGGCTTAGTTTGCAAAAAATCCAAGTCCGTACGTGGTCAGCATGTGAACCAGGCACACAGGGGCATAAATGCAAATTCTATTAATAAAAATTCATTCATTAACAACTATGAAGTCCAGGATGAAACATGCAAATAATCCCAAAGTCACGTGAGGAAACCACGTGCTACACAAACGAGAGGACTGGAATGTAAATACTAAAAACACAAGGTCCAAGATGCAAAATCTCCAAGATAAAAACAACTGCTGAAAATATTTACAGGACTAAAAAGTAAATGAAAAACAAGACAGGGCCTAAGTGTAATTTACCCTTCTTTATTAACGATCCAACGGTAGACAGCTTCCACTCATGATCGGACGACTGAGCGCAGGGGATACCGGTTCGACGATGGACGGCTGCAGGAAGATCTTCAGATGGATCGAATGGTCAAGACTCCTCGGATGATGGCGGCAACTATTAGAACTGGGGGAAGCCTCGATCCAACGGCAGGGGCGTCTCCTTGAAGAACGGCGAAGAACTTGCCTCCGGCGAGCTTCGACCGGTTGCTACGTACGGCTGAGATGTCCTCCGAGGCTGCTAGGATAGGAGAAATGCTCCTGTCGATGGTCCACAGCGATGACGATGCTCCGATGAGGCCGAGACCATTGGGAACGGCCCGGTGAAGCTTTGGTACCTGAAGCTACTGTGCCAGGGTATCTTAACCTCCAGATGAGGTCCCTTGAGCTCTAAACCTGCAGAGAAAAACAAATGGGTCGAGAGCAAAGTGCCTCGACTCGTCAGTATGTGAAATGGGTGGCCGATGAGGTGAGGCATGGCCCTTTGGCGAAGCGATGACGGAGGAGGGTCTGGGGGCTCATTCCTGGGGCGAACGAGGTGAATGAATGGGCGTAGAAGGTGGGACGAAGTCTAACGAAGGTGTTACGATCGTCGGGATATCGAATGGGAGGTCCGGTCACAGTGAACGGGGTCGAGGAACTCAGGACGACCCAAACTCAAAAATCTCGAATCAAAAGTGTGCAAGAGGAAATCTAAGTTACTAGTGAATGGAGTCGTCTAGGCTGAAGGTCAGGGACCTCCGGGGGTCTTCGCCTCGATGGGTCGACGGGTCCAGAGGCTTGGGCTCACCTCGCGGTGGAGCATGGCGAAGTGTCGCCGGATCTAAGGCTACTGGGCACGAAACTTCCCTACAACGACCTTTATCGCATGCTGTCACTCATGGGTGGAGGTGGAGATCATCAGAGATGAGGGGCGGCTAAAGATAAGGAATAAGAGGAGGCTCCATGAGGTTTTATACGCTTCGGGGTCCGAGAAGTGTGGATCAAGGGCACGCGAACCGAGGGACGGATCCCTAGCGGAATCATCGGGCGTGGATCATGGATCGTCCCTTGGTAATCGGAGCAGCAAGTTGGAGGGAATGGTGGTCGGATCGGGCCATAGAAATTAGGCGAAATTGGGTGAAACCGAGTCCGCGCAGAAATGAGGTCCAAGGGGGGCAGTAGACCGAGGTCAACGACTCCGACGTGGCCCAATCAGGTGCGGTGGGAGAAAAGACAAAATAGGCTAGACGACAAAATAGCAAAAAATGCAAAAATAAATAGATAAAAAAATAATAAATGATTTTAAATTAAAAAATAAATAAAATAAAAAATGTTCCTTATTTTTCAAGGGATTTTTATATGATTTTTAATTATTTTTATAAAAAATAATTTATGATATATATAGTATATTGTATTATATACAAGTATAAAATACCTATGTATTTTATATAATTATTTTTATTTTCTTATTTTTGCACAAATACCCTAATTTTATATTTTATTTATGGGATTTTTACCCAGCAGACCCTATAAATTTTTTAAAATACCTCTACGACCTTTTGCACAACGTAATTAGCCCATCGACCCTGTAAATTACCCCAATAACCCCCATGGGCTTAAAAATATTACCCGGAGGGTTCATGGGGTAAGAGTTGGCAAGTTTACGGGGTCGAGGGGGGAATTAGGTTGTTTCAAAGGTCGTGGAGGTGATTAGCAAAGTTTGTAGGGTCTGCCGGGTAAAAATCCCTTTATTTATGTATAACATAATATTTGGAGTATGAAATTATTTTTGTTTTATTTTATTGGTTATTTACAAGTATAAAATAAATAAAGAGTGATACATATATACAAGTATACAAGGTGAGAGAGATTTCTATTGTATTTTATTTTATTTTTCTAATCTTTGTTTTGATTTTAGGAATATATACAAGGGGATAAAAATACCTTTTTATTTTTATTTTTGTAACAATAAATTATATACATAAAAGGATGTGTATGTTTAAGGTAGAGTGGCCCTATCTCTCTCTACTTATTTTATTTGGCGATCATGCCCATACTGGACCCTCTCTTGGGTTCAGTTCACTCAATATTTATTCTAAATATTTCCTTTTTTTCTTTTATTCTTTATTCTTTTATTTTTACATAAATACATGCTAATTATTAAATATTAATAAATGCATGCTTATTGCTAATTTATTGTATTTACAACTATATACATGATGCTTGGCCAAGATATTTAGCTAAAATAAAAGAATAAAGAGTGATGAATGATGATTCATCACCCCTCTATACTTTACTTTTGCTAGTCCCTTAGCAAATACTTATTTGAAAAAGAAGTGAACAGAGAAAGAAAAAGAAAAAGAAGATGAATCAAGGTTGAGTATTAAACTTGTCTTCATTAAATTGAAGTATGGAGCTTAGTCAGACCTTTGGATTATTAGTTTGTCATAACCTTATTTGGACTTAGGTTTAAAACTTAATAGCCTCTGAGTTCCACCAATATGGTCAAGACTCCTCAACAATCCAGATCAGAACAAGTTTACATACACAAATTCTAATGATCATGAATCTTTTCTTGTACTGTGTAAGTGATATGTAGCTCCCCACCTCAGAAGTGGCAAAGTGACAACCCCCCTCAACAAGGTAACTCTAATGCCCTTGTCTGGCAACTCTTTCCTCGAGGAGCGGGGTATTCCCTTCTAAGTTCAAGTGCAACCAGCTCGAGAAGAGGAGGAAGAAGAGAATGGACCATGGCCAGTGTAGCCATGTATCCTAGGGAGCCCAACCAGTGTAGCTAAGTCTCCCTGCTGCAAGCTTCATGAGATGGGCATGGGTAATATAAGCTTTGCTTTATTTGGCTATATACACTCCGGTGGGTATTTAATTTTCTCTCAGACCCACCAACTTTTTGGAGTTTTTCTTTTCTTTTTGCACATTTTTTTCGACGTGCATATGTACAACATATCTACATTGTGCAACATATATACATAAGGAGTTTTTCCTCTTGAACCAGTAGACTATCCCTCTTTTGAAGCATTATTGCAACCCACAACTCCTGTCTTTAGACCTCAATGCCACCAGTCCAGGTTGAGACGTACTTCCTTCATTAGAAGAAGAAGAGAGGTTCTGCCTAGAAGTACTACCCTTATATGCTACCCCAAGCCAAGGAAAACTGCCTCCTCGCCACCTCATCCATAGAGAGCTAGGTGTAAGGTGCTGGTGCAAGTAAAGCCATTGTCTGTGAGAGTCATGTGTGCATTGTTAAGTGTTCTACTTAGGCTCATCAAGATGACATACAATCATAACCTAGTGGACTTAAAGAATCAAGTCACCATGGACCTAAAAAGTCTTAACCCTAAGCCCTATAAGGTTTCTCTTAGAATTAGGTGGATTAAGGTCTTAATCAAGCTCCATTTTCCAATTTAATTCCATGTTAGTTTAAATGTCAACTATGATTCAGAAAAACTTTACAAATATATACAAAAAAAATTTATGCAAGTTTTTGAAAATGTGCAAATTTTTTGAAAAATGTTTGAATGCATGAGTGCATGGATGCAGAAGTTTTGGAAAATATTTACACACAATTACAAAAGGGTTTTTGCAAACTTTTTATTTTTCAAACATTTTACAAAAATTTTGTACTATATACATAATTTTGATATAAAAATATTTACAAACTCTTTATACACAAAACATTTTTACAAACATTTGTACAAAAATAATTTTGTAAATAGCTATGTATGTGCAATAAAGAATTTTATGTACGAGAAAAATTTTTAATTTTTATGGATTTTTAAGGATTTTATCCATTTTATTTACTAACACACTCACACAAAGTACGAGTTATGGCTAAAGTATATATGACACCCCCCTATACTTAGCTCGAATGATGTCCTCAGAGTGAATCAAGAGCGATGAAGAAGACATAACTCGTGCTTAGTATAGGGAAGCGAAAAGGAAAACTATATTGCAATGATGAATAAAAGAATAGAAATGAAAGGATCTCGGTGTTTCCCCCTATACTTAGGATCAAGGAATCCTAAGTATAGCAGTCTGTACACAAAGGGAATCCGAGTGGAAGAATGTATAGGGTCTACCTCCCATATACTTAGGGTAAAATATCCCTAAGTATATGCAGCAAAACAGAGGTAGAAAGAATCAAAAGAAAATCAAAAGTCGGACACCCCCCTATTCTTAGGGTAAAATACACCCTAAGTATAACATAATCAAAGATGCAAATGGGGTGTTGGACTGAAGAATAGTGTGATATGGACATCTGGATCTATACAAGGTGGAAGACGGTGATAATCAGGTGCGAGATGCAATAGATGTGAGGCAAAGACCACATCTTATGCAAAATGAATAGGGGCGACATCAACGATTAGGGGCTCATGATCTAGATATGGTTTGAGCTGCTGCTCGTTAACACGAAAGGTAGACTCAGATGACATCTCAGATATGTCAATGCTTCCATTGTCATGTATCTTTCGGACCAGGTATGGTCCCTTCCACTTGCTCTGCAACTTCCCTGGAAATAACCTAAGCCTGGCATCGAACAACCATACTCTCTGTCCTGGCTCAAACTGCTTGTGGCTGATATGAGAATCATGTCACTCCTTCACTCTCTCCTTGTATTGTAGGCTGCTCAAAAAGGTTGCATCTCTAAGCTCCTCCAGGGCTGCCAATTCTGCCCTCCTCTGATCTCCTACACTCACTAGATCCAAAAGTATGTATGTGGCAGCCCAAAGTGACTTGTGCCTCAGCTCAACAGGTAAATGGCAGGGCTTGCCATAAACGAGGCGAAAGGGAGATGTACCCAAAGGTGTCTTAAAGGAAGTCCGATATGCCCACAAGACCGAGTCCAAAAGCTGTGACCAATCCTTTCAGTCAGGGCAGACGACCTTCTACAATATAGTCTTGATCTCCTTATTCGACACTTCAGCAAGACCATTGGTCTGAGGATGATATGGAGTGTCTACTCGATGGTCAATGCTGAACTCGCTAGCAATGGCCTTTACCTTGTCGTTGACGAAATGAGACCCCTCGTCAGATATCAACACTCTAGGCACCCCGAACCGTGAAATGATATTCTTCCTTAAAAATCTGCACACAGTCCTAGCATCTGTGGTTCGGACGGGGATGGCCTCAACCCAACGACTCACATAATGAATGGCCAACAGAGTGTACGAATCCCTTACTCTTAGGGAATGGACCCATGAAATCGATGCCCCATGCGTCAAAAACCTCACAGAAATGAATGGGCTGCATCAGCATCATATCACATTGTCCACAAGTGCCCATCCTCTAACAGTCAGTCCACTTCTTCACGAATTCATCAGAATCCTTGAAGAGAGTAGGCCACCATAGGTCGGATTGGAGCACTTTCTATGTCTTTCTCCTCCCAGAGTGATGTCCTCCTGCCTCAAGCTTGTGGCAGTAGGTGAGGACGCTATGGTGCTCCTCCTGAGGAATGCACCGATGCCATACGCTATTCCCTCCTTCGTGATAAAGGACGGGATCCTCCCAATGGTAGAACTTGGCCTTCGTGAGGAAGGTCTCAAGTCGCTGCCTGGGCCAATCTTGTGGAACTTTCTTAGCAACAAGATAGTTCACAATGTCAGCGTAACATGGGAGCAAGGCGATATCAAGGATCGCCTCATCTGGGAAGGTCTCAAAAATATGATCAATCTGCTCAGAATCCTCAAGATGCTCTAATCGGGAGAGATGATCCGCCACCACATTCTTGACTCCAGGCTTATCCTTAATCTCAATATCAAACTCCTAGAGTAGAAGGATCCATCTAGTCAGTCTCGCTTTGGCATCATTCTTTGCCATGAGGTACCTGATGGCGGTGTGATATGTGAATATAGTCACCTTAGATCCAATGATGTATGATCTGAACTTATCTAGGGCAAAGACTGCGGATAGCATCTCCTTCTCAGTGACAGTATAGTTCTGATGGGCGACATCCAATGTACGGCTAGCGTAGTGAATAGCAAATAGCACTCCATCCCTCCTTTGTCCCAGCACTGCCCCTACGACGAAATCGGAGGCATCCGTCATGATCTCGAATGGGAGAGACCAATCGGGTGGCTGGAGGACAGGAGCCTCAACAACTAGACTCTTGAGAGTCTCAAATGAAGCAAGACACTTATCATCCACAATGAACTCGATGTCTTTGGTCAGCAAATCAGTCAACGGTCAGGCAATCCTGTTGAAATCATGAATGAAGCGTCGGTAGAAACTGACGTGTCCCAGAAAAGACCGTAACTGTCGCAAGTTGGACGGTGGAATGAGTTTTCTAATGATATCCACCTTGGCCGGACCAATCTCCATGCCCCTGTTGGAGATGATATGGCCAAGCACCGTCCCCTGAGTCACCACGAAGTGACTCTTCTCCCAAGATAGCACAAGATGGACCTCGATGCATCGCTGAAGGACGCGGTCTAGGCAGTCAAGACAAGCATCAAACCTATCGCCATAGACCGAAAAGTCATCCATGAAGACCTCCAAGCACTCACCCACCATGTCCGAGAAGATGGACAACATGCACCTTTGGAATGTCGCCGGGGAGTTACATAGACCAAAGGGCATCCGTCTGAAAGCATATGTCCTAAAGGGACAGGTGGATGTGGTCTTGTCCTGGTCTTCGAGCGCAATGGCCACCTGATTGTATCCGGAGTACCCGTCAAGAAAGCAGTAATGACTCTTCCCAGCTAGCCTCTCTATAATCTGATTAATAAAAGGCAGCAGGAAATGATACTTCTTGGTGGCATGGTTCAATCATCTGTAGTCCACACAGACCCTCCAAGAAGTGGGTACCTGGGTAGCGATCTCCTGTCTAGACTCACTCACAACTGTAGTGATGCCCGTCTTCTTGGGCACCACATGTAATGGACTAACCCACTTGGAGTCAGAGATGGGGTAGATAAAATCAACACTCCACCATTTCGAGATCTCCTTCATGACAACCTCTCAAAGATTCAGGTTTAACTGCAGCTGGAACTCACGTGACGGCTTGGCATCCTCTTCGAGATAGATATGGTGGGAGCATAGGGCCAGACTTATCCCTTGGAGATCGGCTACGCTCCATCCTATTGCCTTGCAGTTCTTTTCAAGAACCTCCATCAAACGAGATTCTTGCTCTCCAGACAAATATGCTGAGATAATGACTGGGTGCATCTCATGCTCGCCCATAAGGAACTTATACTTCAACGACTGCAGCAAGGGTTTCAGCTCTGGACAATTAGGAGATGGCGGATCTGGTCTCTGAAATGTCTGAGTGAACGCAACGAAATCTGCATGGGAGAACTCTCTCTGAACCTGAAAATCTAGTGAAGACTGCTCTGCTGGTGTGTCTGTGCTCTGAATGGGATCAGTCTCCACCCTAGTTGCTGGCTCTGTGGAAATCAGACATGGAATCATATCATCAAACTCTGCCCAATCAGTATCTGATTCCGAGGGATCTGAATCTGAATCAAGAAAAATATCTACTGCCTCACTATCCTGAATGCAATCTGCTGCCCGAAATGCGTCCTGTGTCAAGAATACGCTCTCCAAGCTCTCCTCTGTTGGAATCTGTGCATCAACAGGATTTGAAGGTGAGAGGATAGCTCGTGAATCCGGGTCTGACCAAGCTGCTTCATCATCTATAATCATAAAATCACACTCCTGGTGGATGTCTCGCTTTGCCTCTGTCATATGCTCTGAATCTGTAAGCGGCTCTGAGCAAGCTGAATCTTGTGCTCTGGTCTCATCGATCGTCTCGATTTGTATACTCTTGCCCTCGACGTGAAAGTGCACCTTCCCGCTATCATGATCGGACACTGTCTTGGTTGTGGCCAAGAACGAGCGTCTTAAAATGAAGGGTATATTGGTCACAGACTCAGGGATCTCCATTTCCAACACAACGAAGTCCACGGGGAATTTCAGGCCATGAATTGTGACGACTACGTCCTTCAGCAACCCCTTCGGCCTCTTGACAGATCGATCAGCAAACTGAAGGACCTTCCTACTTTGTCGAAGAGGGCCAAACTCGAATCGGTTGAGTAAGGTTGTCGGAAGTAGGTTGATAGAAGAGCCATTGTCTCATAGAGTCCGACCGAACCTCTGCTCATGTATGTGGCATCTGATATAGGGAGCTCCTGTATCTGGCCTCTTGGCTAGCAGACGATTCTGGATGGCGAAGCAGGTGGCACGAGTGAGCACATGGATCTCTGACTGGTGGTTCCTCCTCTTCCTACGAATGGTAGTTCTCTCTCTAAGGTTCCTCTGGAAGAGGGGGATGTGCTCCAAGGCCTCCTGTAGAGTCAGTTGTATCTGAAATCTGTCCATCATCTGTTGACTGAACTCTAACTGCTGGGATTTTTTTGGATTTTCTTTTTTGGCCCCCTTAGCCAAGCGGAGTGCTTGGGGAAAGGGGATGGCTGGGCCCTCCTCAGATGGAGGGCTAGGATCGGGTCCCTACTGTTGTGGCAAAGTAGAATCCATACAAACATCTCCAAGTATCATAGATGGACTCACAAATGAAGAACCCTTTCCTTTATTACCAGAATAGTTTTGAGATACAACGACAGAAGGGAATGCAACATGAATAGAAATGGTGGCCTCAATACCACCCAAGGCATCTGGACTCGCGGCCTCAGTACCGCACTCTGTCTCAACATCAAATCTGGTGGCATCAGCACCACCTCCTGCATCCGGTGAAGTGACGGCCTCAGTACCGTCAGCTGGATCAACATCCCTGGTGGCGTCAGCACCACCGTCATCATCATCATCATCACGAATGGCATCAACACCGCTCTCCTCCTCATCTGGTGCTCATGAGTCTGCATGTGGTCGTCGCTCAGATGAGGCACCGCCGGCTGGCATCCTACCGCTCCTAAGTGTAACAAAGTCAGCATCAAAAGTGTATGCAGAAATATCACTAAGTGAATCACTAGGAGTGGTAACCTATGTAAACTCTACCTGTTCAGATTTCCTCTTGAGGTTGTTCGGGTTTGGCTCAATCTGTGCGGGTATGGCAGCCTTGCCCTTCACTATCTCTCTCATCTCCTGACGAAACTCGTCCATCTCCCGTCTGAAGGTAGCCTGTTGCTCAGAGATGAGGCGGGCTAGATCATCTAAGGCTGGGTTCTCGTAGGCGGGCCCATGAGAATCAGACGGGTGGCCTCTTTGAAAGTGAGGCTGCTGCTGCTGATGAGAGAGATATTGGGGATGATACTGCTGAGGCTGCTGTTGCTGCCTCCATGACTGTCCCTGCTGATATAGACGAGGACCATGCTGCTGGTAAGGTGGCTGCAGATGTGGCTATGACTTCAGGGTTGCTGGTGCTACTGGCTGATCTGGCCACCTTAAACTGGAGGCTGCTGCTGGGAAGAGGTACCTACGGTCGACCAATGGAATCCGGGATGGTCTCGTCGAATCCCGGCTGAGGTCAGTCATACCAAATCCTGTTGACGTCCATCAACGGCCCCTGCTCGTAAGTGGGTGGGGGGAGAATTGTTAGAGGCTGATCCAACTGGTAAACCACCGTCTAGATGTCCTGAGATGGTGGTGGCTGGACATACTGCTGCCATTGTTGCTAGAACGGCTCCGCCTGAATCTGATGCACCTATTGGTAGTGGGCGGAGGGCTGGGTCGAGCTGTTGCTGCTGCTGGGAACTGCCCGTGACCTGAGATGGGGCTGAGAAGCCGTCTGTGCCTCCTGGAGACACATGATCTGGGTCTTCAGGTCCCTCAACGTCTGTGCCATCTGATCTATCTGAATCATGCCATGGCACTGCTTCTTCTCAATCAGCTCGATGTGATCCAACTTCTCGTTGATAATCTCCCTATCAACGACCGTCGACTCTGCCTGTGCTGCAGCTGCTGATGATGTAGATGGATCGGCATCGACCCGTGCTATCCTCTGATAGGATACGACCTGTGTTGTGGGCTTCCCCTGTGCATACAATCGCGTCTGGGACATCACTGTGTAGTTCTCCACCATCTCCTCGTAGATGGCCCAGACCTGATCCTCATCCTTGGCAAAATAGGAACCCCCACAGGATGCATTGACTAGCCCCTGCAACTCCGGTGTAAGCCCGTAGAAGAAACTCTGGACAAGGTTGGGCTCAGATATATCATGATGAGGGCATCGGTCTGTGAGCTCCCTGAACCTATCCCATGCCTCATGAAATTGCTCATTGGGGAGCATGGAAAAGTTGCTGATGAGGATCCTGGCTGCATTCGTCCGACCAAGTGGATAGTACTTATTCAAGTACTCGTTCCGGAGTTGTTCCCATGATGTGAAAAATCTCCCTAGGTGCTTCAGCCAGTTGGTTGCTCTGTCTACGAGGGAGAATGGAAATGCCATCATCCTGATGGTGTCCTCGTCCACGAGTCTATCATGGACAGTACTGCATATCATCTCGAACTCCTAGAGATGGAGGTGTGGCTCTTTTGTGGCGAGTCCGTGGAATTGGGGCAGAAGCTGGATAGTCTGAGGCGGGAGCTTGAAATATCCCAAAATGGTCGGCAACTAGATCCATTATGGGTGAGAGTTGCACCAGGGTTATGCAACTCCCTCATCGGTCAGGCAGGTGATGCTGGCTATGCTGGCTCCTCAAGATCTTCTCTCTCAGGGTTTCCTCCCCCTCCTCCTCCACCGGCTCTGCGTTGCTCTCGGTCGGCTCTCATCTACTCCATCTCTCAGCGCATGTTGATGAGCGACCCGAGCGACTAAGGTAAAAGGGTATCAATGGTCGTTGCGGCCTCAACCTCTCGGATCGGACTCAATCAAGAAAACAAAGACCACCAAGAATAAAAATCGATCAAATCAAGCGAATAGCGGTCTCGCAATTTTATTTTACTAGTATAGCTACCAGGGTCGAACACAAGGAGCACGGAATGCATAGGCTATGAAGTAGTCGAAAATCTAAATAAAATAAAGGAATAAAAGAAAAGGTGGTTTTTATATTTTGCACATTTTTTGTATTTTTAAATTAAGAAAAATGTATAAAAGAAGTCAAAAAGCCACAACCAATCAATTATTTAACACACCAAAAATGATCAGAAAATTAAAATAAAATATTTTTTGTTTTTATAAATATTCAAGTGTTTTTGGTATTTTTCTTGGCCTTTTCTGATTTTTATTTGATTTTATAAAAATAAAACAAGGCCAAAAATGCAAGCTACTGTGCAGCCAGAATCTAAAGGCTATTTAAAAATACTTAAATAGTCTATAAAATTCAAGCAACAAGTTTATTATAAACTAAGAATAAAAGCCAAACTCCAGAAATTGAGAATGCCACTTTTTAGATTTTTGTTAATTTTTAACGATTTTTCTAAGTTTTTAGTGTTTTTTAGTTTTTATGGTTTTTATAAATCCAAATGCAACAAAAATTTGAAAGAGATAAAAACACACCAAAATAGACAATCAGAAAATTTTTTGGATTTTTTGAGGATTTTTAGTATTTTTAGTTGATTTTTAAATCTGGACAGAAGCAAATCTTAAAGTTTTTGAATTTTTAAAAATAACAAATGAAAACAAAACGAGCCCAAAAATTTATAGAAATTCCTACAACATGGCAGGAGCCATGTTCAAAATTTCACGATTTTGGACGATATTTGATATTTATTCAAGCCAATAAAAAACGCACTGGACATAGGGACCTATTTGCAAGGAAAATAAGTTCCAGGGACTAAATGATAACACGCTTTGAAAATCCAAGGGGCCTACTGTAATTTTCCATCAATTCTAGCACATGGTGAAATACAACACGCACATGGGCATAAGTGAAAATAATAAAACTATAAAGTCAAAACATAATATCCATTAAACCCGGGGCCATACATGCAAATGTTCCATGAAGACACGTGACGATGCACGTGCCACCATACAAGGAGGACTAAAACGTAAAAAATAAAAATTGTAGGGGCACAAATGCAAAAAGTCCACAATATACTTTTTATTTTACAGACTAAATGGCAAATAAAATAAAGGCAGGGGTATGGGAGCAAATTACCCAGGCAGGGCATGCGGCTCACGTGGAGTAACAAGTGGCGTGCTCTGGTTGGCAGGAGACGTGCGACTCTGGCACTAACAGCTGGCGCATTCAACGGCCTGACAACGGGGCGAACGTGGGGGCGTACGGGGCTGTTAGATGTCAGATCTAACGGCCTGTCAGGCCCAGGCGATGAAACGGTCCTGATGGGAACTGGCGGAGAGGGAGGATCTGGCGGCTGAGGAGGGTCCTGGATGAACTCTGTCTGGGCGAGGTTCGCCGGAGAACTGGCGGTGCTCCGGGTGTCCGATGAACGATCAGGAGTCGGGGCTCGACCCACGACGCTCCTCCGCGTCGGCTGCGGTGTCGGATGGAGCATCCACCGATCGGATCTCCGGGAAGGTGGCAGTGACCTGGGATAGCTCCGGCAAGGCTGGATAAAGGCGAGCTGAGGTATCTCCACGCGTGACTTGACCTACGGGGTAAAGCTCCTGCTCGGAGGCATGCTCCTGCCAAGGTTATTTGATCAAAGATAAAGGGAAGCGACAGTGGGAGGTGAAGGGAGGTTCCGGCGATGCGGGGGTGGAACCTAAGCCTAATCTCGGCTCGTACAACTGAGATTTGGGTGGTCAGACTGCAGAGGAAGGATTCCGGTGAACCGTGGAGTCAATCTGAATGGATATCTATGGCTGATAGAACTCCGACCGTCGGGTCGGAGCCGGCGGAGGGGCAAATGAAGGTTTCGAGATAATCAGAACTAGGATTGAAGAGAGGTATACCTGATGGTCCTAGATTAATACTAAGCTCCATAAGGTGAGGTCGATGGGGGTCGTCGCCTCTACCACACCGCGGAAGGCGGGGAGGCTCAAATGCGGCGGAGGTCCGGCCACGTGCTTCGAGCGTCGGCTGCAACCACTCTCTCCGGCCACCAAAGGGTTCTTCCGAAAGCTGTCACCAAGGGGAAGGTCTCTAGGGTAGAAAGAGGGAGTGCGTCGCGAGCTGCGGAGCTGGGAAATGGAATGGAGCTTTTATAGCACATCCCAGGTGGTGAAGAAGATCGGGTACGGGTACGCGAACCGAGGAAGATCTGCTCTTCCCTAGGGATCCACAAGGGTCGTGGATCCAAGGGGAAGAGGTGGATGGTGGAATCGGAGCGAAAGGTGGAGGGATATGAGTGAGAAAATCCCGAGAAGAGGAGGCGCGACTCGGATTCGGGCGAAGAAGGGTCCTGGAGGGGGAGTTGACCGGGGTCAACATCCCTCCTGGACCAATCAGAAAATTCCTGATAAAAAATTAATTGTAAAACAATTTAAAAATAGAAAACGATTTTATTCAAAATATGTTCAACATGAAAAATGTTTATTAATTTTCAAACTATTTTTAGTGATTTTTATTTATTTTTATGAAAAATAAATTAAGGTATATACAATATATTATATTATATACATGTATAAAATACCTATGTATTATATATTATTATTTTTATTTTCTTATTTTTGTGCAAATACTCTAATTTTATATTTATTTATTTATTTACAAAGTAAAATTTAGAGTATAAAATAATTTTTATTTATTTATATTGACTGTTTACAAGAGTGAAATAAATAGATATATTATTCATATATACATGTATTATGTACAAGGGTGAGAGAGAAATTATTTTGTTTTTATTTTTAATTTATTTTTCTAATTTTTGTTTTATTTTTGGAAATATATACAAGGTAATAAAAACACATTTTTATTTTTATTTTTGTGAAAATAAAATATATGTACATATAGAAGGAATATACACAAGGTAGAGAGGCCCCATCTCTCTTTACTTATTTTATTTAGCGATCAGGCCCATATTGGGCCCTCTCTTGGGTTTAGGTCACTCAATGTTTATTCTAAGTATTTCCTTCTTTTCTTTATTTTTTATTCTTTTATTTTTGCACAAATACATGCTAATTACTGATATTTACAAAAGGCATGCTTATTGGTAACTTATTGTATTTACAGCTATCTACATGGTATTTTGCCAAGATTTTTAGCTAAAATAAAAGAATAAAGAGTGATGAATGAGTATTCATCACCCCCTATACTTTACTTTTGCTAGTCCCTTAGTAAACACTTATTTGAAAAAGAAGTGAAAAAGAGAAAGGAAAAGAAAAAGAAGAAAAAGAAGGTGAATCAAGGCTGATTATTAAACTTGTCTTCATTAGATTGAAGTATGGAGCTCAATCAGATCTTTGGATTATTAGTTTGTCGGAACCTTATTTGGACTTAGGTTTAAAACTCAACAGCCTCTAAGTTCCACTAATCTATAGTCAAGACTCCTCAACAATCCAGATCAGAACAAGTCTACATACACAAACTCTGATGACCATGAATCTTTTCTTGTACAGTGTAAGTGATATGTAGCTCCCACCTTAGAAATGGCAAAGTGACAACCCCCCTAAACAAGGTAACTCTAATACCCTAGTCTGGCAACTCTTTCCTCGAGGAGCGGGGTATTCCCTTCTAAGTTCAAGTTCAACCGCTCAAGAAGAGGAGGAAGAAGAGAATGGACCATGGCCAGTGTAGCCATATATCCTAGGGAGCTCAACTAGTGTAGCTAAGTCTCCCTGCTGCAAGCTTCATGAGATGGGTATGGGTAACATAAGCTTTGCTTTATTTGACTATATACACTCCGGTGGGTATTTCATTTTCTATCAGACCCACCACTTTTTTGGAGTTTTTCTTTTTGCACATTTTTTTGATGTGCATATGTACAACATATCTACATGGTGCAACATATATACGTAAGGAGTTTTTCCTCTTGAGCCAGCAGACTATCCCTCTTTTGAAGCTTTATTGCAAACCACAACTCCTGTCTTTAGACTTCACTGCTACCAGACCAAGTTGAGACGGACTTCCTTCACTAAAAGAAGAAGAGAGGTTCCGCCTAGAAGTACTACCCTCATATGCTACCCCAAGTCAAAGAAGACTGCCTCCTCACCACCTCATCCGTAGAGAGCTAGGTGTAAAGTGCTGGTGCAAGTAAAGCCATTGTCTGTGAGAGTCATGTGTGTGTTGTTAAGTGTTCAACTTAGGCTCATCAAGATGACATATGATCATAACCTAGTGGACTCAAAGAATTAAGTCACCATGGACCTAAAAAGTCTCAATCCTAAGCCCTCTAAGGTTCCTCTTAGAAATTAGGTGGATTAAGATCTTAACCAAGCTCCATTTTCCAGTTTAATTCCAGGATAGTTTAAATGTCAATTATAATTTAAGAAAATCTGTACAAGTATATACAAAGATGAAATTTTTACAAAATTTTTGAAAATGTGCAAAATTTTTGAAAAATGTTTGAAAACATGGATGTATGCATGAATGCAGAAGTTTTGCAAAATATTTACACACATTTACACAAGGATTTTTGCAAACTTTTTGTTTTTCAAACATTTTAGAAAAAGTTTGTACTATATACATAATTTTGATATCAAATTATTTACAAAATCTTTATACAAAACATTTTTACAAACATTTTTACAAAAATAATTTTATAAATAGAGGAAAGGGAGCCTACTTTGTGAAGTAGGTAACCTTACCTACTTCACATCCAATTTTTGCAAATTTTTTTTTTGAAAAATACCATCATAAATTTTCATAATTATATCCCTCTAATATGTCTTTCAAATTTCGATGGAAACAGAGACTCCTACGACCTCCATCCAGACAGTCATTTTTAATGGTCACAGATTTGTTGTATTTTACATGTTATGGATGAAGGCCGTAGGAGTCTATGTTTCTGATGAAATTTGAATGACATATTAGAGGGATATAATTATGAAAATCCACGGTGGCATTTTTCAAAAAAATAAAAAAATTTGCAAAAATTAGATGTGAAGTAGGTAAGGTTACCTACTTCACAAAGTAGGCTCCCTTTCCTCTTATAAATAGCTATGTATGTGCAATAAAGAATTTTATTTACAAGAAAAATTTTAAATTTTTATGGATTTTTAAGGATTTTAGCCATTTTATTTATTAACACACTCACACAAAGTATGAGTTATGGCTAAAGTATATGTGAAATATACGACACCCCCTATACTTAGCTCGAACGATGTCCTCAGAGTGAATCAAGAGCGATGAAGAAGACATAACTCGTGCTTAGTATAGGGAAGTGAAAAGAAAACCTATACTACAAAGATGAATCAAAGAATAGAATGGAAAAGAATCTCGGGGTTTCCCCCTATACTTAGGATCAAGTAACCCTAAGTATAGCAGACTGTACACTAAGGGAAATCCGAGTGGGAGAATGTACAGGGTCTACCTCCCCTATACTTAGGGTAAAATATCCCTAAGTATAGGCAGCAAAACATAGGTAGAAAAGAATCAAAAGGAAATCAAAAGTCTCACCCCCCTATACTTAGGGTAAAGTACACCCTAAGTATAGCATAATCAAGGATGCACATGGGGTGTTGGACTGAAGAATAGTGTGATATGGACATCTGGATATATACAAGGCGGGAGAACAGTGAAAATCAGGCGTGAGATGCAATAGATGTGAGTCAAGAGACCACATCTCACGCAAAATGAATAGGGGCGACGTCAACGACCAGCAGCTCATGATCTAGATATGGTTTGAGCCGCTGCCCGGTAACTCGAAAGGTAGACTCAGATGTCAACTCGGATATGTTGATGCTTCCATTGTCATGTACCTTTCGGACCAGGTATGATCCCTTCCACTTGCTCTGTAATTTCCCTGGAAATAAACGAAGCCTAGCATCGAACAACCATACTCTCTGTCCTGGCTCAAACTGCTTGTGGCTGATATGAGAATCATGCCATTCCTTCACTCTCTCCTTATATTGTAGGCTGCTTGAAAATGCTGCATCTCGAAGCTCCTCCAGGGCTCCCAACTCTGCCGTCCTCTGATCTCCTACACTCACTGGATCTAGAAGTATATATGTGACTGCCCAAAGTGACCTATGTCTCAGTTCAACAAGTAAATGGCATGGCTTGCCATAAACGAGGTGAAAGGGAGATGTACCCAAAGGTGTCTTGAAGGATGTCCTATACACCCACAAGACCGAGTCCAAAATCTGTGACTAATCCTTTCGGTCAGGGCGGACGACCTTGTGCAGAATAGTCTTGATCTCCATGTTCGACACTTCAGCAAGACCATTGGTCTGAGGTGTAGCTACTCGATGGTCAATGCTGAACTCGCTAGCAAGGGCCTTTACCTTGTCGTTGACGAAATGAGACCCCCCGTTGGATATCAATACTCTAGGCACCCCGAACCGTAAAATGATATTCTTCCTCAAGAATCGTCATACAGTCCTAGCATCTGCGGTTCGGGTGGGGATGGTCTCAACCCAACGACTCACATAATCAATAGAATGTACTCGAATCCCTGACTCTTAGGGAATAGACCCATGAAATTGATGCTCCATACGTCAAAAACCTCACAGAAATAAATGGGCTGTATCGGCATCATATCATGCTGTCCACAAGTGCCCATCCTCTGACAGTCAGTACACCTCTTCACGATTTCATCAGAATCCTTGAAGAGGGTAGGCCACCATAGGCCGGATTGGAGCACTTTCTGTGCCGTTCTCCTCCCAGAGTGATGTCCTCCTGCCTCAAGATTGTGACAGTAATTGAGGACGCTATGGTGCTCCTTCTGAGGAATGCACTGATGCTAGACGCTATCCCCTCCTTCATGATAAAGGACGGGATCTTTCCAATGGTAGAACTTGGCCTTCATAAGGAAGGTCTCAAGTCGCTACATGGGCCAACCTTGTAGAACTTTCTTGGCAACAAGATAGTTCACAATGTCGGCGTACCAAGGGAGAGAGGCGATAGCAAGGATTGCCTCATCTGGGAAGGTCTCAGAAATAGGCTCAATCTGCTTAGAATCCTCAAGATGCTCTAATCGGGAGAGATGATCCGCCACCACATTCTTGACTCCAGGCTTATCCTTAATCTCTATATAAACTCATGGAGTAGAAGGATCCATCTGTTCAATCTAGCTTTGGCATCCTTCTTTTCCATGAGGTACCTGATGGCGGTATGATCAATAAAAATGGTCACCTTAGATCCAATGATGTATGATCTGAACTTATCTAGGGCAAACACTATGGCTAGCATCTCCTTCTCAGTGACGGTGTAGTTCCGTTGAGCGGCATCCAAAGTAAGGCTAGCGTAGTATATGACAAATGGTACTCCATCCCTCCTCTGTCCCAGCACGACCCCTATGGCAAAATCAAAGGCATCCTTCATGATCTCGAATGGGACAGACCAATCAGGCGGCTAGAGGACATGAGCCTCAACAACTAGACTCTTGAGAGTCTCAAATGATGCTAGACACTTATCATCCACAATGAACTTGGTGTTTTTCGTGAGCAAATCAGTCAATGGCCGGGCAATCCTGCTGAAATCATGAATGAATCATCGGTAGAAACCGACGTGTCCCAGAAAAGACTGTAACTGTCGCAAGTTGGACGGTGGACTGAGTTTCCTAATGATATCCACCTTGGCTAGATCAACCTCCATGCCCCTATTGGAGATGATATGGCCAAGCACCGTCCCTTGAGTCACCATGAAGTGACTCTTCTCCCAAGAAAGCACAAGATGGACCTCAATGCATCGTTGAAGGATGCGGTCTAGGAAGTCAAGACAAGCATCAAACCCATCGCCATAGAACGAAAAGTCGTCCATGAAGACCTCCAAGCACTCACCCACCATGTCCGAAAAGATGGACAACATGCACCTTTGGAATGTCGTCGGGGCATTACATAGACCAAAGGGCATCCGTCTGAAAGCATATGTCCCAAAGGGACAGGTGAATGTAGACTTGTACTGGTCTTCGGGCGCAATGGCCACCTGATTATATTTGGAGTACCCGTCCAGAAAGTAGTAATGACTCTTCCCGGCTAGCCTCTCTATACTCTGATCAATAAAAGGCAGCGGGAAATGATCCTTCTTGGTGGTCTGGTTCAATCGTCTGTAGTCCACACAGACCCTCCAAGAAGTGGGTACCCGGGTAGCGATCTCCTCTCCAGACTCACTACCAACTGTGGTGATGCCCGTCTTCTTGGGCACCACATGTAACATACTGACCCATTTGGAGTCGGAGATGGGGTAGATAAAGTCGGCGCTCTACCATTTCGAAATCTCCTTCATGACAACCTCTCGAAGGTTCGGGTTCAGCCGCCATTGGAACTCATGCGACAGCTTCGCGTCCTCGTTGAGATAGATATGGTGGGAGCACATGGACGGACTTATCCCCTGGAGATCAGCTACGCTCCATCCTATCGCCTTGCGGTTCTTTTCAAGAACCCCCATCAGACGGGATTCTTACTCTCCAGTCAAATCCGTTGAGATAATGACTGGGTGCATCTCATGCTCACCCGCAAGGAACCTATACTTCAGCGATGATGGCAAGGGCTTCAGCTCTGGACAACTGGGTGCTGGCGGATCTTGCCTCTGAAATGTCTGAGTGAATGCGACCAAATCTGCATGGGAGAATGAGAACTCTCGCTGAAAATTAGAATCTGGTGAAGACTGCTCTGCTGGTATATCTCTGCTCTGAATGGGATCAGCCTCCACCCTAGGTGCTGCCTCTGTGGACGTCAGATCTGAATCATATCATCGAAATCGGCCCAATCAATATCTGACTCCGAGGGATCTGAATCTGTATCACAAACATCAACTGCCTCGGTGTCGGGAACATGATCTGTTGCCTCATATGTGTCCTTTGCCAGGAATGTGCTCTCCAAGCTCTCCTCTACTAGAATCTGCGCATCAGCGGGATCTGAAGGTGAGAGAATGGTTCGTGAAACAGGGTCTGACCAAACTGCCTCATCATCAATGATCACAAAATCACACTCCTGGTGGTCGTCTCGCTCTACCTCCATCATCTGCTCTGTATCTGTAGGCGAGTTTGAGCAAGCTGAATCTCTGGCTCTAGTCTCCTCGATCGTCTATACTCTCGCCCTTGACGCGAAAGTATACCTTTCCGCTATCATGATCGGACACTGCCTTAGCTGTGGCCAAGAACGGGCATCCTAAAATGATGGGGGTATCGGTCACGGACTCAGGGATCTCCGTGTCCAACATAATGAAGTCCACAGGGAATTTCAGGCCCTGAATCGTGATGCATTTTCAGGTGTAATGAAAAATACCAAAAAATTAAGAATTTAAGAATACATTATCCGACCCTAACATTGTTGAAGTTATTGAAAATCTTATGCTTGAAATGTCATTGATGAAGGCCATGAAATACATATCAGCAGTGATGAAATGTGTGAAAGAGGCATGTACCTCCATGCATTAGAGCTGCAAAAATAGACACAACTGAGGAGAGAAACATGTCCTAACAATGGCCACCGTGAACGCGATCAGTGACCTTCCATAGAAAAAGAAAGACAAAGAAACACCTCTCATCAGACGTTAGATTTTTTTATCAATTCTTCAATTAAACTAGCTTGATAGTGAATCTTCTATAAACCTCATGCTCTCCTCCTTGCTTAAAGAATTTGAGCTAGGACCGCTTAAGCCTACTCGTATGATCCTCCAGTTTGCTGATAGATCGATCCAGAGGCTCATAGGTTTTCTATATGAGATTATCATGATTGTGCAGGACATGCACTTCCCAGTGGATTTTATCATCTTAGATATGGACTCTCTTGCACCGTCACTTCAAACCTCGATTATTCTTGGTCGATTGTTCCTTCGAACTATCGAAGCGATCCTCCTGACTACGTGTCTGGAAAGATTACATTTTGCTCCTACAATGATAAGGTGACAATGGACATGACCAATGAACCTAAAGCCACATCTGACGAAGGGAAGTCATCAACAACTGAAGATTGTGACATAATTGATATCAGTGACCAACAACTTTAGCATAGGAAGTGCTCTCTTCAGAGGAGAACCTAGAAAGCACAATCGACCCTTGCTTCTTTACCAATTGGGAGGCAGAAATAGAATCACTGATCAAATTATTTGAAGTTTCATGCAAAGCCAAACATGAGGAATTCATTCTAGATATGATCGGTATATTTTTATCAGAATGACAAGTGATAGATGTAGACAACACCTCATTGATCTCAACAAACCATCCATCTACCAACACTATTTTGGAAGTGTCTATGGAGAAGACACCACAATTACCTGAATTAAAACAAATCCAGGAAGGTCTAACGTACGTTTTCCTTGTGGGTGAAGAGAACATGTATCTAGTCATCTTCATCAATAGGCTAATTCCGGATCAGGAATCTTGACTTCTCAAGGTTCTAGAAAAGAACCACAAGACAATTGTTGGAAAATATGGGATCTCCGAGGGATAAATCTGACCTTGTGTTCACACCACATTTATCTTGAAGATGACTGCAAATCATCTCGAGAATTCTAGAAAAGATTAAATCCTAATCTCCGAGACATAGTAATGAAGGAAATCACGAAATGATGTGAAACGAGCTTTATTTATCCCATCTTTGACTCAAAATGAGTGAGCCACGTGCATGATGTTCCAAAGAAATCATGGCTCACTGTGGTTAAGAATTATCGAGGGCAGGGGATTTTTACTCGAGTACCAACATCAAGGCACGTGTGTGTTGATTATCGTCACCTGAATGAAGCAACGAAGAAGGACCACTTTCCTCTACCGTTCATTGACCAATACTTGAAAGATCGGCTTGAAAGGAGTTCTTTTGTTTCTTAGATGGGTACTCTGGGTACAACCATGTGGCGATCACCCCAAGGATCAATAGAAGACAACATTCACCTGCACATTCAACACTTATGCTTTTCAAAGAATGCCCTTTGGATTATACAATGCTCCTGTCACAATCCAAATGTGTATGCTTGCGATCTTTGTCGATATAGTCAGGAGTTTTCTCAAAGTTTTCATGGATAATTTCTCAGTCTATGGTGACGGTTTCGATTCATGTCTTATGCACTTAGACAGAGTACTCTAAAAGTACCATGAAGTGAATTTGGTCCTATCATGGGAAAAGAGCCACTTCATGATCACTGAAGGTATTGTACTAGGCCATGTCATTTTCAATCGAGGCATGGAAGTCGACCCGACAAAGATGGATGTTATTGCCAAACTAGAGCTACCTTTAAATGTCAAAAATGTAAGGTCATTCTTTGGGTATGTTGGATTTTACAGAATATTCATCAAGGACTTCAGCAATCTTGCTCGACCTCTTATAGAGCTAATATACAAGGAGATCGAGTTCATTGTTGATCAGAAGGTTCTCCTATCATTTTATCAATTAAAAGACTTTGTCACTCATGCTCTAGTCCTACAGCCACCCGATTTATCTCTTCCATTTGAGATCATGACAGACGCATCTGATTTCACAGTTTTGGTTGTCTTATGATAAAGAAGAGACAAGATGCCCTATGACATTTACTGTGCTAGCAAGACACTTGATGAAACACAGAAAACATTATACAGTAACAGTGAAAGAATTGCTGACAATTGTTTTCACTTTAGAAAAGTTCAGATCCTATCTTCTTGGATCAAAAGTTATTGTTTTCATTGGCCACTCCGTTATCAGATGTTTATTGCAGAAGAAGGATTCCAAATCACATCTACTCCTATGGATCTTTCTCCTACATGAATTCAATTTGAAAATCAGAGACAAGCTTGGAGTTCAGAATGTGGTAGCAGATCATTTATCCAGAATTGAATGCCAAGATACTCCGCATCGATTACAGAGACTTCCCTAATGAATAAATCCTCAGCATTGGTTCTCTCCCTTGGTATGTCGATATTGTGAACTACCTCGTCTCCAGGGTAGTTCCACAAGGTTAGACAAGAATAAAGAAGGACAAGTTTCTGTCCGATATCCATTTTTCCAATGGGAAGATCCATACCTATTCGGGGAAGGAGCATAATGAATATAGCGTCGTTGTATTCCTCAGGAGGAGTACACAAGTGTCCCTGAGCACTGCCATAAGCTCGAATCTAGCGGACATCATTTTGGAAGTCGAACCACAACAAAGATACTGTCGTGTATCCTCTAGTGGCCCATATTATTCAAGGATACCAATGAGTATGTCAAAGCTTGCACTGATTGTCAGAAAATAGAAACAACCCTTGGCATCAAAGATTTCATGCCACTTAAATTCATTCAGATATCTAATGTGTTCGATGCATGTGGAATTGATTTCATGTGCCCATTTCCTAACAGTCAGGGTTATGAATACATCCTGCTTGTCGTGGACTACGTGAGTCTATTGGTGGAAGCTATCTCTGCTTGAGCTGCTGATAGCTGTACAGTTTGTCAATTTTTGAATGATAACATCAGTTCACGGTTCGGGATATCGAAGATTCTGATCTCAGACAGGGGCAACCACTTTATCAATAAAGATGTTAAGAAATTAGCGAAGGAGTATGACATTGATCATCATGCCGCTTCTCCTTATCATCCTCAATCTAATGGACCGACTGAATTATCAAACTGAGAAATCAAGACAATCTTGCAGAAACTTGTGAGACCAGACCAAAAGAACTGGTCACAACTTTTGGACTCAATTCTCTAGGCTTGCAAAACCGCCTACAAGTCTCCCTTGGGTATGTTGGACTATCACCTTGTACGGAAAACATTACCACCTGCCTCTGGAACTCATTCACAAATCTCTTTGGGCAGTTAATATATGTAACCTCGGGTCCTCGACTAACAAAAAAGAGGTTAGAACGGAAAATTGGATCTGAACAAGTTCTTGGAATTCAGAGACTACACGTATGACAACAACTTAATAAGGAGAAGGTTAAACGCTAGCATGACCGGCATATTAGACGAAAGATCTTTGAGCCTCGATAGAAAATGTGGTTGTTTGATGTAAAGTTGAAGATATTTCCAAGCAAATTGAAAAGTAAATGGACATGACCTTACATAGTCAGAACTATGCGTGATAATGGAAGCATCATGATATCATAATTATTATTTAATCAAATATAATTTAAAACCCACCAAAAATAAAAAACTAATCAGAGAGGAACGATTGTTTTAGTGCGTGGTTCTAAATTGCTTTCAATAATCAATTAATTGTTATTTTAATATATGTGTCCTAAAATAAAATGAAAATGAAATGCATGAAAGAGAAAAAATGTGAATAAACTAATCAAAGAGGATAAAGATGAGGCACATGATCTGTGATTTTAAATAATTTAAATCCTCAAATAATATAGGTACTCAATCCTCAATTGAAATCACGAATTGATAGAGATGTTTGACTAAGAAATATATTCAATTTAAATTCCAACCTGCATGCTTAAATGATCAACTATTTAAATCGAACAAGCTCAGTAATCAATAGAATACTTTAAAGATAATCTAGCCTGATTCCCTTGAAATTTGTTCCTGAAATAAATAATCCTTAATCACAATGATCATTAGGGAAATAATTCATTAATCATTCTCCTCTAAATTCCTACAAATTAAATCCATATCCTCAAACATGGAATTTCACAAGTATGTCAAATTGGACTGGCATATCTTCTCTAATGATTCCCTAATTTGATTGAGCCCCAAAGGACTAATCAAATTAAATCTCCTCCAATGAACCCCTACAGATCGAATCGGTTATTTCTCAAGATAAATGTGGTACAAAATGTCGAAGATTAGCCTGCATAAATCATCATTCAATAATCATCATCATAATAAGCTTCAGATCAGTTCACAAGTTAACTAAAATGATAGAGCACTATTATATCTTCAAAATGACATATTGTGCATAAAAATCAGAGTTCAAATGAGAGAGTTATGCTATAATGAAATTGCAGCAATAAAATGTAATAAAAATAACATTTTTCTTCTCAAGAGTCCCTAAAGAGACTTATCTATAATATAGGAACCCGCTTGGGTTTTTGTGCAATTTCTTCAAGGCGGTCACGTGTTCGTCATGTGACGTGGGTTGATTCTGTAATTTCTGGAGAGGGCAGGGGCCTTCGTGCAAAGTTACCCTACAACACGTGTTGCGTACGTGTTATGCAGGCTCAGTGCAAGGCACATGCTCGGGTAGAGGCGAGGCTCGGGCTCGATCGTCGAGCCTCCAGGTGGTTAGCTGCACGAGCTTTGGGTGTGGGTGGAGCTTTGGATACCCAAGTCTGAGGTTCGACAAAGCTTCGATAGAGCAGGAGCGGCGTGGTGCTTGTCGAGCTGTTGGATCAAGGGCTAATGCCCGATCCAATGGTTGCTGGAGGGAGGCGGCTAGCGCAGGCCAGATTGGCATCAGGAGGAGGGCGGCAGTCAGCGATGGTCGAAGTCGATGGTAGGCGCAAGTGTCTAGGGCGATGCGATCGACGAAGGGGATGAGCGAGGCAGAGACGTGACCGGTGGTTAGCGTTTAGGGCGGAGGGCGACGACGAGCATCTGCAGGGGCTAACTGAAATCAAAGAAGAAAAAAGGGAGGGATGGTGCTCCTGCACAGATGGGAGAAGAGGAGCTAGAGCTCCGACCTTTACAAGGATGGAGGTGGAAGATATGAGATATAGAGGTGAAGCGACGAGGGGAAAGTGCAGCAGCTTCGATGGTGGTGGAGCAACCTAAGGGGGCAACGACCGTAGGCGAAGTTGGGGAGGGCGAAGGTGAAAGGCGGTGAGGTGGGCGATGTGAAGAGGAGGTAATGGTGGTGGGACGCGACCAAGGTAGAGGAGGAAAGCAAGAAGAAGAAGACTAAGAGGAAGGATGAGAGGGGTACTACCTGAGACTGGATGAAGGGACACCTATAGATGCTGGATCATGGTGCTCTGGGTGTTGTCGCTCAAAGTCGCCGGCGTGCGACGAGCTTGGCTGCGGTGGTGTGTAGAAGCTACAAGGATAGAGGCCTTCGGATCATACTCCCCTTTTACATCTCATCTTTGCTAGAGGTGGAGCTCATCGTCTAGTGTCAACAGAAGGGGAGGTCGGGGCCGGAGATGTAGGGTAGAAGTTGGTGGATGGGGTACGAGGAGGGCAATAGTGGAGGATAAATAGGAGAGGAGGAGCAGTTATTGAGGAGGAGGCAATGGTGTCGTGGGGGAGCGGAGGCAGCGGAGGCATTGCGGGAGAAGGGGAGGTGGAGGGACGATGAGTTGAGGAGGTGGACGGAAGAGGAACAAACAAAAAGGAGCAGGCAAGGTAGCCACGAGGAGGAAGGGGAGAAGACAGAGGTCATGTGCGCATCATGTGCCTGGGAGGAGGGAGGATGGCACGTGCGGTGCACGTGCCAAGGGAGAGTGAAGACAGGTGCAGGGTCATGTGCTACGTGACCTAGGCTTGGAAGAGAGAGAGAGAGAGGTAGAGAGAGAAGAGAAAGAAAGAAAAGGAGAGAGAGAGAGAGAGAGGAAAGAGGGAAGAAAAGAAAGAGAGGGAAAAAAAATAAAATTTAAAATAAATATTAAAAAATGAAAATAATAATAATAATAAGGATATGGATAAAAATAAAAAGTAAATAAAGATAAAATAATAAAAAATATTAAAATAATAGAAATTAAAATAAAAAAGAAATAGTAAATGAAGTCAAATAAAAAAGTGGTCAACACGAAAGTTGCTCGTCTCGACGAGATCTACAACTTTTGTAAAGGATCCAAAATCAAAAGAAGTCAATTGTATAAAAAGTATTTTTGAGGTACTCTATAGATAATAAAACACTGAATTTTGCTGGCTTAATTTATATACATAATTAACATATTTTTTATGGATTTTTTATAGGTTAGAAAAAGGAAAATAAAAATAATGAAGATAAAGTATGTACAAAATATACAATGTCAGATATTTTTTATTTCTTTTAATTTTGCTCTTTTTTATGGATTTAATTCTTTATATCGTGTTAGTTAATTAATCAAAGAATAATTTAGAGAAAGAATTAGGTTAAAATATTGATTATTTACACACAAAATAATAGGTTCAAAAGCACATGTTATTTATTTACACCCAGACTTATATCGCTTACGATGCAGAGCCCTTTTTGAGGTACTAGCCCAACTCATTGGTACTAATTAGATTTGGTCCAATTGGATACTTTGAAAATGGTTGGGAGAGCTCGCCTTTGATAGAAGCTCTTTGTAATTTGACTCCGTGTTTGAGAGCTCTTTTCTTTTAATATTTCTTTTTTTCTTTTTGGTTAGCCCCACTGATTTTACCAAAAGTTGGCACACACTGATCTGCAATTATTTAGTTTCATCACACCCTAGCACATAGGTCAATATCAAAAGGTAACATGAGAACTTGTTCACATAATGACTAGGGTTCGCTGGCACTCATGTTTCATGAAGTTTTTATCGACTTTATCCCATCCTCGAGTATCATAAAATCAGGTCTAGACTCAAATATCAAGTCCCAGTTCCTCAAGTGAAGTCTCAACTCATCTCATCATTCATGCAGGTGTATATCTGATGTGCTGATCATATTCTTAAAGGTATAGATTAAGCACACAATATAACACTCACATCTTTCAAACCAGGGAAGTGTGGATTATTAATTCTAAAACCCTAATGACTAAGGCCAATTAACTATGAATCAAAGGACCTTAAAAAATCGAGTTTATTTCATTCCTTAAGTCTTGAGTGATAGTGAAAATGTCAGGGATAAACCCTTAAGTTAGTTTTGTTTTGTTTTTGTTTATTTTGTTATTGTTATTGTTATTGTTTTTTAGCTTGTTATACCCCTTAATTTTGAAAACATGTATTATTTATACAAAGAATTTGTATATTATACATAATACACACAACTTCTACCCTTACCGATTTTTAATGAAAATAATTAAAGTAAGAGCTATGGATAAAGTATATAAATATATATACACACAAACACCCCCTATAATTAGTTTGTGCTATGTCCTCATGGCACAAAGTGCAAGAATACATAGCTCGTACCAAGCATAGCCGAGTGAAAATAAAAGGAAGTCGACTCACCCCTATACTTAGGCTTTTGAGGGCCTAAGCATAACATAAGAGCAAGGAATGGGGCGATCGAGGGTGAGAAGAAAGAACAGAAATGATCTATACACAATGATATCGGTCCCCCTATACTTAGGCTTAGGTCAGCTTAAGTATGATCGAGCAATCATAGGTGGAGGACCGAGTGGATCAAGGAGTGGATATACAAGTGATCAGTTGAATCTTCTAGTTGCAATGAAAAGGATGGCTTCATTTATCAAGGTTTCGTATGGGCCAATGCAGTCTTTCATTTGATTATGTGCTCTATTTGAAGGATTTCTGTTCAACCTATACCAACTGCTCATGTGATTCGACGAAGTGGTTAAGCAGATGTCCATTGACCAGGGAAGTCCGTGTACTGTCTATTGTCTCGGAGTTTGTGACACTGCCATTATTGTGTACTTCCCTAACAATTAAAGGTCCCATCCATTTCGATTTTAGTTTGCCTTAGAAAATTTTCAACCTTGCATTAGACAACCGTATTTTTTGCCCTGGGATGAAGCTCTTTGTTCTAATGTGCTTGTCACGCCATCTCTTTACTTTGTCCTTATAGATTGCTGTTCTCATATGCATGACTTCTGCTTTCCGAAAGCTCATTTAAATCCACATCTATGCTCTTCTTTCCTTAGTGACAGTTCCAATTGATCTTTTTGATTGACCATTCTGATCTATGCACTAATTCTACGGGCAAATGACATGATTTTAGAAATACCATCCTAAACGGGGAGGTTCCCAATGGGATCGTATAATCCGTCCTGCCATAAAACTTGGTCCAGGAGTTGAGACCAGTTCTTCCTGTCAGGGTGGACTAGCTTCTGTAAAATTCCTAGAACATCTATATTTGACACCTCTGTCATGCCATTAGATTGTGGGTGGTAAGGACTAGCGACATGGTGCTCGATGCTGTAGTCCTTATTCAACTTCTTCACCTTCCAATTGACAAAGTGGCTACTCCCGTCAGATATCAGAACCTTAGGGATCGTAAACCTTAAAATAATATGATCTTTCAGAAATTTACAAACAGTTCTATTATCTGCGGCTCGAGTAGGGATAGCCTCTACCTACCTTGATAATAGTCTACCACGAGTAGAATATATTCAAATCCATAGATGTGAGGGAATTTGCCCATAAAATCAATGCTCCATGCATCGAATACATCACAATTGATCACTGGTTGCATAGGCATGGCATCTTTGGGACTAATGGTCCCTCCCATTCTCTGACAGACCGGGCATGACGTGACAAAATTGTAGGCATCCTTAAACAAGGCCGGCTAATAAAATCCACATTGTAATATTTTCTCAGTGGTCTTCTTCCCGAAATGGTGTCCTCCTGCCTCCAAGGTGTGGCATAGAGTGATAACCCTTTGTTATTCCTCTTGAGGAATACATATTATCCATATATAACCTGGTCCTTCAAAGAAAAGGAACGGATCCTCCCAATGGTAGTGTTTGGCTTCTGACTTTAGTCGGTCAATTCTGCTCTTAGGTCAACCCTGGGAACTTTCTTAGAGACAAGATAGTTAACCATGTCGGCATACCATGGGAGGGAGTCAATAACAGAAATTGACTCGTCTGAGAAAGATTCACGGATCGACATTGAATCAGGGATCTTATTTTGTTCGATCCAAGATAGATGGTCAGCCACCACGTTCTTTACTCTAGGTTTATCCTTAATCTCCAAAACAAATTCCCGAAGTATAAGTATCCATCTAAGAAGACATGCCTTTGCGTCTTTCTTTGCCATTAAGTATCGGATGGTCAAATGATATGTGTACACTGTCATCTTAGATCGTAAAAGTAGAGATCTAAATTTTTCTAAGGCAAAGACTACAATAAGAATTTCCTTTTCTGTCATAGTATAATTTTTCTGAGCTGGATCGAAACCTTTGCTTGCATAGTGAATATCATAAGGGATCCCATCTCTCCTCTATCCTAGCACAACCCCTACTGCAAAATCAGAGGCATCGATCATGATCTTGAAGGGAAGAGACCAGTCGGGGGCTTGTAGGACAGAAGATTCCATGATCTTTCTTTTGAGTAGCTCGAAGATCTCAAGACACTTATGATCTACAATGAACACAATGTCTTTCCCTATGAGCTCGGTCAATGATCGGGCCATTTTTGAAAAATCTTTAAATCTTCGATAAAATCTGGCATGCCCTAGAAAAGACTGAACTCTCTTGTTGTTGGTTGGTAGTTCGAGCTTCTTTATCAAATCCAGCTTGGCTGTCTCGACCTCCATTTACTTCTTGGAGATGATGTGCCTCAACACGATGCCCTCCTTTACCATGAAATGACTTGTCTCCTAGGAGAGCACCAGATTAACCTCCCTACATTTCTCGAGGACTCAATCTAGATACGCGAGACAATCATTGAATGAACCACCATGGATCGAGAAGTCATCCATAAATACTTACAGGAAATCTCCAACCATTTCGGAGAATACCACAATCATGCACCGCTGAAAAGTGTCAGGGGGTTGCATAGCCTGAAGGCACGTGCTTGAAAGCGTAAGTATCGAAGGGAAAGTGGATGTTGTCTTTTCCTGCTCCTCATGACGATGGCTACTTGGTTGTAGCTCGAGTACCCGTCTAGAAAGCAAAAGTATTATCTTCCCACCAATCTCTCCAAAATCGGATCAATAAAAGGCAGTGGGAAGTGATCCTTTTCGTTGCGGCATTCATGCATCTGTAATCCACACAGATGCGCCATGACGTGGGTACTCGTGTCATGATCTTCTCTCCCTACTCATTGGTGACAATTTGGAGTCCCGACTTCTTTGGGACTACGTGTAAAGGTGACACCCACTCGGCATCTGAGATGGGATAAATGAACCCTGCTCCACACCATTTTTCTATCTCAGTCTTAACCACTTCTCATAAATTTGGATTCAGCCTATGCTGGAAATCACAGGAGGGTTTAGCATTGACCTCAAGGTATATATGGTGTGAGCAAAGAGTTGGGTTAATCCCTTGGAGACCCAACAATCTCCAGCCTATTACCTTGAGATTTTTCTTTAATACTCTTAGCGAGCGGATTTCTTGCTCTTCGGTCAGATGTGAGCTAATGATGACCGAAAACTTTCCCTTAAGTCCCGTAAGGAATGCATATTTGAGAATATGGGGAAATGGTTTGAGCTCAGGTATATCAATATTATCCAAGAAATTCGATCCTATCACTATTGAATTTGGTTGTGTTGTATGGATCATGTGTAACATCATTTGCTACCAACTGAATGACTTCGGGAGTCGGATTGCCAAATATATGTCATATTTCGGCAAATGCCACATCCGACCCATCTTCCTCACTCTGGGATTGTCCTAAAAGAGATGGGACTGAAAGGTCTATATAGACCTCTGAGTCTCTGGGAGTGTAGGATGATGCGAAGAGAGTGTTTTCTTGAATGACCTGGCAGACTAACTGATCAACAATGTCCTGTCCACATGAGAGTGATTCTATGATTATGATTGGGTTATGTCTCCAAGACCCAACTGTTGTTATTGTACTACAATCTACCTTTGACTCGGAATCTTTTGACTCGGTGTTGGATTCTGTATCAGGTCTGTGGAATCTAGTCTTCTTCATTTCTAGTTCAATATCTCCAAATTGGATTTTTCCCGAAGTATAGTCAAATAGGGCTCCGACATACTAAGGAAGGGCCTCCCTATGATCATCTGGGAATCTTTCCAATTCTTACGGACATCCATGCTAAGCATTGTGAAATTCACTAGATAATTCTATCCCTTGATATTGATTACAATGTTCCTAATCTCGCCCTTGGGTCTCTTAATTGATGTATCAACAAATTTAAGTATGAATCTCGACTTCCTAAGAGGTCCCAAATTAAGATGTTCATAAAGTATGGTGGGCATGAGATTGATAGAGGAAATATTGTCTAATAGAGTTCTAGAAAACGTGATCTCATCGATCTGGCTAGTCATGAAGTGTACACCCGTGTCTCTTCTTCCTTGGAAGCTCATTTCTGATTAAACGAGATGTAGCTATGGAGAGGATATGTTTTTTTGTTCGGTTTGAGTTCTTTCTGTTGACCCTTGTTGGTGTGCATCTCACCT
Organism: Ottelia alismoides; assembly: GCA_037367405.1. Taxonomy (NCBI): domain Eukaryota; kingdom Viridiplantae; phylum Streptophyta; class Magnoliopsida; order Alismatales; family Hydrocharitaceae; genus Ottelia; species Ottelia alismoides. The sequence goes on along the minus strand of JAZKJV010009941.1, from coordinate 121,004 downwards.
TAAGGTATTTTCTAAAAGGCAGATCTCTTTCTATCATCTCATCTAGTGATAAAGTGACCTTGATGTTTTCTCTAAAGATACTGGTCATCTCTTCACCATTTTTTTTGGTTTTTTAAGTTTTTCTTCTATCCAGCTATTAGAGCACAGGGGAAAGGGATCGAGTGATCATGATCAGGAACTGGATCATCACTTCTATTGAAAATGTAAGTTTGTAAATGACTCAGACTGATACTGACACTAGGACTTTAACTTGAACTAAGAAAAGAAAATAAAGCTTGTGGCTATGGGGGGTGCTGCTGGTGCGGTGAGTATTCCTCATATGATTAAGCCTCGCTTGATTCCAATGTGTTGTGGTGCTCCAATGTGTGGGGTTGTTGCTCACGTTTTTCTAGGGTTGGAAAATAATTGATGGAAAATATGTCGTTGCTGTCCCCAAAATCCCGTGACAAAGAAAATATATTTTTTTTTAATTTTTGCTACTTATTAACCTGTATAGCGGACATGGTCGAACTTAGGGAGGCTACAATTCTTGAGGGTTATTCAATTAATCGAAAATCAATTAAGAGAAAACAAGGATCTCAAAGGACAACTATCCTTGGTTTTTGTGATTTTTTGTATCTTTTTAATTTTTTTAATTTTTTATTTCTAATTTTTTTTGTATTTTCTGATTTTCAAATTTTTAGTGATTTTGATTTTGCAATTTTTTTTAATTTTCAAAAATAACATAAAGCAATATGCACAAGATAAGAAATATGCATACCAACTCCTTTTGTAATTTTTCAGTTAATAAAAAATACTCAGAAAAATACAGAAAAAATATTTTTGGGTTTTGAACGTTTTAAAATGTTTGTGAGAATTTTTATGGAATTTTCAGATGTTTTTGTATTTTTCTAAAAATCAAACAGTGAAAAAATGTGAAAATGTGCACAACCTGGAGTAATTTGCAACTTAAAAATACTTTAAGTGGCCAAAAACTCTTGGAAATTATTTTTATGACAAACTAAAGGAAAATATCTACAAACAGGAACTGAAACCACAATTTTTGGATTTTTGTAGAATTTTTTATGATTTTTAGAAGATTTTTGATATTTTTCAATTTTTTGGGTTTTATAAATAATTAATGCAAAAAAATTGGTCAGAAATTAAAAGATAATGAAATACAACTAGTCTAATTTTTTTGGAATTTTTGGAACAATATTTGAATTTTTATGAATTTTAGAATTTCAAACAGAGAAAAATGACATGTTTTTGATTTTTTTAATAATAATAAATGAAGGCAAAATCTAATGAAAATTTTATGCTAAGAAGATATGCACCTCAGGAATATAGCATAATTTTTGCAAGATTTATTGACCAAAGAAAATATTGATTTCAATATGAAAAGCAAGCAACATCAATGGCCTGGAAATTAAGAACTGAACTACAAATTATTAAATGTTTTTATGTAAAAGTTAATATGAAATAAAAATGGGAAAGAAAACACAACTTATCCACATGGGGCGTGCACTGCATGTGATGGCTCTTGTTGGCAGGGACTATTTTGCAATTGTGAAAGCCTTGGGGGCGAAATTGTAAATTTCCCAGTATTTTTGTTTTAAATACCCCTTAGGGTTTCTTCTCTTCTTTCTCAAGCAAAGCAGAAGGAACTTGGGGACCAGGCCGCCGCCGTCACGAAGGGGGTCGAGGGCTTCTTCTTTCTTCTCGTGCGGGCGGCGCGCAGTGGCGGCGCCGATGCGGTGGAGGGGGCCGACGATGTCGAGGAGGTGCCGCAGCACGTGGGAGCGCACGGGTGGAGGTACGACAGGCGGCACGTGGGGGCGGCGCTGGTGAGGAGGTGTCGCTGCACGCGGGAGCGCACAGGCGGAGGTACGACAGGCGGCGCGCGGGGGCAGTGCTGGTGTCACGGCGAATGGAGGAAGGTGGCACGCTGCCGCTTGGAGTTGCTGGAGATGGCGAGGTCTCGAGGCACGCACGACGCCACGCGCGTGCGTCGGTGAAGCTGCGGCGATGGAGCGCCTGGGCGATAGGGAGGTGCGACTGACGGCTATTAGCGTCACCGCCAGGCGCAAAGGAGGTCGGTTGGAGGGCTCCGAGCGGTGCGGAGGATGCCGCGACTGGTGGTGTTAATGACGAGGGCACGTCGGCGATGGGCGGCAGGGGGTGGCGACCCCGCTGCTGCTGTTGGACGATTTTTTTTTTGTAATTTTTTTTATTTGTGATGTAAACAGAAAATAAAGATTTTTTTAATTTTTTTTGTAAATCTGAAAAATAAGAAAAGAAAGGGATAAATAAATAATTTTTTTATTTTTTATATTTTTTTATTTTTATATAATCCTGCAAAACAAACGTTAAAGAACAAAAAGAAACAATTTTTTTATTTATTTACAAATCGGAAAAATGAATGGGGATTTGACGAAAGTGGAAGATTGAATCCAATTCTCCGACCACCGTGTGTGGTCAGAGTTGATAGATCGTGGGAGATAGAAATCGAAGGCAGAGAGATCGAGAAGATGAGATGAAAACTCGAATCGTTGGTGGATCAAATCATGATGTTGATTCTATGATCTAAAAAATGACTACAAAATAAAATTGCAACAATGAAGATACGATTAAACTAGATGAAATAAGAAGAAAAATGATGACAGATCTCATCTTAGGAGCGGAAAATGATCATGATCGCTTCAAAGAAGGCCGACTCGCTGTCACCGGACGGCTCGGAGGCTAGACACCTTTTCTCAACAAGAAAACTCTCGGAGATCGGGCTCCTCTCTCTAAAGATTGATCAAGTTGGAATGAGGAAGAAGGAGCCATATAAATAGAGAAGATAGAGATGAATTTTGAATTTTTGAATTTTGATTTTTTTGGTGGAAGAGATAAGAGATGAAATTTGAAATGAATTTTTCATTTTTTTCGGTGGAAGAGATAAGAGATGATAAGAGACAAAATAAAAGAGATAAAACTATGTACAAAATTATCAATTTTTTTGAATTTTCATCATTTTATTGATTTGAATTAAAAATGTTATTTTTTATTTTTTATGGAGGTTAATTAAAAATAACAACTATATACATATACTACATACATATGTGACATTATATACAAGGGTAAATGACGAAATTAGGCTTTTTTTTGTTTTTAATGAATATTATTTTTTTATCATTTTATTTTATTTTTAATTTAAAAATTAGTAAGAATATTTACAAATATATACAAATACAATATTTACAAAATACATGGGAAAATTGCACAAACCACCCCAGAAAACCGACTTTTCAACCGTAACTCCAAAAATTATGAAAATATAGCCATTTTAAAGATAATTTAATTTCGAATCCAATGGAAGTAAGATTATTCAATTTGAGCTCATATGGAGATGGAATTGGTCTTTCAATTAGTGCTTAGTGGCTTTTTCCAAGTGTGGCTACTTTTATTCTGTACAAGATTTAATTATGCAATCATTTTTAGTAATTAGAGCACATTTTTATTTACAACTTTGGTTTTGAATGTTATTTGATTTGAGGTCAATTAAGGTACAAATAAATTAGTGTCAGTTTTGTACATATATATACAAAATAAGTGAGAACACATTTTTTGGATTTTCTGGTTAAGGACCCTATCTCCCTCTACTTTATTCCTGGTCGATCAGGTCAAGTCTTGACCTTCTCTCGGGGTTCGGGTTAACCTATATACAGTCTTCCTTTTTTTATTTTCTTTTCTTTATTTTTACCTTTTTTTATTTTTCCTTTCTTTCTTTCTTTATTTATTTTATGTTAAAATTAGTCAGAAATGTACGATATTTACAGAGATGCAAGTTAGTAAGAATACAGAGTTAGTGTTATATGTAGGTGTTTTACAAGGGACTTTAAGGTAAAATAAATGAATAAAGATGACGAATCGCAGATTCATCAGTAGTATATCCTCCTCCTCTTCTTCCCCAGGTGTATGCATAGGTGCTGTCACTGGGGCTATGCCACCACATTCCTTAGCTTGATCAGGCATAGTTACAGTCTTTACGCTCCTGAGAGAAATATGATTTGTAACATCATGCGAAAAGCTCTCGTATTTTGGTAAAGAATATTATGAGATTGATACCTAATCTTTATGTCCAAGATTATTAGGGTTGGCTTGGACTTGAGCATGAATAGTAGTTTGGGATGCAATACACTCATATCTCCACTTGGAGAGCTGATTGGTAGCGACTCTCATATCATGAAGTTCATCCAGCACTCGCTGGAGTTCGGGAGAGATCGAAGAAGAAAACCCCTGGTCTTGCTCGGGCTGGGGCTGCTGGTATTGGCGTTGTAGGCCCTGGCGCTGGTATTAATGCTGCTATTGTGGTTGCGAGTTCTAAACACCCAGACGGTACTGCTGGAATTGACGTTGTTGCTATTGAGGTTGATAGCCGGGATGCGATTGTGGTGGATGAGGGTTCAGAGTAGAGTTGGATTCCGATTGGTTGACTGTATCTAGATTGCACTAGACTCCGTTTATCTCCATGACTTGTGGAGGTTCCTCGTAAACTGTTTGTGCATGGGTTTCTTCTATTTATTGAGCAAAGATTTGATCTCCACCCCAATGGCTTTGTTTCCCTACACCTTTCCCTTGGATGTAGTGAATTTGGTGAATGGGGGTAGGGGTGTAGTCAGAGTAGGTATCTTAGATATCATGTCAACAAGTTCTTTCATCTGCTTGGGTAATTTGGCCAGTTTCTCCATATCAGTTGACTTATGGAGTCCGTCCACCTTCTTATAATTATGTTCGACTATAGTTAGCTTGTCATCTATTATTCCCATATCTGTATTTTGGTCAGTTGACAGATTGTTCACAGTTTTCTTTGCTCCTTCTTTATATAAGAGAGAAAGGGAGCTGGCCATGTAGGCCCATCTTGTGCTTTTATGCCCAACTAGATTCTGTTGATTTCTCGAACATCTTGTAAATTGTGTCCTTGTGATGTCCCATGTAGCTCCCTCTACAAGAGGCACTCACTAACCCTTGCTTCTCAAGGTTCAACACACTAACAAAACTCTGGACCAGCATCATCTTGCTTATGCGATGCCCTGGGCATCTCTGTATTAGGTCTGTAAACCTCTTCCAAGTCTCATAGAAAGGGAGCTAAGTGAAGCTTTTGACCTTGATCCTCATTTGGTTAATTCTACTTACTGGGTAGAATATCTTTTAAAAATAGAGTCTTGAAGGTAGCCCATTTGGTGACCACTTCCCCTAGATTTTTCAGCCAATAAGCCGCCTTATCAATCAAAATGAAGGGGACAACTCTCAACCTTATGTAGTCTTGACTAACCCTAGGATGGAAAATGTTGTCACAGACTAGCTCAATGTCTCGGATAAAGGCATATGGTTCTTCATGATTGTTTCCTCCAAACTTAGGCAACAACACGAGGAAATGCAGTTTGTGCTGGAATGCATCCTCAGGGGTACGTACATGCCTCAACTAATTATAATCTTCATCTAATTCAGGGAGGTACATGTCTTCCATAGCAACTTCTCCTCATTTTAGTTCCACCATCTGAGCTCTAAGCATTGCATTGTGTTGCTCGGTTATGGTAACCCTAGCTAGAAGTGCACACAATGGGTCATTGTCCTCGTCTTCATTAGGGTTCTTCTTGGAAGGCATCTTGACTTCCTTTTCACCTTCAGATGTAGAAAAGCAGGGTTAGGTACAAGTCCAGAAAGTTTAGGAGTTCTATCAAAGATAAAAGTTTCTTTGACAAGAAAGAGAGGGTTAGTCCGGGATTGACTAAACCCTGAAGGGGACTTGGGAAGGGGCCATCCCAAGACTAGGTAGGTAGGTTCGACAAGAGGGTCATCTCGAATTTGAGGAGAAGTAAAATCCAAGGGGTTCCGTGAAGTGTCTGCAACGTCCGAATAAAAATCCCAGAGAAATCCATCTCTGATGTCAAGAGAATCGATAAGAGCATGAGGGTCGAGTCAAAGGATAGAGAATCAACACACAAAGCAAACACAATTTGAACCCGTAGATTCACCACTCGACACTTGTGAAGGTACGTTAGAGTTCAATTGCTTATCTTTTCAATTTTAATTTAGTGATAAACTAATCTTTGAGCAGGTTAAGCGAGGCTTTAAGTTCAGGTGGGTGTCACAAAGATTGGCCCGAATTCGTACGGCTAGTTACACCTACTTTCGACCAATATGGGTGTAAGTACGAACCATAGAATGACTACTCGTATTACTTCAGGATGTTGCCTTAAAATGTTGTCCTTTAGCTATCCAATCTGCTAAGGGAGACCGTAGTACCCTCACTGAGAAGTAGCTAGTCATTTTTAAATTCAGTAGTCAGAATGAAGCCTCCAAGTTTTGTCTCTACCCTAAGTGTGCGATTCTTGTCCTTAGAAAAACAATGAGATTAGTGTTATCACTTGAGTCTATGTTAGCCCAAAAAAATCACACCTAACAATAGTCCCAATTTCTTTAATTTCTAAGTTGCAAAACTGAGGTAGAGGATCGAAAAAGAAAATGAAAGAATTGAAATCAATGATGCATGCTAAGAAGAAGACTTACAATGATTCCTCACATTTTTCATGCGGGATGCGATAAAAGGAATTAAAATTTACACTAAATGATATACACAAATGAAAATGCCCCAAACAGATAGTTCCATTAGTGATAAGAATTGATTTTAAAATTTATCTAAGTAGAACGATCTATAGTGCATATAGTTAGTGGGAATGTTCGGCCTAAAAATTATGAGCACAATAAAAAATAAATCTAAGCTAGCGTGCGTGCACCTAATTTCTATGCCACTCAAGTCAAGTCCCAACCGCACAGAAGGGGTTGAAATAGATCTGATACACCACAAAATGTCCAGTCCAAATTATTACAAAAATCAGGGTCATAGAGAGAGAGACACTATAAATGACGCAGAAACTAAAACAATCCAACTCTACTTACACAATAAAATTGAAAACAGTCTTCTTCTTCGCAGATCCTTGAATTTATATCCAAAATTGCTCCGAGTTATACGTGAAGAGAGAAAATACGGTTAGTATCTATAGTGAGAGAGAGGATGCAATTAAAACTAAATGCAAAAATAAAATGAAAAAAAGAGAAAAATGACATAGAAATTAATTTCGTAAATATTAATTACATAAACTAATTTAAAACAATAAAAATACATTGTTCCCCAGCAATGACGCCATTTGATGAAACATATTTTCATCATGTTAATTATCGTATCTTATCGTAGTACATGTGGTGAAAATGATTCAAGAAAGACCATACCTTTGAGTATGTGGAGAACTTTTACTTGGTCAGTCTACCAAGGTCGAACACAGGGAACAATGATTTTAGTTACGTGGTTCTAAATTGATTTCAATAATCAATCAATTGTTATGTTAATATATGTGTCCTAAAATAAAATGAAAATGAAATACAAGATAGATATGCAATGTAAATAAACTAATCAGAGAGGACAAAGGCGAAGCACATGATATGTGATTTTAAACGATTTAAATCCTCAAATAATATAGGCACTCAATCCTTAATTGAAATCACATATCGATAGAGATGTTTGTACGAGAAATATAATCAATTTAAATTCCAACCTGCATGCTTAAATGATCAACTATTTACATCGAACAAGATTAGTAATCAATAAAAATATTTTAAAGATAATCTAGCCCGATTCCCTTGAAATTTGTTCCTCCAAAAAATAATCCTTAATAATAATGATTATTAGGGAAATAATTCATTAATCCTTCTCCTCGAAATTCCTACAAATTAAATCTAGATCCTCAAACATGGAATTTCACAAGTATGTTAAATCAGGCTTGCATATCTTCTCTAATGATTCCCTATTTTGATTGAGCCCCAAAGTGATCTAATCCTTACTGATTAAGCAGAAATGTCAAGGAATTAGATCAATAAAACCCTCTTTGCTCATGCCCCTACAATATATCGAACCCCTCAACGAATAATTGACAATAACAACAAGAGGACTAATCAGATTAAATCTCCTCCAATGAACCCCTTCAAATAGAATAAGATATTTCTCAAGATATATGTGGCACAAAAATGTCGAAGATCAGCCTGCATATTCATCATTCAACAATAATCATCACAATAAGCTTCGGATCGGTTCACAAGTTAAATAAAATGATAGAGCACTGAAATAGCTTCAAAATGACATATTATACGTAAAAATCGAACTTCAAATGAGAGACTTATGCTATAATGAAATTGTAGGGACTAAAATGTAATAAAAATAAAGTTTTTCTTCTTAAGAGGTCCTTGGAGGGACTTATGTGCAACATAGGAAACTTTCCTGGGTTTTTGTGTATATTCTCCAAAGCGGTCACGTATGCGTCATGTGACTTGGGATGATTCTTAATTTCTAGAGACGGCAGGTGCCTTAGTACAAAGTTACCGCACAACACGTGCTGCGAACATGCTAAGCATCCTCGGTTCAAGGCATACGGTCGGATGGAGGCGTGACTCAGGCTCAATCATCGAGCTTCCAGGTGGTTGGCCGCACAAGCTTCGGGTGCTGGCAGAGCTTCAGAGACCTGAGCCTGAGGTTCGGCGTAGCTTCGACGGGGTAGGAGCGATGTGGCACTTGTCGAGCCGTTGGATCAAGGGCTAATGCCCGATCAACGGTTGCTGGAGGGAGGTGGCTAACGGAGGCTAGATTGGCATTATGTGTAGGGCAGAAGTCGGTGGCAGTCGAAGTCGATGGCGGGCGAAGGGGCCAGGGGTAATGCGGTCGGCGAAGGGGATGAACGAGGCAGAGGCTTGTCCAGGGTTGGTGTCGAGGGCAGAGGGCAATGACAAACACCTACAACGGGTTAATTGAAATTGAAGAAGAAAAAAGGGGAGGGTTGGTGCTCTTGCATGGTGGGAAAAGAGGAGCTAGAGCTTTGGACTTTACAAGACCGGAGGTGGAAGATATGAGAGATAGAGGTGAAGCGGCCAGGGGAGAGGTACATTGGCTCTGATGGTGGTGGTGCAGCCTAAGGGGGTGACGACCATAGGCGGAGTTGGTGAGGGCGAAGGCAAAAGGCAGTGAGGTGGTCAGATGTGAAGAAGAGGTAAAATTGATGGGGTGCGGCCGAGGTGAAGAAGGAAAGAAAGAATAAGAAGAAGGCAAAGAGGAAAGATGAGAGGGCTACTACCTGAGTCTGGATGAAGGGATGCCTGTGGATGTTGGAGCACGGTGCTCCGGTTGCCGTCACTCAAAGTCACCGACGTGCGACGAGCTTGGCTGCGGCGGTGTGCAGTAGCTACAAGGGCGGAGGCCCTTGGATCACACCCCCTTTTGCATGTCATCCTTGCCCGGAGTTGGTACTCATCGTCTGATGTCACCAGAAGGGGAGGTCGGGGCTGGAGATGTAGGGTAGAAGTTGGTGGATAGGGGATGAGGAGGGCGATGATGGAGGCTAAATAAGAGAGGAGGAGAATTATGGAAGAGGAGGTAGTAGTGTCGTGGGGGAGCGGAGGTTGCAGAAGCGTTGCGGGAGCAGGGGAGGCGGAGGGACAATGAGTAGAGGAGGTGGACAGAAGAGGAGCAGGTGGTGCGACTATGGGGAGGAAGGGGAGAAGACAGAGGTCATGTATGCAACACGTGCCTGGGAGGAGGGAGGATGACATGTTCAGTGCACGTGCCAGGGGAGAGTGAGGACATATGCAGGGTTACATGGTAGGCATGTGACATGGGATGGGAAGGGAGATAGAGAAGAGTGAGAAGAGAAAGAAAGAGAGAGAGAGAGAGACGAAATGGGGAAGAAAAGAAAAAGAGGGAAAGAAAATAAAATTAAAAATAAATATTAAAAATGAAAATAATAATAAAAATAAAAATAAGTATAAAAATAAAAAATAAATAGAGATAAAATAATAACAATAAAAAAATAATAAAATAAAAAGGGAAAAAATAATAAAAGAAATAGTAAATGAAGTCAAATAAAAAAGTGGTCAACATGAAAGTTGTTCGTCTCAATGAGATCTACAACTTTTGTGAACGACACGGAATCAAAAGAGGTCAACTATATAAAAGTAGTTTTGGAGGTACTCTATAGATAATAAAATACAAAATTTGTATTTTGTTATTTTTTTGTATTTTTAATTTGATTGTAGTTACTGGCTTAATTTATATACATAATTAATATACTTTAATGCATTTTTTATTGGTTAAAAAGGGGAAAATAAAAACATTGAAGAGAAGGTATGTACAAAATATACAATGTCAGATATTTTTTATTTCTTTTAATTTTGCTCTTTTTATGGATTTTAATTCTTGATGCCATGTTAGTTAATTAATCCAAGAATAATTTAAAGAAAGAATTAGGTTAAAATATTGATTATTTACATGTAAAATAATAGGTTAAAAACACATGTTATTTATTTACACAATTAACCATGTTGTTAATGATTGACAATTCACACAATTTAGGGGATTTTATTACTGAATTATTGAGGGATTTTGCTAAAACATCCATATAGAGTAGATGAACATGGATTCATCACCTGCCCTAGCCCGTGTCAGACCTCATGACCACCCGACTTCTCCCCCTTCACATGCTTACTCCACTACGCCATTTCTCCTCAAGCTCCACCCAATCTATAGCCATGTCATCCCTAACCTTCACCCGCACCATAGCCTTTACCTACCCACTCCATCTTTCATGGAATCTCCATGCCCCTTTTACCCTTCCACCTGTGCATAAGTAAGGAGCTCCTCCTTTATTTCGATTTTTGATCCCTCTTCCATAGTCGTAACCCCAATAGGAACTCCCCGTGATTCTCCCTTGGTGACAATAAGCGGCTCCAAGCCTTGTTGGCGAGGAGAAGGCATAGAGGTGGTGATCCAAGCTTCACTAATCCCAACTCCGTCGATCTTCTCTGCTTCCTATTGATAAACTAGGAATTTCCAACGGTCTTGTATTCCACACAAGGCGGGAACACAAAGGTCGCTACAGTGACCGCTAAAAATCCCTAAATAATCAACAATTAACCCACAATCAAATATCAAGAACTGACAAGCAAATGTGAAGTTAAAATTTATTTTTAACTCTACATAAATGATGTATAGAAGCAAGTACGTAGAGAGTTCGAACACAGGGAGCAAGGCAGGATAGATCGACAAGTGTGTGTGCGTGTGAATGTGATTGTATGTCTACACTATGCAATGCGAATGTTTTTGTGGGTTCTTAATTTTTATTTTTTTAATTTTTAATTTTGTATTTTGATTTTTAATTTTTTGATTTTATATTTTCTTTTTATATTTTATATTTTATATTTTCTTTTTCAATATTGGAATATATAAAGACTATAAGAAAAGGGGTGATAAAATATTTATAAAAACAGGGAAAATAGTCAAAAATTAGGGAATAACATATTTTTGGTCTTTTTATGATTTTTTACTATTTTTGTGGTTTTTGGGTATTTTTCAGACTGTTTTTGGTATTTTTAAAAGTCAAAATAAAGAAAACAGTGAATTAATGTTCGAGCCGAAATTAAAACGGGCATGAAAAATACCAAACAATATCAAAATTTTTCCAAATTAATTTAAAATAAAGAGAATAAATTAGGAAACCTACTGGAACTGAGTTTGCATTTTTTAGATTTTTCTAGAATTTTTTAGATTTTTTGGAAGTTTTTGGGTATTTTCAAATTTTTAAGGTTTTTGTTTTGAATTTTTTAGGGAATTTTGGACTGACACTAGGATATAACAAAATAGATAGTAGGTAATGTTTTTGGAATTTTTCTAGTGTTTTAATATTTTTTTGGTATTTTCTAAGGTAGACAGTACTGAAATGGCATGTATTTGATTTTTAATAAATATTAAAATGCAATAAGAATAAAATGCAAAAATATGGCGTGGAAGTGCAAGTTAACATGAGCCTACATGATTTTTTTGGTAATTTTTGGAGGTAATATGGTACGTGAAATAAATAGAGCAAGCAAGCAAAAATAATCATCCTGACAGGGGTATAAGTGCAAATATCAAAACATCTAGGGGCTAGATTGCAATTTTCCAACAAAATATTGCACTAAATATTCAATTTAACGGACCAATCACAAATATCCAAACCCGGGAGGGTTTCCCTGCTAATAACCCACCAGGGCGCGTGATTGGCACGCGCCTGGGAAGGACCCAACTGTAATTTCAAAAATACTCGGGGGACTGAACGCAAATATTCCAGAAAATATTACACGTGATACAAAAGTTACTGGACTAAATCGGAATACTAAAATGGCCGAGGGCATCGCTGCAAAAAGCCCGGCACCTCACGTGAACTGGTCACGTGAGGTGACGTGGCCGAGGACCTACTTGTAAATACTAAAACTTCCAGGGCCTACTTATAAATTTTACAAAATATTTTAAACTACCAATGAAAGTTTAGTACTAAATACTAATTACAAAAAGAGCGCATGTATAATTGCAAAATTCCCACGCTAAGGCGCTGGCGGACGGCTCAGATGCATCCACTTGGCACGTGTCCGCTCGAGGGGCTCCGATGACGCTTCGCGAACGGAGGGCTAGGATTATATCCCAGCCCTGGATCTGACGGTTGCACGGAGAAGCGATCAGACGGTTGGTGATGGATCTGGCGTCTGCACGGGATCGGACAACTGAAAGGTCTGGAGGAAGAACGCGGAAGAAGGCCGGCGATGGCGAGCTTCCGCGACCTCTCCCGCCCTCCTTCGTCGGCGTTCGAAGCTCAAGATGGCCCAGAACTCCTCCTGCAGGTGATCTCCATGCACGGGAAGCTTCAAAATGGCCGGAGGGGCGTTGCACCTCGCCTACGACGGCAGCGGAGCTTGGGACATCCAGTTACCTCCAGCGAGCTCAGAAATGCTCCCAGGGGGTCATTCGAGTGCGCGTGCCTACAAGAAGAAGTGATAGAGTCCAGGGCAAAATGCCTGGACTCTGTGGAAGATGAAAAGGAGGCGCGAATCGACAGGGCGGCGCTCGGCCGGAGGTGCGCTCCGGCGAGGTGAATGGATTGGTCGATTTGATCGATGGAAGCGAGAATTTCTTGAGGGCTTTTACTCCTACGACTAAGGCAATTAAAATGCAACGAAAATTAAAGGGAAAGGTGACTGCCTCAACGGTCAATGACCGGAGGGAGAGTACCTCGACGGCGAGCTTCGCCGGAGGTAATGGAGAAGCCTCCGACCTCCTTAGCTTTGGCTGATGGCACAAAGATGGAGCTGTCACCTCCAGGTCTTCGTGGAGCACGAAAGGGGCGAAGAGGGGTGGACCGAAGGGACTCAATTTTCAAATGGAAGTCGGGTGCCCATTTTATTCGGTTTGACTCTGCTGCTGAAGCGCTCCAAAGAACGAGGTCTATCGGGCGACACGATGCTCCAATCCTTGAGCTAATCACTGGGCGTGGAAGACCAAAGATCGAGGGTCAAAAGCTGTGAAGATTGTGACACGAAAAAATGCAAGGAGCAGCCTGGAAAAATCGACAAAAATGGCGAAAACCGAGGCTTTGACAATGGCTAAGGGAGTAGGTCAGACAGTTGACCGGGGTCAACTGTCAGACCAACCTGGTTGGTCCATGTGGACCAACCAGGAAAAATCCCTTGTAAAATCAATAAAAAATAGTAAATGATATTATTTTATTTAGGTTATTAAATAAAAAATATTTATTATTATATGTAGTATTTTATTCTGATTTTTAATTATTTTTATGGGATATATTTCTACAAGTTTACTTTTATACCCCTTATAGGTATATTACCTATATATTTTATTCTTTTATTTTTTATTTTGTGTATTTTAAGTTTATTATTTTATAAAATTATAGAATACTTTTATACACTTAATTATGTTTTTATTTTATTTTTTCTGAATTGTTTTGTATATTTAATAAAATATAAGTATATATTATATAGGTATGTTTATAGGTATAGTACCTATGTATTTTATATACATGTATTTTATTTTGAGTTTTATTTAGGTTTTTATTCTGATTTTAATGTACATATATATTATAAATAATATTTACAAAATTATAAAAATATAAAAATACAAAAATAATGAATAAATAATAAATTGAATATTTTAATCTGTACAAGTATACAATGAGGGTCAAAAACTCAACTTTTAAACCGTAGCTCCGCCAAATGCGAAACCACCACCATTAAATAGCTTATTTTTAACTATATACAATTAAAGGTGAGTTTGCTGCATTTAGAGTTTTCATTTGTGAGATACGGGTCTGGGAAGTTGGGATTCTGGATTTTTATTCAGACCATAACTTTTTATCTGTGCATTATTTTTCAGTGAGATCAATTTTGTATTTTTCTTTATTTAATTATCTACAACTTTCATGTACAAAGTTTCTTAATTTGATGTATAAAAAGTGGAACCACAAATAGGTCCAAAAATGAATAAAGAATGAATGGAATATGTATTGTATTTGGGCCTTATCTCCCCCTACTTTATTCTGGTCGACCTATTCATCAAGATGCCTAGGTCTCGGGGTTTCGGGTCATAAAATATTTACAATATTTTATTCTTTTTCTTTCTTTTATTTATTCTATAATTTTGGCTTTAATTACAGTATTTTATACACTATTTGGATGCACATACATGAATGCTAAGATGCTCTAATTAAGGTTATTTACACGCATTTACTAGGGTTTTTGAGGCCAAAATGATAGAATAAAGATGATGAAATGTGGATTCATCACCTATCCCAAGAAGTTATGAGCTGCTAGCTGTAGCATTTTACTTCACTTTTCGTTCCAATAGTGTAATAAAGTTTTTTGTTCCATCAATTAGCTTGTATTTGAGCTTAACTTTAGGATTTAAGATCTGATGGATCTTCGGCTCTAGCTTGAAATTCATCGTGATCATCCTCGTTCCACCCGCCAAATCGCCCAACTCATTTCATGATGTATTCTCCATTAGAACCCCCTCATTATCACCTCTTATTTAAACTAGATCAAAGACTCGAAGCTCCTTTGCACCACCTTCACCGGAGCTCTTCATCCCCTTCATTCGCGTGCACATCCAACTTCTACTTGGGTCGAGGGAGTCCCCCTCGAGCCCCTCTTCATTTTTGTGCAGGATCCAGAGCAGGGCAACACATGGAGCACCAAATCGAAATCCAAAACAGGAGCTCCAGGACCCCTCTGATGGGGCCCGGACTTAATTGACACCTCCAATAGACGCGAGAGGCTATCAGAGAGCAGTTGAGTCCATCAGTGAGGAAGGAAGAGACCAAAGGGTGGAGATTTTGCCAATCAAAGCTCACCTGACTCTTATTCTTTTGAGTTCTTCCTCCAGCCTCCATTTTCGTCGGATCAAAGCCGTAGCCCAGATCTAACCTGGGCCACCGATTCAAGAGGCAAATCATTATCCTCCTTGGTCGTTGATCAAGACATGTAGCATGTGCAGCTCTGCTTGATCGAGTGCCTTTAAGAGGTAAACATCAGTCAAGCCCCTGTTCTTTTGTTTTTTATAGTAAGGTCCTGTAAATATTAAAGTATGTTTAAAAACTTTTGTAACAATTACAGTAGTATCCCCGTACTTAGTGTTATTTGCAAGTAGGTCCTGCGCTCGCGTGCTCGTACGTGTGAGGGACTTGATTATTTGCAACAAAGCCCTCCCGATTTTGGGTATTTTATTTAGTCATGGAACTTGTTAAAATATGTAATATTTTTGAGTATTTTGCACAAAACACCTCAAACTATATTAATAATGCAAAAAACCCTTCTAGGCTAGTATTTATTTATGTGCTTTTCTATTTTTCTTAATTATCTCCCATACCTTAAAAATTATGGAAAAATTGTTGCATATGATTAACATGATATTCATGCATGTCCATATTTTTACTTAGCATTTTATCGCATTTTCCTAATTATTGAAAATCGAATTGGAGCTAATTGTTCCCTATTTAGATATAAAAATACAAAAAATTAACCCTACTTTAAAAATTCCAAAAAAATACATAGTATATATTACTATATATTATTACTTCAAACAAAAAAAACCACAAAAAATATAAAAGGAAAATAAAAAATGAAAAACCCTAAAAGCTCATAAAAATCAATAAAAATTATATAAAATTACAAAAATATAGTTTTCTATTCTATATTGTTATTTATATTATCTACTTAATATTAAAAATAGTTATGGGAATTTTTGGACTATTTATCTATTTTTAAAATCCAAAACAATTCAACCTATCTATTATATCTACTATTTTGTGTATATAAATCAATTAAAAATATATAAAAATTAGCAAAAATACATAAAAATCACAAAAAAGAGAAAAATATTAAAAACAAAAAACATTTTATTTTGTAAATTTATTTATAGTTATATTTGAAAACAAATAACCATATATATTATATATATTACTCACTATTATTAATTATAAATAATATAAATGTATTTAAAACCTTTTAAAAATAAAAAGGACAATTTTTGTATATATTCCCTATTTTTTCATTTTCATTTATTATATATATATATCATATATAGTATTTATAATAGGATTTAATGGGGCTGCTCATGGCTGCCCCGCCCCCTATTTTGACATTTTTTTAATTTTTTTAGAGAATATCATCATGTATATTCACCCCTATATCCCTCCTACATGCCATTCGATTTTCATCAGAACTAGAGACTTCTACGACCTCTATCGATATAGTGTCGATTTAAAAAAAATCCTGCGACCGTTAAAAAATGACTGTCTTGATGGAGGTCATAGGAGTCTCTATTTCTAACGAAATTCGAATGGCATATAGGAGGGATATAGGGATGAATATACATGCAATGTTTTCAAAAAAAAAATAAAAAAATGTCGAAAATGGCGCGGGGGTAGCCATATTGGCTGTCCCAAGGGGGCAGCGTGGGGTAGCCCCATTAATCTCTTTATAATATACATATTATTATATATAGACATATATATATATATACATAATATCTTTAAAAACAAAAAAGGAAATTACTATATATATAACATAAAAATTCATAATAACTAAATATAATTAAAACCCATAAAAATCAAAAGGCAAATAAAAGTATAAAAACAATTATTGTTTAATTTTCATTAATTGATAATAATTTCCCTATCCCCATTACCCTATGTGGTTCGACACTCTACATACTTTTACACTATATACATATATTTTGTAGAGTTAACATAAAAATAAATTTTGACTCATACATTTGCATTAAATTATCATAAATCGTGGGTTGATGGTTGATAATTGGTTGACATACATTCCAAGTATTGCGAGAGCGACCGATACAACGATTGCCGGATCCAACTTGTCAGACACATCATGACCTCCAAGACCGGGCGTTAGGAGCCCCTGTTTGAACCATTCTATCACACCCTCTCTACTTATCTTGTTCTATCCATGACCATCTTCTCGGGTCAAGGTCGATCATCTTTACCATTCATTTTTTTTTAAAAATACTCATTTTTGCTCCATGCTTCTCATTTGATTGACTTCATTAGAGAGACATCATTATCTCTTATGATTGTCCCCTCAAGGATAGTCTCGTGCCCACCCCCTTCTTTCGATGATTGACCTCCTATGATTCATCGTGAGGAGCATGTCTTTGATCGGAAGTCTCAAACATGTTGGTCGGGCAGAGAAGTGACGGGACGACATACACCCATGCTCATCAGACTAGACTTAATGCACTTGTTTGTAAGGTCTCCTCATCAATTCTATTGTGAATTTGATGCTGATGATGAGAGCTTCACATTGTAGGTGTTTATCACCAACAAATAAAATATTAAACCCATTTTATGAATTGGTAGAAGTACATATTAGAGCTCTTGGAAACAGTTGCCTTAGCACACCTGAAATCTTGATTGAAGACCCTTCTTAGGAACAAAGAGCTTAAGGCAAAGATTTCAAATACTTTCCACTTCCTTTCAAGCACTTAAGAGCAATCAGAACATCAGTAGAGCTGAGGCCGCTTCACTGGAGCCCCACCCCTCCACGCATGGAGGACCCTATTGATGAATCCTTGATTCTCACTCGTTATTCTTTTATTTTAGATATTTATCTTGCAAAGCAGCATGTAAATACCTGTAAATACAATAACATACATGCATTCGTTAATATTGCATAATTAGCATGTATTTGTGAAAAATAAAAGAATAAAGGAAAATAAAAAGGAAGGAGGTATTTAGAATAAATCAGAGTTACCCGAACCCCAAGAGAAGGTCAAGCCTTGACCTGATCGCCAAATAAAATAAGTAGAGAAAGCTAGGGTCTACTTTGTGTTGTACATATCACCTATGTATATAAATAATTATTTTTGACAACACAAAACTAAACTATCATTTTTACTCCCTTGTGTATATCTCTAGAAATAATATAAAAATAAAATGAAAATTAGGAAAAGGAAATAAAAATTAAAAATAAAAATCTCCACTTATTGTACAAAACACATGGACATACATCACACCCTCTATTTATTATATATATCATTAGATAACTCATAAAAAATAAAATAAAAATTATTTTTATTCCTAAATTATGTTAAAAATAAATAAAATACAAAATTGGGGTATTTATGTAAAAATAACAAAATAAAAATACCCATATATAATACGTAGGTATATTACACTTGTATATAATTCTATATATTGTATATACACTATTTTTTTTATAAAAATAATTAAAGATCATAGAAAATTCTTCGAAAAATAATAAACATTTTTCATTTTATTCATTTTATTCATATAAATTAATTTATTATTTTTAATGTAATTATCTTTATTTTTCTCATCTGTTTTGTCCTGTAGTGTATTTTGTCTGTGTCCTAGGCCCCTTATAATTGGGCCACCTCGGATTGTTGACCGAGGTCAACTTCCCCCCGGACCCCTTTCTCATCGAATCGGGTTTCACTCGGATTTTTTCTATTTCTCCAGACTCGATCCGATCTCATCTTCACCCAAACTTTTGCTCCGGATTGAGGGTGTGGATACCTAATCCTCGCCCGCTTCTTTCCTCCTCGATCCGTGCTTCAGTTCGCGGGCGCCTCCCCCATCTTCTAGGACCTTCATGCCTATATATCCTGTGCACCCCTCGTCCTTTACCTCCACCTTTTTGGCTGCGCCACCTCTTCCATTGCACCTGTCCACCTTTCCCAGAGTGACATCAAGCGAGAGGGAGGGCGAGGGAATAGTTTTGAGCATGCTAGCCCTAGGTTCGGCGAGGTTTCAACCTCAGCTCCGTCGCGAGGAGCAGAGCCTCTGGCTGCGCCAGCCATCGAGTCCAAACCCCTCGCGGACTTCAGTCTGCATCCCCAGGCGTCTTTGACCACCATCAGGTACCCCAATTCCCTTTCATTTTCCATCAATTTGATCTTTTCCTTGAGAAACAGAGCATCTCTGACGATGATATCCCCCACCCTGTTTTACCATCCTCTGACGTTACTCCACCTCGCTTCGACTCTCTATTGCTTCTACATCATGCCATGTAGCCTTCCATCGACTCCAATCATCGGATTGGAGTCGCTTAGCAGGTCTATTCCCCCACTCGTACGTGACTCGCCCGTTCACCCTCATCTTCCAATCTTGGTTTCTCGTGGCGTTCTAACCCGTGCCAGAACCACCCTCCGAGCAAGACCCTTCCTCCTATAGGGTTGGGCGCATTGAGACCTCATCTGGAGGTCACATACATCACAGGAGAGCTCCAGATCCATTATTCACCCCTAGGCCCCCTTGCATGGTCCTAAGCCCTTCTGAGCTACTCAACCGTTGCGGAGCATCATCGCCGACCTCTTCCATCTTCCAACAGCTCAAGAGGATGTCGGAGACATGCACAATCGACGATTGAAACTCGCCTCCAGCGAGTTCTTCCCCGTTCCTCTAGACGCCTCCTACACCGTCCGATAGAGGCCATCTCCAATTCCAATCTGAGCTGTTCATCTACGAGAGGCCTCCGACCATCAGATCCATCTGAGGATCTCATCTACGCCTTCCATCGTTGAAGCAGTATCCTTGCATCTCAGCCGTCCGATCTTAAGTGGAACACCTCCGATCGTTGGATCATGTCTAATAAAGGGTAAATTTCACTTAGACCCTTTCTATTTTGCCTTTTATTATTTAGTCCTGTAAATATTTGTCGTAGTTTAAAATAATTTGATTATTTTACATGTGGACCCTTGCTATTTCTAGTATTTGTGTTTTAGTCCTGTTTGTATGAACTCACGTGGCATATCACGTGCTATTCTGATGTATTTACATTATCCGCCCTGGACATTATCTATGTTATGTTTTGAATAGAAGTTTTCGTATATTTGCATTTATACCCCTATGCGTGGTTTATTGTGCATATAAGTGAATACCTAGGGCTTTTTGCATTTGTGGCCCCAAACTTTGTATCTGTGTTACATATTATCCTAGGAACTTTCTCATAATTGTAATTAGATCCCTACAAGCTATGTGTCTTATTTTTGATCAAATAAATACCTAGTTAATTCCAAAAATTCGATAACAATTATTGTTAGCTCTTACTAACATGTAATATTTATTGTAAATTTTTTGACTTAGTTTAGTATTGTTTGATATTTTCTAAAAATCAAAAACCATTAAAAAGCTCACTGTTTATTTTATAAAATACATAAAAATTATAAAAAATGCGCCAAAAATTCCAAAAAATTAGTGTTTATTTTTTGTGTGCTTTACTTCCAATATCATTTTTGCTTTGAATTCATCATAAAACCCCTAAAAATCTAAAAACTCTTAAAAACGTATATAAATCATAAAAAATCCCAGAAAAATAAAAAAAAAATACAATTTCAGTTCCTGTTTGTTCCTCTTTTTATCTATTTTCTCATAAAATTGCCCCCCAGGACATTAGGACACTTTAAGTATTTTTAATTTGTCATTTTGTATTGGTTGTGTATTGTTTCCCAGTTTAGCTCTTGTGTTAATTTTTATAAAATCCCATAAAAACTAGAAAAATCCCAGAAAATTACCAAAGCACTTTAATAATATTTTTATTCTTAATTTTTGAGAATTTCTGGCCTTAAATACAAATTCAAAAGGGTTGATTGTGTGTATAGTTTTCTTATTTGTTTTTACTTATTAATTAAAAATCCTAAAAAAATTGCAAAATTAAAAATTAATAAAATATGTATTTCCTTGTATGATTTCGACTACTTTGAAGGATTTCTCGTTCTCCTTGAGTTCGACCATGGTCGCTATACCAAGTTAAATAAATAGCGGAGTCCGCTAACATTGTTTTTGTGCTTTGATTGCTTGATTTGAGCGGTTCTCAATTTTTCTTGATTGAGCCTTGGCTTGCTAATTAGGGTCACAACAACCCTTTGCTTTTATTCCCTAACCCTAGTAGGTGGGTCTCTCATCAGAACGACGCCATTGCTGAGGAGCACGACTTAGTAGTCGCTTTTCAACCTTTTGTTTATTTTTATCTATAATATTTATAACTATTTTCTAACGCTCTCTCTGTTTCAATTTTCATGCGAGGAACCGCCCGAGGACACTTTGGAGGAGACCCGTACCTGAGGAGGAGTAGGAGAAGAGCAGGAGATAGTTATAGCCTTTAGAGTAGATTAGTTATTTTTATTTTCAGCACATTTATTTATTGTAAAAATTTGGACCTTGGACTTGTTGGAGTTGATCTATCGGGGTCTGTTTCGCCGAGCAAAGGTGTGCTTGGGGGACCTCACCTAAATTATTGTGGTTTTGCTTTGATCGCCTTTTTTTATTTGATTCCCAAAGAATTTGGCCCCTATACTTAGGATTTTTCTTGATTGTGATGAGTGAGAGGTCACGTGTCGCTAGAGGTCATATACATCGTGTGCAGGATCCTTTTTGGCGAACACCGATCGACATCCAAGATCGAACATCGATCTCTCTCTCTGATCAGTTAACTACCGTTCTTCACAATTATTAGAAATTGCTCATCTTAAGGCCATTTTATTCATGCATCATTTAGATTAGTTTTAATTCTGTCTTTCAATTTATGCTCAGATCACCATGCATGTAGAGTGCTGGTGACATGTACGCATCTCTTACTTTGCATGCATCATCGTGTTTGATCACGCATCAACTTTTTGACTTCTCCCCCAGTTTTTGGACTCAAAATAAATCAGGAGATTGAAAAATTCGTTAGGCATTGTCTTTAAAAAATACATAAAAATGAGAAAATCATAAAATTGGGACTGTTTAAGAAACTTGACCCTAAAAAACACCTCACCTAAACATATTTGTTTTGGGGAGAGTCACCCCCTCATTGGTTGCTTTGCTTGAGCGAGAGAGTGGCCCGCACACTAAACTAGAGCCACACCTGAACTCCGTTAGACTACTGGTCTTGGGGTTAGTCATTCTCTAGTGAGGATCTTTCCGATAGCCGGTAAAGCGGACCGCGACATCCTTAACAGATTGAATTGTGCGGGTAGCCAATAAATGATCCACAATTCATACTGGCTAGGAAAGATCTATCTTTGGGATTGGACCAGTCTCCTGGGAGCATCGGGTTCCTACTAGCTCGCTTAATCGCCCTGCAAGACTAATTTATCACCTAAAATAAAATTGGCAAGACTAACGACCGAACCTTTACGGTCATCAGCTCTCGTGTTGAGTAGGTGAATTGGGGGTTTGAGTGCTGATCTTGTTTGCTTTCCAGATCTCATCTGCATTTCATCCCTACATCACGATAATGGGCAGGAGATCCCTTAGGCTGCCTTTGACAGCACCGCTCTCGAGCGCTCCTACACATTCATCCAGGGCAGTTTCGAAGAGTCTAGACCTGCTCTCCGAACCTGAGTTCGCTACCACCCTGTTACCCCTCGATCACCCTTCTTCTACCAGTCTTGAGGTCCCCGAGCAGAGACCAACACATATTTATGTTCACTTGATGGCACTTGAGTTGGGGTCTTTTTCCTTTGCAGAGACCCGTGAGATGACCGACAACGATGGACACACCGATAAGCAGCCCCAGGGTTCAACTTATGCTCTTGATCAAGGTGCCATCAACAACACACGCTCCTAGACTCCCTAGAGACGATGCAGTGACATATTAGAGATCATGGAGCATTTATGGCAGAGGTGCGCGGAGAGTTAGCATAGATGCGAGCTGACAGAGACCAACCGGTAGTGGAGACATCCCTGCACCTAGAGGAGGAGCTGGAGGAGGGGATGGACACCTTGAGGATCAGCCCGAGCCAGTTAGACAACCACGACCAATGAGACAGTTGCACAACCCTGGTGCAACCCTTACCCATCGTTGGTTCCAGTTTCCTGAGATTCTGGGCGATTTCAAGCTCAGCCCCCAGACGATCAAGTTACTGCCCAAGTTCCATGGGCTAGCCACCGAGGAGCCGCATCTACATTTGCAAGAATTCAAGATGATCTACAGCACAGTCCATGACAGATTTTTGGACGAGGATACCATCAAAATGATAGCATTTCTTTCTCTCTGGTCGACAGAGAAGCCTACTGGCTGAAACATTTGGGGAGATATGTTACCACTTGGGAGCAGCTTTGGACCGAGTACTTGAACAAATACTATCCACTCGACCGGACCAATGCAGATACCCCCATCATTCTAGGACGCACAAGAATCTAGTTGTTGAGGCTCCTATCCTTCAGTTGCCTGATTGCTCTCTCCCATTCGAGATCATAATGGATGCTTCTGACTTTGCCATAGGCGTTGTGCTAGGATAGAGGAGGGAAGAATTACCTTTTGCCATTCACTATGCTAGCCGTACTTTGGACACTGCTCAGCGGAACTATACAGTCACAAAGAAGGAGATTCTAGCTATAGTATTTGCCTTGGATAGGTTCAGATCATATATTCTTGGATTCAGAGTGACTATTTTTACTGATCAAACCACCATCAGGTACCTCATGGCAAAGAAGGATGCTAAAGCTAGATTGACTAGATGGATCCTTCTACTCCAGGAGTTTGATATTGAGATTAAGAATAAACCTGGAGTCAAGAATGTGGTGGCGGATCATTTCTCCCGATTAGAACATCTTTAGGAATATGAACAGATCGAGCCTATTATATAGACCTTCCCAGATGAGACAATCCTTGCTATCGCCTTGCTCCCATGGTATGTCGACATTGTGAACTATCTTGTCGCCAAGAAAGTTCCACAGGGTTGGCCCATGCAACGACTTGAGACATTCCTTGTGAAGGCCAAATCATACCGTTGGGAGGATCCCATCCTAAATCATGAAGGAGGGGATAGCGTCTGGCCCCATTAAGAATTTGGCCCCTAACAGATTGCTTGCACCTATAGAGCGTAATTGTCACAGAATCTGTGAATCTGCAGTATATGAAGGTGAGAGAAGAGCTCGTGAAATGGGATCAGACCAAATTGCTTCGTCATCTATGATCACAAAATCACACTCCTGGTGGACGTCTCGCTCTGCCTCTGTCATCTACTCTGTATCTCTGGACTGCTCTGAGCAAGCTGAATCTCGCGCTCTGGTCTTTTCGATCGTCTCTATTTGTATACTTTCACCCTCGATGCGAAAGTACACCTTCCCGCTATCATGGTCAGACACCGCCTTGGCTGTGGCCAAGAATGGACATCCTAGAATGATGGGGGTATCTGTCACAGACTCAGGGATCTCCATGTTTAACACAATGAAGTCCACGTGGACTTTCATCCCCTTATTGTGATGACCACATCTTATAACAACTCCTTCAGCCTCTTGACAGATCGATCAGCAAATTGAAGGCCTATCCTACTCTATCGTAGAGGGCCAAACTCGAATCGGTCGAGTAAGGCTGCAGGAAGTAGGTTGATGGAAGAGTCGCTGTCTAATAGAGTCTGAACTGATGCTCATGAATGTGACATTTGACATAAGGTGCGCCTGCATCTGGCCTCTTGGCTGGCAAACGGTTCTGGATCGTGAGGCATGTGGCATGAGTGAGCTCATGGATCTCAGCATGATGGTTCCTTCTCTTCCTGCTGATGGTAGTCTTCTCTCTCAAATTATTCTGGAAGAGAGGGATGTGCTCAAGTGCCTCATGTAGAGTCAGCTGAATCTAAAATCTGTCTATCATCTGCTGGTTGAACTCTAACTGCTGGGTCTTTTTTGGATTTTTTTGTTTTATTCTCTTTCGCCAAGTGGAGTGCCCGAGGGAAGGGGATGACTGGGGCCCTCCTTAGATAGAGGGCTAGGAATAGGTTCTTACTGCTGTGAGGGAATGGAATCCATGCAAGGGTCATCATGCATCACATATGGAATCGAAGTAGATGATGAAATCTTTCCTTTATTATATTTTTTGGTCTTTTTGATATTGTCCTGAGATAAAAAACAAGAGGAAACACAACTGGAATAGATTCAGTGGCATCAACACCACCCACGACATCGGTCTTCGTGGCATCAGCACCGCGCTTTGACTCAATATCAGGAAGAATGGTGGCATCAGTACCACCAACTGCATCTGGAGAAACGACGACCTCAGTACCGTCAACTGGATCATTGTCCTTGGTGGATTCAACACCATTGTCATCAACATCATCATCTGTGGCATCAACACCACTATCCTCCTCGTCTGGTGCTCCTGGATCATCATGGGTTCATCGCTCAGACAAGGCACCATCGGCTAGCATCCTACCGCTCCTAAGTGTCACAAAATCAACATCAAATGTGTATGAAGAAATATCACCCAATGAATCACTAGGAGTGGTGGTCTCTGTGAACAGTACCTGCTCAGACTTCCTCTTTAGATTGTTAGGGTTGGGTTCGATCTGAGCGGGTATGGCAGCCTTGCCTTTTATGATCTCCCTCATCTTCTGCCTGAACTCGTCCATCTCTCGCATGAAGGATGCCTGCTGGTTTAAAAGAAGGCAGGCTAGATCATCAAGAGCTGGGTTCCCATAAGTTGGTCCATGAGAACTGGACGGGTTGCCTTGCTGAAACTGAGGCTGGCTCTGGTACTGGTGAGGGGGGAGGCTGAGTGAACTGCTGAGGCTGTCGCTGCTGCCTCCACTGTTGTCCTTGATTGTAGGGATGAGGATCCGACCGATAATGCTGTGGCTGGTGGGAGTACTGGGGATACTGCTGCTAAGGCTGGCTGCTCAATCCGTTCTGAGCTAGAGGCTGCTGCTAGTGCCTCCGGTAGACTACCTAAATTCGGGGTGATCTCGGCAGATCCCGGGCTGCTGTCGGTCATTACCAAATCCCGCTGACTTTCATCAATGGCTCCTGCTCGTAAGGGAACGGGGGAAGAACTGCTAGGGGTTGCTCCTGCTGATACACCACCATCTGAGTGTCCTGAGATGGCAGTGGCTTAGAGTAGTGCTGCTGCAACATCTTAACCGGCTCTGCCTAAATATGGTGGACCTGACGGTACTGGGCAGGTGGCAAGGAAGAGCTGCTGCTGCTAGGATCAACCCGTGACCTGAGACGGGGCTGATAATCCATCTGTGCCTCCTGGAGACACAAGATCTAGGTCTTTAGGTCACCAAGAGTTTGTGCCAACTGGTCGATCTACATCATGCCCTGGCACTGCTTCTTCTCGATAATTTTTACGCGGTCCAACTTCTCGCTAATGATACCCATGGCAGCTGCGGAAGGATCTTCTTGTGCTACTGCTGCTGATGAAGTGGATGGACCTGCATCAACCTGTGCTATCCTCTGGTAGGAGACAACCTGTGGATAGGTCTTCCCCTATGTGTAGGCTCGGGTCTGGGACATCATTGTGTAATTTTCGGCCATATCCTCATAGATGGCCCAGACCTGGTCCTCATACTTGGTTAAGTAGAACCCTCCACATGAGGCATTGACAAGCCGCTGCAGCTCCGGTGTTAGCCCACAGAAGAAACTCTGCACTTAGTTGGGCTTAGAAATATCATGGTGTGGACACCGATCGATGAGCTTGCGAAATCGATCCCACGCCTCATGGAACTACTCATGGGGGATCATCGTGAAGTTGTTGATCAGAGCTTGAGATGCATTGGTCCGGTTGAGTGGATAGTACTTGTTCAAGTACTCGGCCTGGAGCTGCTCCCAAGTGGTAACATATCTCCCCAAATGTTTTAGCCAGTAGGCTGCTCTGTCGACCAGAGAGAAAGAAATGCTATCATTTTGATGGTATCCTCGTCCAAAATTTGTCGTGGACTGTGCTACAGATCATCTCGAATTCTTGCAAATGCAGATGCGACTCCTCGGTGGCTAGCCCATGGAACTTGGGAAGTACCTCAATCGTTTGGGGGCTGAGCTTGAAATCGCCCAGAATCTCAGGAAGCTGGATCCAATGATGGGTAAGGGTTGCACCAAGGTTGTGCAACTGTCTCATTGGTTGTGGTTGTCTAACTGGCTCGGACTGATCCTCAGGGTGTCCGTCTCCTCCTCCTGGTGCAGGGATGTCTCCACTGTCGGGTTGGTCTCTGTCAGCTCGCATCTATGCTAAGTCTCTGCGCACCTCTACCATAAATGCTCCATGATCTCTAATATGTCCTTGCATCATCTCCACGGAGGCTAGGAGTGTGTGTTGTTGATGGCGCCCTGATCAAGAACATAAGTTGAACCCTGAGGCTGCTCATCGGTGTGTCCGTCGCTGTTGGTCATCTTACGGGTCTCTGCTAAGGCAAAAGACCCCAACTCAAGTGCCATCAAGTGAACATAAATCTGTGCTGGCCTCTGCTCGGGCACCTCGGGACTGGTAGAAGAAGGGTGGTCGAGGGGTAACAGGGTGGTAGCGAACTCAGGTTCGGAGAGCGGGTCTAGACTCTCCGAAACTGCCCTAGATGAATGTGTAGGAGCGCTCGAGAGCGGTGCTGTCAAAGGCAGCCTAAGGGATCTCCTGCCCATTATCGTGATGTAGGGATGAAATGCAGATGAGATCTGGAAAGCAAACAAGATCAGCACTCAAACCCCCAATTCACCTACTCAACATGAGAGCTGATGACCGTAAAGGTTCGGTCGTTAGTCTTGCCAATTTTATTTTAGGTGATAAATCAGTCTTGTAGGGAGATTAAGCGAGCTGGTAGGAACCCGATGCTCCTAGGAGACTGGTCCAATCCCAAAGATAGATCTTTCCTAGCCAGTATGAATTGTAGACCGTTTACCGGCTACCCGCTCAATTCAATCTGTTAAGGATGTCACGATCCGCTTTACCAGCTACCAGAGATATCCTCACTAGAGAACGACTAACCCCAAGACCAGTAGTCTAACAAAGTTCTGGTGTAGCTCTAGCCTAGTGTGCGGGTCACTCTCTCGCTCAAGCAAACCAACCAATGAGGGGGTGACTCTCCCCAAAACAAATATGTTTTAGTGAGGTGTCTTTTAGGGTCAAGTTTGCTTAAACAATCTCATTTTTATGATTTTCTCATTTTTATGTATTTTTCAAAGAAAAATAATGCCCAACGAATTTTCGATCTCCTGATTTATTTTAAGCTCAAAATAGGGGGAGAAGTCGAAAAAGCCGATGCGTGATCAAACATGATGATGCATGCAAAGTAAGAGATGCGTACCTGTCACAAGCACTCTACATGCAGGGTGACCCGAGCATAAATTAAAAGACAGAATTAAAACTAATCTAAATGATGCAAGAAAAACATCCTTAAGACGAGCAATTTCTAATAATCGTGAAGAACGGCAGTTAACTGATCAGAAAGAGATCGATGTCCGATCTCGGAAGTCGATAAATGTCTGCCACAACGGATCCTGTACGCGTTGTATACGACCTCTAGCAGCACGTGACCTCTCATTCGATCAAGCTAACTTTTTTATTTTGATTTTGTATGAACTCACGTGAGTATCACGTTCTATTCTAGTGTATTTATGTTATCCACCCTAGACTTTATCTATGTTATGTTTTGAATTGAAGTTTTCGTATATTTGCATTTATACCCCTGTGCGTGGTTTATTGTGCATGTGCGTGAATACCCTAGGCCTTTTGCATCTGTGGCCCTAAACTTTTTATCTGTGTTACTTATTGGCCTGGGAACTTTCTCATAATTGCAATTAGGTCCCTACAAGCTATTTATCTTATTTTTGATCAAATAAATTCCTAATTAATTCCAAAATTTCGATAAAAATTATTGTTAGCTCCTGCTAACATGTAATATTTATTGTAATTTTTGTGACTTAATTTAGTATTGTTTGATATTTTCAAAAATAAAAAAACCATTAAAAATCTCACTATATATTTTATAAAATACATAAAAATTATAAAATTTGTGCTGAAAATTCCAAAAAATTAGTATTTGTTTGTTTGTTTGTGTGTGCTTTACTTCCAGTATCATTTTTGCTTTGAAAATCATCATAAAACCCCTAAAATTTTAAAAACTCTTAAAAACTTATAAAAATCATAAAAAATCCTAGAAAAATAAAAAAAAATATAATTTCAGTTCCTGTTTGCTCCTCTTTTTATCTATTTTCTCATAAAATTGGCCTCTAGGAATTAGACACTTTAAGTATTTTTAATTTGTCATCTTGTCTTGGATGTGCATTGTTTCCCTGTTTAGCTCTTGTTTTATTTTTATAAAATCCCATAAAAATTAGAAAAACCCCAGAAAATTACCAAAACACTTTAATATTCAAAAAACCAAAAATATTTTTATTCTTAATTTTTAGGCATTTCTGGCTTTAAATAAAAATTCAAAAGGGTTGATTGTGTGCATAGTTTTCTTATTTGTTTTTGCTTATTAATTAAAAAATCTTGAAAAATTTTCAAAATTTAAAAATAATAAAAATATGCATTTCCTTGTCTGATTGCGACTACTTCGAAGGATTTCTCATGTTCCTTGAGTTCAACCTTGGTCCCTATACCAGGTTAAATAAATCGGGGAGACCGCTAACAAGTTTTTTGTGCTTTGATTGCTTGATTTGAGTGGTTCTCGATTTTTCTTGATTGATCCTTGGCCTGCTAATTAGGGTCGCAACAACCCTTTTCTTTTATTCCCTAACCCTAGTTGTTGGGTCGCTCATCACCTATCGAAGAAGAAGAGCTCCAACAATTTGACCGGTTAAGGAGTATTGACCCCAAATTGATTACAATGCGCACTCTCAATCATTGAATTGAGGTGTCTTGCCTCAATATTCACCATCCATCCAATAGAGAGCTCAGATGCAGGATGCAGTGAGTGGAGAAATTGTGGGGGAGCTGAGTTCCATTATTTGTACAAATACCTTACCTCTTATACCTCATGTGGATGCCCCACATGATGTGGATGAATTTCACCGCCACCCAAAATAATTTTTCATATTTACATTTATGCCAAATTATTCATATTAAGCATTTTTTAATTTTATTTGCATGCATATTCTTCTATTTTTATCGTAATTTGAACCAATTTTTATGCATTTTAAAAAATTATTTTTTTGTTATAGACCATTAATGCTCTTCATAATGCATGACTAATTTAAAATATCTAACACTTGATTGATTTATTAAAATTAAAAATGAAAATCGTCATTATTCACATAAAATAACTGAAATGACTTATAATTCTAAAAAATATCATATGTGTCCTCGTTGTAATCTACAACATATCCAAAAAGATTTACCAATATTGCTTCATATTCATGAAATAAATTATTGAGTGATTTTAGTTATTAATTCATATTAAAGTCAATTTTCCTCTTTTTAAAATTTGTTTGTGTTTCCTTATGACATAGTATGTATGGGAAAATTTTGATTTGCAAAATTGTGCATGTTTTGTAAACTTAATGAATAAAATGTTGACAATCATCCTCTGTCACATTTAATTCAGGTTTCCACAAAAATCTAAAGAGTTTACATTATATGTATTTTAATGAGATATATTTACTTACCAAAAATCATTCCATTCCATTCTATGCAACTTAAACTTTTGCATGAAACGCCAAAAACTTCGTCAATTTGTATTAGTTGCATATTAAATCAAAAAAATATTAAAACCATGTTGCATATACTAATCCTTGCATATGAAAAAAACCAATATTAAAAATACACATTTTTTATTTTCTAGGTAATTGAATTTAAAATGATGCAATTTTCCCCTTAATCTCCAATAAAATAATTTTAATTCTCAACATACTTAAAAAATGTTGAGTAAATTTGTCTTCCTGAACTCAAATATTTTTCAGAAGTTTTCTGTTTTGGTTAAATTTTGCAAGATCCTCTTGTATATTGATGTCCTAGGTTTATGTTATGCGTGCCCATGTTATTCTTATGTAGCATATAAAATTAAATCACAACAAAATGTATCTCTGAGAACCGAATTGCTTGTTTGTTTACATGCTCTTTGTGTCTAACTTTGAGTTTGTCCAAGTAAAATAAACACTATCCCTAACTCATATACTTTGTGCAGTTTCTTGATCAATTAATTCTCCACTTGGACTACGATTGAACCCAATTAACATTAAGCCAAAATTGTCTATCATTATTTTGGAGTAAATATTTCAACATCGACAAGTAAGGATGTTTACAGTTATAAATAATGGGTTACCATAGATACATATTTAAGATCTGGATGGATACATTATAACAAAAATTAGGTATAAAATACACTAAAAGAAGGGACATATTAAGGGACGATAAAAGGCGACGGTTTACCCATGCCTGTCTCCTTTGACAACATACATAACAGTCACACGGTGATTATCCATATTGAAAAGCATATGGGACATTACACAAAGCTTGTTCCTTCCTACTACACTTTTAGGGACAACTCGTGGATGACAATCCCCTTTACCACCTAAAGAGATGGGTGTGTCGAACATCCCCTATGATATGTGCAACATAAATGGAAGGGGATGATGATAACCATCCCTACTTTAGAAACTTTAGGGATGGTCAGTGCGACCATCCCCTCTGTGCCAATTCCTTGTTATTGACTGCCGAGTTTGGGGTAAGCGACTTAGACAGGATGGGTTTGACCATCCCTTATCACCCCCTATGCGTGTCTCAATTAGTTAGGAGGGACTATAGGGCACCTTCAGAATGATCATCTTCTTTGCTCCCATGCCTTCATAATGGTTGTGTGTGTATGGGGGGGGCGTCCGAAATCCACGCGGAGCAGTTGTGTGGTCCATAAAAATTAAATAAAAAAACCCATAAAATACTAAGTAAATAATATAGATATATCTTCGTGTTCGATTCCATAATTACATTACATTGCTCTATCTTTACTTGTGGGTTGATTATTGAAATTTATTCAGGCTTCATGTTCAGTCACTTCAACTTGTATGGTTAGGAGAGTTTTTCACTTTTTAAGGTTTTATTTTTATATTTTTTTTATGATTTTTAGTCTGGAGTTATGTTATGTAGTAATAACATATACCTACTTTTTGAATTTTTTTAAAGAACATTTTATTATTATTTTGTATTTTTATATCTAGATAGGGAATAAAAAGGCTCCTTTTGATTTTTAATAAATGGAAAAAGGAAATAATACGCTAAATAAAATCATGCATCTTCCCCTATTTTTGCATAATTTTAGGAGCATGTGAACTCTTTATAAAAATTAGGAAATCTTAAATAAAAATATACAAGCTAGTAGGGATGTTTTTGTAATATAAATAAAAGGTGAGGGTGCACATGCAAAAATACCACAAGTTTTGAACTTTAATAACAAAATTTTATACTACACAAAATACTAAAAATCAGAGGGGTACAATTGCAATTTGGCTAACGCGTGTGGGGTGCCACCTGAGCTGGCCTGGTACCAGACCTAAAGGCAATATTCGATAAGTACAAGGGCTCAATTGCAATTTCTCCATAAAACTTTACTCTTAATTAAATATTTGCAAGGGTACTTAATAATTACAAAAAGGTTGGGGGGGGGTTCTTTATAATTTACCCCTTTAACATCCCTATTGAAGAGGATCTTACGAGGGTTTACGGTCCCACATGGAGAAACCGCAGTCGTTGCATTGACTGCTCATGAAACCCAACTTCAAATAACAATTAACCCACCATTAAGAATCAAGCAATGAAAATAAAAGTGTGGAGTTAAAATGTATTATAACTCTACAATGTTGTGTATAGTGCAAGTATGTGTAGAGTGTCGAACACAGGGAGTAAACGAGAGATTGGACGAATTAATGCATAAAATTTGTGTTGTTCTTGTCTCTTTGTCTTTTTGTGGGTTTTTGATTTTGTCTTTTTTTTGAATTTTATTTTTTTATATATTTTTTTAATTATTTTTATTTTTATTTTATTTTATTTTTATATTTTTGATTTTCACTTTTCTTTTTTTAAAAATATATAATATAAGAATATATAAGGCTATATGTACAATATAGGAGAATACAACTACATATAAAAAAAATGAATAAAAATCGTATAATTAAATATTCTGCATTTTAAATTATTTTTTACTGTTTTTATGATTTTTTGGGGATTTCTATTATTTTTTGTGGATTTCAAAGTCAAAAATATCCCAAATCAGGAACTAAATAAATATGCCGAATTAATTTGGAAAATAGAAATAACAAATAATGTCCAAAATTTTCTAAGTCAATTTTAATATGTAAATAATAATATAAAGAAAATTATAAAACAAAAATGAATATTTTTGACATTTTAGGAATATTTTTTAGATTTTTATATAGTGTTTTGGAGCTCTCTTTTTTTAGGTTTTTTCTATTTTTCGGGGTTTTGGGTTATGGAGTTTTAAAATAAATAGATAAGTAATATATACATTTTTGGAATTTTCAAAACGTTTGTATATTTTTTGGTATTTTATACTACAAACAAGAATATTTATGCTCTTTTTAATTTTTATAAAATAGGAAAAAGTCCTAAAATCCAAAACCCATTTTTGGCGATTTTTTGGAGCACGGACACTGTTTTTAATAAATAGAAATAACATACAAAAATTAATGAACTAGCAGGGGTATGAATGTAGTTAAATTTAAATGAGGTTATTTCTGTAATTTTCCAAAAAAATATAACTGGAATTACAAATTCTTGGACTAAAAGGAAATACAAATACCTGCATGGGTATATATGCAAAATCACCATCTCACATGGGAAGACACGTTAGGTAACGTGGACTAGACTTAGTTACAAATAAAATAAAGACATGGGGTTTTATGCAATATTACAAAAATATAATAACGACAAATGGAAGTTTGAGTAATGAATATTAAAAAAAATTTCGTTGGATGAAGTACACAAAATACCCAACGTAGGCACTAACAGACGATTCAATGGTGCTCTCTAAGACATGTGTCGCGTACACATCTGTCGATGATGGTTCGACACATGTGATGGAGATTAGATCTCTTCAATGAGATCTACGGTGGAGACTTTGTAAGATCCAACGATGCCTGTGCGAATTGGGAGGTGCTCTGATCCGATGGTGCTTGAGAGAGGTGGAAGAACTGGGAAAGAACTCGCATGGGGCGAGATTTGATCTCGTGTCACGGGCTCTTCTGACCTCCTCACAAAGTTCCGATGGTCTCTACGTGCTCCTGCGAGCCTCCTGTAGCAGCCGGGCTCCACAAAATGGCCAACCCCCGCTGAAGATGCTCCAACAAAGCTCGACACCTGGAGCTGGCTTCTGTATCTCAAAGAGCCATGCAAAGGGGTATTCTTTTGTTGTATCCTAAAGGGAAATGCTATGGACAAAATCACAGAGCTCTAGGGAGCTCCTAGAGGTAGAAGTGAACGGAGATGAGGTGAGGCAACGTTCACCGGCAAGTAGAAGAGTGGGTGAACGGGTTCCTAGATCTAAGCAAGATTCGAGTACGTGAAGGTGCCTGGGGTGTCAAGAAGCACAGGGAGAGATGATGGAAGCGAAAGGAGGGGTCGGAACATGAGTGTGATGGTATACAAAGGTGGCCGGAGCTCAAGAGCTCTGGAGAGGGCATAAATACAAATCTAAGCTAAACACGTAATTAGAACATAGAACAAAAAACATAAAACAAAACCTAAGGCTATGCTGCACTAAAAAGTGAAAGAAACAATACCCCAAGCGACTGTGAGCCGTGAGGTCGACCGACAGGAGCAGAGCTCCGGCGATGGGGCTGGGTGGACCTCCTATGCCTCTCCTCTTAGTTCCTGGAGGATATGGAGCACTCCCTATCACGAAGGCTCGACCCTAGGGTGCTTCAAGGGGACTGGATTGGGTAGAATATGGACCAAATTTAAAATGGAGGAAGAGGTGGTATATCTACATGATGGCGACAGGGAGGTCTTCGAGGGAGAATCATGGGCGCAGGAGGACGATATGGCGCACAATATGAATCCAACGTGAATCAAGGAAGAATAATGGACAAAGTCTCTGAAGGGTCTACAACTCCTTGAGCCGTGTATCATTGTGTAAAAAAT
This sequence comes from Ottelia alismoides, assembly GCA_037367405.1. NCBI lineage: Eukaryota > Viridiplantae > Streptophyta > Magnoliopsida > Alismatales > Hydrocharitaceae > Ottelia > Ottelia alismoides. Next base: position 85,784 of record JAZKJV010009941.1, on the reverse strand, counting down.
CCAGAAGAGAGGGAGGAAGCCGTTCTCACAGCCCCAGACCTGGGGACAAAGAGTTGACCAGGTCAACAGATGGCGTGGCCTGATTGGGTCACGTCATCCGCAAAAAGACAAATCAGAAGGAAAACTAAAATATAATTCAAAAATAAATAATAAATAATTTATTTAATTTTTGATTAAAATATAAAAAATTCTTATTATTTTATGTAGTATTTTAATATTTTTTTGAGTTTATTTATTACAAGTTACTTTTATATCTATGTTTTATACATTTTTATTTTTATTTTTGTATTTTTGATTTGATTATTTATTTTCATATTTTATATATTTATAACTTATTTTTAAATACATAAATATACTTTTATTTTATTTTTCTAGATATATTTTGTACATTTAAATAAATAAGGGTGTATATTATATAGGTATAACTATTGGTACTTCATCTATGTATCTTATTTTATTTTCAGTTTTATTTATGGTTATATTGTACTCTAAATATCTATATATACTATAAATATTATTTACAAAATTATAAAATATAAAATTATAAAAATAATAAAGAATAAATAAAATGAATATTTTATTCGGGTATATTGTATAATAGAGGTCCACAACCTGACTTTCACACTTTAACTCCAAAAAATATGAAACCACCTTCATTGAATAGCTTATTAAAAGTTATAAATTAAAGTGATCTTGATACATTTTGAGTTTTTATTTAAGAGATATGGGTTTGGGAAATTTGGGTTTGACTTTTTATTTAGAGCATAAAAAGTACACTGTGTTTTACTTTTGTATAAACTCAATTTTGTATTTCTACATATTAATATCTACAACCTTCATGTACTAAGTTTCTTTATTTGAGGTATAGAAAATAGAAGATAAAATATGTCCCAAAAATGCATTATCGATGAATAAAAGAGTGGAATTTTATGGATGTTTTTGGTCCTTATCTTCCCCATGCTTTATTCCTTGTCGACCCAATGAGCAAGATGTCTAGGTCTCGGGGTTTAAGGTCATACAATACCTTTGGAATTTTATTCTTTTTATTTTCTTTTCTTTATTCTATAATTTTGGCATTAAAAACTATATTTTCTATACAATAAATGGAATAAATAATGAATGTTAATTTATACAAAATAATGCTATATACATGCATTAACTAGGGGTCTTAAGGCCAAAATGATATAATAAAGGTGATGAAATGGAGATTCATCAGTCCTCGGATCGGGCCATTCTTTAGCTACCACGTGGATGATCAAACAGTTGATAGCATGTACCGCTTCAGCTTGAACAAAGGGCTGAGATTAGATCTGGGCCTGAGTCTTGATCAGATGGTGTTCAAGGGTGTTAGATAAATAGCCCAAGAAAACACTGGAGCCGAGCTTCGATTATCATGTTCTTCTCCATCTAGCATCCTCTTCTCAATCCAACAATGGCTTCGTCTTCCTGGGGTCACTTCACATCTGCAGGCGGTCTCCAATGAGCTCTAGGTGCAACGATTGTGGATCTGGGGCTCTTCCTTGCCGCTCGACCTAGAGATGTTGTTCCATGTTGATTCGAGGCTCCAGGGGGTCCTAAAGACCTAGGCCATGTAAAAAAAGACTCGATGACTCGAGGCGAGTTGCCTCGATCAAGAGTTGAAGCCGTTGAGCAACGATATGGAAAGGGCGATGAGCTTCCGGCAAACAACATAGGATCTAAGCGAGTCGCCAGATCCTTGCAAGATTTGTTTTGGAAATATGGGAAAAATATGGAGCCAATGATGAGGATAGAGATGGGTTCAGAATCAGGGCGACACACGGTCGGGCACAGATGAATTTGACCTGGAGCTTGAGCTCCACGTCAAAAGGGGTTTTTAGATTAAACATAAATTAAACACATGACTAAAATTAAAAGTCAGAAACAAAACTCACGGCTAAGAATTACCTAAAAATGACGAAAAGTGCCACGATTTGGTCCAGGGACCAAAGTGTCTGAACCGACAGAGGTGAACTCTGATGGTGGGCTGGATCGACTCCGACAAGCCTCCTCTTTGCCGTAGAACGACGGGGATTGCTTCCTGTCAACAAGCCTTACCTTCACGCACGATCCGAGGATCTAAGATGCTCTCAAAAGGGATCGGCTGTCAAAAATGACAGAGAAGGATGTTTTGTAGGCGGAGGTGGTAGGAAGATTAGGTCATGGGATTCTTAGCGATGTAGTGGAGGTATGGATGACCAGAGGTGTGGGCGTGATGGAGGAAAGTGAGGGGTGCGAGAGCGGTGAGGAAATCTGGACACCTCGAGCAGTGGAATTTCTCCAAAAATTTGGAGAAAAGAGGGGGATACCGGGGTCTGACAGGGGCCGCGAAGAAGGAAGTACAGTTGACCTGGGTCAACTTTTCTTGAGCCCTGGTTGGTCCACATGGACCAATCGAGAAAAAGGAATCCAAACATATTTGTAAAATTAATGAAAATTAGTAAATGAATTAATTAATTTTTGGTTAAAACATAAAAATATTTACAATTTTATGTAGTATTTTATACAGATTTTTATTTATTTTTTCAAGGTCGTTTATAACATGTAGTATTTACATGTATATATAGGTAAATATACTATATTTTATAGATTTTATTCTTAATTTGTATATTATATTTTATTATATACATGTATTTTATGCCTTTATAGTTTATTTCAATACATATTTAAGTATTTTTATTTTATTTTTCTGAATTTATTTACATACTTAATTAATTATATACATATTCCCTATAATTATATTATAGGTATTCCTTACCTATATAATAAGGTATACTATTTATTTTATTTTATTGTTGATGATTTTATTCTATTTTAATTATGTACATGTGTTTTAAATATTATTTACAAATTTATAAAGATATAAGAAAGTGAGAAATATAAAGAATATGTATATTGAATATTATATACATGTATAGTGCACAATGAGGGCCCAAAACCTAACTTTTGCATCTTAACTCCAAAATGAATGAAACCACTTTCATTAAATAGCTAATTTTATTTATAAAGAACAAAGTGAGTTTGGACAATTTTGAATATGTATGGAGAAGATACATGTCTGCAAAGTTTTCTTTGCGGCTTTTTATTTTGTGTATTCGGGCACACTGTGCATTATTTTTCAGTGAAATCAATTTTTTTTTATTTTTTTTCAGAATTTTTATGTACGGCTTTCATGATGAGGGTTTATTGATTTAAGGTATAAAAATAATAAAATAAAATAGGCCCCAAAATACAATTAGTGGGCTAAAAGAATTAGTGTTTTTCTGTGGTTTTTTGCACAATTTCTTTGCTCTCCCCCTTCTTTATCCCTTGTCGACCAAGTCATTATGATAACTAGGTCTCGAGGTCTAGGGTCGCTCAGTGTCGTTGACATTTTATTCCTTTTCTTTTCTTTCCTTTATTCCTTTATTTTGGGATTAAATACAATATTATTTACCTGATTTTATATAGTATTTGAAGTGGATTATTGAGTGTTATTTGCCCAAATCAATGATATATACATGCATTTTGCTAGGGATTTCAGGCCAATATGAAAAAATAAAGGTGATGAAATGGAGATTCATCACCTCCCTATACTCGCCTTTGCTAGTCCCTAGCAAACACTTATGCCTATAAATGTAGAGAAAGAAAATAAAGAAAAGAAAAAAAAAGAACTTGGAATAATTTTTGACTTTTAAACTTGTGTGAAAAAAATCAAAGTTCGGAGATCATTTAAGATCTGTAGATTCTTGGTTTGTTCGGAACCGCATCAAGGTTAGGAAGTGTGAAACAACAACCCTTAGGTTCCAGAATCCTATTATCCAGTTCTCTTCACGTTCTGGTCAGAGCCATCCTCTCTGTCATATACTCTCGCAACGTTGAAATGATAGAACAATGTGTATGAAATTTTCAGCTCTTCCCAGACAAACCACTAAACTATAAAAGAGTCTGCTCCTCTGGTAACTCATCCTCGTGGAAACAGATATTTCCCTCTAAAATCAAGTGCTGCCAGTCTTTACAACCGAAATGGGGGAGAAGCTAGAAGAAATATGAAAAGAAGTGGGAATGGACCGGTGTAGTCTTCATTCCCTTGTGAAGCTCGGTCAGTGTAACCGAGTCTTCACTAAGAAGCATGTTTTTTTGGAAGCTCAATATGTTTATGGAATTTTCGGTGTAGGCTTATTTGGATATTTTCTTTGACTTTGCATTACTATATATTCTTATTTGTGCCCTGACAGATATAGAATCTTTTGGTCTGCCCATGTTTTGGGGTCTTGGAAAAAGTTGGGCCAGCAGACCATTCCTCATCCGAAGCATTGTCTCAATCCGGACTCCAATCTTTAGATATCATGGCTACCAGGAAAAGTGAGTTGGAGTATCGATTTCGGCAATCCCCAAGAATGGTTCATGAGCCACCCTAGCATCGCCTCGACTTAGACTCCAAGATTTTTCAACAATCCATTTGGATTGAGCTACGTGTTAAGTGCGGGGTTTCTAATTAAGCCACTATCTCAAGAGTCTTGTGGATGATATGAAGGGTTCTAGTTAGACACATTGAATCGACTCATGAACATAGTCTCGTGGAACCTATAGAATTAAGTCAGGGTGATCTGAAGTATCCCAATTCCATTCCTTAATGGGTTCCTCTGAAATTAAGTATATTTAGGTCTATATCAAGCTCATATATTTAGATTTTATTTCAGGCATGTTCAATTGTCTTGACCATTCTGAAAAAAAATGCAAATTCTATATACAATGCAATAAAATATTTTTGTGAAGCCATTTTCTGATTTTGAACTATTTATATATTTTTGAAAAAGTTTTGCAAATTTTTATGTGATTTTAAAAACATTGTGGACAATTTTATGTTTTTGAAAATTTAGGTAGTTTTGAATAAAATAGTGAAAGAGTTATGTACAAATATTTACACAGGAGTGCCTCTTATTATTTACAAGAATTAAGCGAAGAATTTACAAGAATTAAGTTAGTGATTGTTTACATGTTTTTATTTACAGGGTCTGTAGAGAATTTTTATTTTTTTAGATTACGTATACGATTCAAAATATTTTGAAATCATTTTAACAAAACATTTTGAAAACTTTATTTTGAAAATAATTTGATAAATATTTTTACAAACATTACAAAATTGAAAATTATTTGCAAAGATTTTTCAAACAGTATGTATAGATTTATCAAAGTATTTTTGCAATCCTTTTCCAACCTATTTGTAAATAGATTTTCAAAATATTTTATTCAAACAAATAAAAGGAATTTTTACAAATAAAACATTCTTACAAAGGTTTGAAAATATTTTTCAAACGGTTTTCCAGAAGAATTTTCAAAGTCCAACCAATTTTCAAATCATTTTGCAAAATATTTTTAAAATAGTTTATTGAATATATTTATAAAGATTTTGATGTGTGTTTAAATTTATTAGTTAGCCATATTCTTGAAAATACGAATGTACGAGTTATGTCTAAAGTATATACCATGTATATACGACTCCCCTGTACTTAGCTTGAGATATGTCCTCATAGGTCAGAGAGAAAAAGGAAGACACAACTCGTTCTAAGTATAGAAAAGTCTATACTACAATGACTAAAGAATAAACAATGAGAAATCGACCGTCCTCCATATACATAGGTTCAATTAATCCTAGGTATAATAGATTCTGTACAAAGTAGGAAGGGTCGAGGGTGGGAGTGAACAAATCATCATCTTGGCTTGTCTCCCTCTATACTTGGGGTAAAATATCCCTAAGTATAGATAAAATATCAAAGGTCGAGGATACATACGGGGGATTAAAGAATGGGCATCCATATACACTCATCCCCCCTATACTTAAGATGAAGCATATCCTATGTATAGCAATGATGAATGGGATGAGTTAAATCATCGAAAGAATGAAAGAATAAAATTTGAAAAGAAGAAAAGATCAATGAATCAAAAATGTTTTTATGAGCCTCGTCTGACTCTATCGATGTTGAGGCTTCAAGCTCATCTTGATATACCACATGTATCGAATCAACAACGGACATGAATGTATCATGCTCTAGGTACGGTTCAACAACTGTCCATTGATCACAAAGGGATGTGCGTCAGGCGACAAACCTGATATCATGATACTTCCATTCTCACGTATATGTTTTACTACAAACGACCCTATCCATTTGCTTTTCAACTTTCCTAGAAAAAGTTTCAACTTCTCATCGAATAACTAAACCTTCTAACCATGCTCGAAAGTCTTTCTGCGGATATGCTTGTCATGCCACTTCTTAATTTTCTTCTTGTTCATCAGGCTGTTGTCGTATGCATAGTCTCTGAATTCAAGTAGTCTGTTCAGATCAAGCTTTCTGTTCTTTTCAACCTTCTTGGAATTCAAATTACATACATTGTTTGCCCATAAAGATTTATAAATTAATTCCATGGGCAAATGGCATGGCTTGCCATAGACTAGGTGGTAGGGAGACATTCCCAAAGGTGGCTTGTACGTAGTCCGATAAGCCTAAAGAACCTAGTCGAGCAATTATGACCAATTCTTCATGTCAGATTGTATAAGCTTCTAAAGAATTGTTTTGATCTCCCTGTTTGAATATTCAACCATGCCATTGGACTGTGGATGGTATGGAGAAGCGACTCGGTGCTCAATATAATATTCCTATGTTAGGTTCTTGATTTCTTTATTGATAAAGTGGCTACCACCATCAGATATCAAAATCTTAAGAACCCCAAGCCATGCAATTATATTATCTTTCAGAATCAACAGACTCAAGTTAGGATAGCCTCCACCAACCGACTAACATAATCAACAATGAGCATAATATATTCAAAACCCTAGCCGTTGGGAAAAGGGTCGATGAAATCAATGCCTCATGCATCGAACACATCTGATATCTGAATGTATTTCAAGGGCATTGTATCTCTTAATCCAATAGTTCCATCCATCTTTTGACCATCAGTACAACATTTCACATAGTCTTCTGCATCTTTGAAAAGAGTCGGCCACCAGAGGCTGTATTGAAGTACTTTTGTTGCCGTTCTTTTCCATGAATGGTGTCCTCCTGATTCACGGTTGTGACATTGCTCGAGGACACTGTGATATTCCTTCAGAGGAATGCACCTTCTCCGTTTGCAATCTTCCCCCTCACGAAATAGATAAGGATCCTCCCACTAGTAGAAATGAATATCTGATAAGAACTTGTCAACTTTCAGCTTTGGCCAATCTTGTGGAGTTCTCTTAGAAATAAGATAATTCACAATATCAATGAGCCAGGGGAGCGAGGTGACTGACAGAATTTCCTTGTCTGGGAAAGTTTATGTAATGGGTAACATGCTCTGCTCATGAGTGTCTATCTCTGGAACGCTTGAAAGATGATCAACCACCACATTTTGATTCCAAGCTTATCTCGTATTTCAAGGTCGAATTCCTAGAGTAGAAGGATCCATATGATAAGTCCCAGTTTGGCATCCTTCTTGCTTTGCAAGTATTTGATGACAGAATGATCTGTGTAAACAATGACTTTCCTAGCAAATGTGATGTGAACTTTTCTAGGGTGAAAATAACTGTTAACAACTCTTTTTCAGTAATTGTATAATTCTTCCGTGCTTCATCTAATGTCCTGCTAGCATAGTGAACAAAAAATGGTAATCCATCTCTTCTCTATCCCAAAACCGCTCTAACGGCATAGTTAGAAGCATCTATCATGATATCAAATGATCGAGACCAATCCAATGATTGTAGGACAAGGTCCTGAGTGATCAATTCTTTTAATTGATTAAAGGCTTGGAGAACTCTAGCATCTGCAATAAAATCAATCTCCTTGCCTATAAGCTCAGTCAACAGTTGAGCAATTTTGCTGAAGTATTTTATGAATCTTCTATAAAATCCCACATACGGACTGAATGACCGGACTTGCTTCAAATTTGTAGGTGGTTCAAGCTTGGAAATGATGTCACCTTCGTAGGGTCAAGCTCCGTGCCACACTTAGAGATGACATGGCCTAACATGATTACTTCAATCACCATGAAGTGACTCTTCTCCCACGAGAGCACAATGTTAACTTTGCTGCATCTTTTCAAGACTCGATCTAAATATGTAAGGCACTGATCAAAATTGTCTTCATAGACCGAGAATTTATCCATAAAAACATCAAGAAACTACCAACCATTTATGCAAATACTCCAACACACACCTCTGGATTATCGCTGGAGCGTTGCACAATTTAAAAACATTCTGCATAAGGCATATGTCCCAAATGGATAGGTGAAGGTGGTTTTCTATTGATCTTCAGGGGCAATTGCAACTTGATTATAGCGAGAGTATCCATCCAAGAAATATAAATACTCCTTTGCGACCAGTTTTTCGACTATTTGGCTGATGAAGGGAAGCGAGAATGATCTTTCTTGGTTGCTAGATTCAAGCGCATGTAATCCATATAGACATGCCAAGAAGTTGGTACTCTGGTTAAGATCTCCTCCCCTTTGTCATTCTTCACAATGATGATCCTTGATTTCTTCTACACTACGTGTAGGGGACTCACCAATTTTGAATTAGAGATGGGATATATGAATCCAACATTATAATATTTAGTAGTTTCATTCATGACAACCACCCGGAGGTTAGGATTCGATCTACACTGAAATTCTCGGGATGATTTGCCATCTTCTTCAAGGTAGATGTGATGTGAGCACATTGAAGGATTGATCTAGATCTGAAATTTTTCCAGCCTATTTCCTTGCTGTTTCTTTACAGAACCTTAAGCAAATGAGATTCTTGATCCTTAATTAGTTGTGAATTTATGATGACCTGGAACATGTTTTCTTCACCACAAGGAAGGCATACTTCATATTTGATGGTAATGGTTTAAGTTCAGGTGGGGTTGGAACCAGTTCAGTGGCTACTTCAGTAACTGTGCAGGTGGTGGTGTCAGATCCAATGTGAATTATCCACCATTGGCAATGTAATATCTGAATTCAATGTTTCATAAAAATTCTCAACACTCTCCTCATGTACACAAAAATCTTCAATAATCTCCTCTTGCTCTGCTAAGGACAGGTGACCAACAATTAATTCTTCTGGCAAATCAGTAAAAAGCTCATCTTCAAAGATAGTAGGGAACTTGATTGTGTTGTCAACTCCTCCTCCGTGGAGAGGAACTTGTGGGTCTCAATTTCATCAATGAAAATGTTTGTTCTATGATTTCATCTAAAAAGTAATAGTCTTATGTTCTCTGCTGTGTAGGCCCACTCTCATCTGATGCAGAATCTGTTGGCTTCGGCACTTTGATCGTCTCGATAGGCACCTTATTGCTGCTAGAATGAAAGATGACATGTCTGGTGTCATAGTCCACCATTGCTTCAGCTATTCAGAAGAATTGTCATCCAAGTATGATCGGGATTTGTAGTAAAGGAGCTGAGGTGTCCATGTCTAGCACAATGAAGTCCATAGGGAATTGCATCCCTTGAATCGTGACGATGACATCTCCAAAATTTCCCTTGATTGCTTGACTGATGTATCTGCAAACTACATGATCATTCTAGTAGACTTCAGCGGTCCCAACCTAAATTCTTTGAGCAGTGAAATAGGCATCAGATTGATGGATGATCTGCTATCAAGAAGTGTTTTATCGAACTCTTGATCGAACATCTGATATTTGATGAAAGGAGCTCCCATGTCTTTCTTTTTGCTTGGGAGATTGCTGATTGCATTGACGGTAGCCGTAGTTAGGATGCGCTTCACATTTCTTTCATGGATTCGACGCGATCGTCTCTTTGAAGTACTTGCCTCCTTTAGCCCTTTCTTAATGTTGGGCCAATACTTAATATCCTTGAGTAGAGGTATTTCAAACACAAGATTTTGAATTATTCCCACAATATTAGGGCCCGACAAAGTTGTTTTCAATTTTCTTTTTTTTGGATTTCGTCATTGCATCAAGAAATGGAATTAGTACAGAATCAAAACCAAAAGCATTGTTCTTATTTACATCAAAATTAATGTCCACATCTTATTGTACAAATGTATAGCAAAAAAGAGTGCAATCATCAATCAGAGGTAGGCATCCAAAAAATACAGACTCGACTCCATCGATTGGCACTAGATCTGCTGCTGGTGCGTTATTCTCCTTTGTTGATGCGTATCGCTTCGATTGCTTCTCTCTTTTTTGTTTTTTTTTGATTTTCTTATTTTTTTGAATTTTTGTTCTGATGCTTCTCTTCAGTCTTCTTCTTCCTCACCCAGCCCTACTATTGGATTGGCTGATGTAGAAGATGACGATTCGCCAACAGAAGCTTTATTCTTCCACTTTGTTGCTGTAGAAGGCTGCAAAGTCCCACCTCTCCTGAGAGTGGCATCATAAGATAAAAACATATCAAGAACATCTGACTCTTTGATATCTGGAGGAACATCACAAACTACCTGCTTTCTCTTCTTGAAATTGTCGGGGTTTGCCTCAACCTGTGCTGGGATAAATGTTTTGGTGGTGGTGAGGTCATCTAGCTTCTAGCTCAGTTATGTTAAGCTCTTCACCTGTTGAGCTAAGAAGTCAAGGGCAGGGTTCACATGAACAACCTCGGATAGTTCAGCGTGCTGGCCACACTGAAACTGGGAACGGTGTGGAGGCTGCTGGTAGGAATACTGTGAGTTCTACTAAGAAGAATGTTGATGCTGATAGTCATGAGGAGGAGGATACTGCTAATATGGAGCAACCATGTAATGCTAATATGGATGGTATTGGCGGTACGATGGCTACTGGTAAGAATTCTGTCTCCAATTGTTCTAGTATGGTGGAGACTGCTGGTGCTAAGGATGGGTGTTCTGGACAAATCTCCCTCCTTGATGTTGAGGGAATGGATGAGTAGTTGAAGCCTGACCATGCTGATGTCTGCGTGGACGGATCATCTGCGCATCATTGGTCCATATGCCATTCACCTCCTGAACGAGGGGCAGTGGTGAGAAACATGGATTAGAAATAAGCTGATGCTCGGGCTGATAGACAACTACTGCTGATGCGGCTGTTGGGGCAGAGTTTGGTTGGGGTCTTGCATGTAGTACACGTGCTGGACCGTCGGCTGCCCTAGACTCTACTGAGGGGATTAAGGCGATGATGGCTCCTTCATCTCGATAGGAGTCATGGCTGATGTCATCACCGACTGGAAGGAGTCAATTGTGCTCACCAATAACTCCAGTTGCTTGGTGATTTGATCTAGTTTATCCAAGTTTTGCGTCCTCTGTTTGATCACAGCTACTTTCTCAAGGTTTTGTGATCACTTTTCGATGATGTACACTTTGGATATGTGGCTCCCAATGATGCTAAGGTTGGATCTCTCATCGTTGTCCGGTTCATGAGCTGCTGCCATATGAACATGCTTTTACTGGATATGTGTTGGAGCTAATAATTGTGAGACGACGATAAGGCAACCTCTCCTTCGATCATTTCCTTGAAGATTTGCTAGATGACGTCTTCATCTTTATTGAAGTGCAACCCGCCATAAGCGACATCAATGAGCATCTGGCTCTTTAATGTAAGTCCTCCAAAGAAATGTTGGACTAAGTTGGTCTGAGGACTATCATGGTGGGGACACTTCTCTTGTAGATCTCTGAACCTCTCCCAAGCTTCATGAATAGACTCATGGGTGGCTTGGGAGAAATTGTTGATTTTGGCTCGCATTTGATTTAGCCGACCAAGAGGGTAGAACTTTATGGAGAAATGCTAGCTTGAGCTCCTCCCACTTCGTGATAATCTTTCCCAGATGATTGATCCAATAGAGAGCCTTGTCTTGAAGGCTAAAGGGAAATGCCGTCGCCTTGACTACACCTAACAAAATGTTAGGGTAGTCCATGGTATCACAGATGCAAAATGTTAGGGTAGTGCATGGTATTGCAGATGCGAGCAAACTACTGCAGATGTATGTATGGTTCTTCATTAGATTCCCATGGAATGTGGGAGGAAGAGCTAAGAGTTGAGGCTTGAGCTAAAAATGTGCATGGATGGGTGGAATCTGGATCTACTCTGGCCTACGCTAGGGTTATACGCCTCTTTGAGAGTAGGCTTAGGCCTCTCTCCTCTCGGCTCATCTTTGGGCCCTCCTTGGGCTCCGTCTTCATGTCTTCCTCAAATTCTCCTATCGGGTTCTCTCTTCTTCTCCTCATATCATTAAGCATATCTTGGAAGGCAACCTGGGCCAATGCTTGGTCTGTTAGCTGTTGTTTGATTGCTTGAATTGAGGTGAGCAACTGTGCATTCACTGCATTCTGGTCTAGTTGTTTGCCCTGATTTGTCTATGGTGGGTGCTGAGGCCCCTTCTTTTGTCCTGTAGGATCCATGTCTGATTCAAAATCTAAGAGTATCTCGGGCTCCAGATCTGGTTCTTGGTCTGTACAGGGAATAATGCCCCGACCAGTCTGGATAGAAGCACCAGATGTAAAGAAGCATTCCGTATTAAGGTAGAAGTGTAAAGGAGTGAAGTCTATCTACATACAAAATGGGAAAAATTCAAGGCAAGAGTGATCCCGAATAATTGAAGAAGGTGCGGAGTCTGGAGAATGATTCGCAAACTCCGAATCGGATTCTCGAGAACCACCCTGAATTATTGGAGATATTAGCTGCATGGAATCGATGTGGGTGTCGGTGGGGTCCTGACCAAGCCATCCATGAGTTGACATCTTAGAGGTCAAAAGGAAGATCGATAAATGATGAAGGATACGGTGACGAACGATGAATAAAAGGAGTGTAAAATAGTGGAAGGCTCATATTGAGCAAGGGTCAAAGAGAATAAAACAGAGGAAAGAAAAATTACATGAATGTGCGGGGCTAATCTTTGAAATTAATTTAGATCTAAATAAACACCAAACAATTGTGATTTCACCAACTCAACACAAGTGAAGTCACAAAGGATCGACTATATTTATCTTTTCAATTTTATTGTTGTTTTTCAGGTAAGTCTTTTAACAAGTCCTTAGAGGGCTAACCCTATAGACTAGTGAGTATTACCAGAAAAGGATCCTGTACTTTCCACTTCCTTTGTAACATGTAATCTGCACTCTTTGAGGTCCTTGATCTCAAATCTGGGGGGCTACTCAGCCAAAGAAATAAGAGATGAACTCAATAGGCAAAACCAATACTTTCCTCACAAGTGAGGTACTCAGATGCAAGAGATGAGATAGACACACCCGTGAAGGCGTAGCCTATGCTCAATACTTCAGACCAAGTCGGATGTTCAACACAAGGTGAGAACACCATTATTGACAAGGCCCTACTTGCCTACATATGATAGAAGCGCCAATACTTTGCCATCCCAAGTGATTATTAAGGCAGTCACAGATCGGAATTTGGGCTGTATTCCTTAAGGGTCGCACTTCACTATGTCTGAAATGTACCTGAAATAATGAAGGCTTTATGAACCCAAAATAATGATGTGCACTATGAATTTTAATTAAGGTCAAAGTATTATTAGCAGACCCCTTGTTTTAGCTTTTAAATTTTCATTTTTTTGAGTATTTTTCAATAAAAAGAGGGATCGAGGATGAAGGAATGACGAATAGTCTTATTAATAGATAGAGTCATGGACCCTTATTAACCGGTGATTTAGGAACAATCAGAGCTATGTACAAGGGATTTAGGGTAGTTTGGCGTGCATTAGGGTCGATCAAAGATTGGTTTACGTGAAAACTCTGATCGATGGGAGTGTTTGATCACTCAGAAAAAATGGGGGCAAATTCGAGGAAAAGACATGTCTGGCAGAGCAGAGGAGCCAAAGGTCCAATTGACCAGAGGTCAACCAACGCCGACCTCCCACTGGACCCCACAAACCACTAAAGGACAAAACATGAGCCTTATTTACAAAAATTATTTGAAAATAGTAAATGATTTTATTAAATTTTAGTTGAAAAATAGAAAATGTTTATTATTTTATGTAGTATTTTAATATGATTTTTTATTTATTTTTATGGCTCATTTATTATAAGTTAATTTTTGTAAGTTTTTTATAGGTATATTGACCTATGTTTTGCACATTTTATTTTTATTTTGTATTTTGATTTTATTAATTTATTTTCATATTTTATATATTTACAACTTATTTTTAGGTACACAAATATATTTTTATTGTAGATGTATTATATACACTTAAATAAACAAATGTATGTATTATATAGGTATAAGTATAGGTATTTCATCTATGTATTTCTATAGGTTATTTTATTTTTGTGTTTTCTTTATGGTTTTATTCTATTATAAACATTTACATATATTATAAATAATATTTACAAAATTATAAAAAAATAAAATTCTAAAAATAATAAATAATTAATAAAATGAATATTTTATTCGGGTATATTGTAGAATAAGGGTCCAAGACCTAACTTTTGCACCTTAACTCCAAATTAAATGAAACCACCTTTATTGGATAACTTATTAAAAGTTATATACAATTAATCGTGATTTTGAGGCATTTTGAGTTTTCATTACAACTTATATATAAAGTTTATTTATTTGAGATATAAGTAATAAAAAATAAAATGGGTCCCAAAAATACTTTATTCATGAATAAATAAATGGAATTTTTAGTGTATCTTTGGCCCTTATCTCCCCTTGCTTTGTTACTTGTCGACTAAATCAATTCTTGACATGGTCTCGGGGTTTAGGGTCATAAAATACCTTTGGAATTTTATTTCCTTTTCTTTTCTATCTTTATTCTATTATTTTGGCTTTAAACAATGTAATTTCCACAATAATTATACAATAAATATCGAATGGCAATTTGTACAGAATAATGATATTTGCATGCATTTGGATAGGGTTTAAAGGTCAAAATGAATGAATACAAGTGATGAAATGGACATTCATCAACCCCTATACTTCTCTTTGCTAGTCCCTAGCAAACACTTATGCAATGAGTGTAAAAATAAAAATGAAGGAAAGAAAAAGAAATAACTTGGAACAATTGTCGACTCTTAAGCTAGTCTTTAATAAAGTCAAAGTTTGGAGATCAGAGAAGACATTTGGATTAGTAGTGTTCGGAACCACATGGAAGTCAAGAAGTATGACATAACAACCCCTAAATTCCATACTCCTATCATCCAATTCACAGCTAGGTCAGAACTAACCTCCCAGTCACATACTCTTGCTACCTTGAAATGATATAACCATTTGTGTGAATTTGTTCAACTCTTCCCAAACAAAACTATTCAACCATCATGGCATCTGCTCTTCTAGTAACTCGTTCTCGTGGAGACAGATATTCCCTTCTAAGGTCAGGTGCTCCCGGTATTTAAAACCAATTGGGGGAAGAAGTAAGAAGAATGGGAAAAGAAGTGGGAATGGACTAGTGTAGTCTTCATTCCCTTGTGAAGTCGGTCAGTGTAACCAATTATTCACCAAGAAGAAGGCTTTTTCTGAAGCTCAAACTTTTGTGGAATTTTTGGTAGAGGATTACTTGGATATTTTCTTAACTTTGTACATCTTCTGCATTCTTTCTTGTGCACCGGTGGATATAGCATCTTTTTGTTCCACCTAAATTTTTTTGGGGTTTTGGAAAAAAAAGTTGTGCCGATAGACCATTCCTAATCCAAAGCTTTATCTTAATCTGTATCCAGTCTTTAGATATCATTGTTACCGAAAGAAGTGGGATAGAGTACCGGTGTCGGCAATCCCCAAGAATGGTTCTTGAGACACCCTTGACAAAGCGGCCTTGCATCGTCCCGACTGAGACTCCAAGATAACAGTCTATCTGAGTTGAGCTAAGTGCTAGGTGCGAGGTTTCCAATCAAGTCACCATCTCAAGAGTTTTACAGATGATATGAAGGGTCCTAGTTATACACATTGAATTAACTCGTGAACATAGTCTTATGGACCGTAAAGAATTAAGTCAAAGTGAGACCTGAAACATCTCTTCTTCCATTCCTCAATGGGTTCCTCTGAAATTAAGTGTATTAAGGTCCACTCCAAGCTCCACTCTTCATATTGTATTTGGACATGTTCAATTGTCTAGGTTATTCTGAAAAATGCGAATGCTATGTACGATGCAAGAAAAATATTTTTGTGAAGCAATTTTCTAATTTTAAACTTTTTATGGATTTTTGAAAAAGGTTTGCAAATTTTTATACAGTTTTGAAGAAGTTTTTGCAAATGTTTTTGGGATTTTGGATTTTGCAAATTTTTAGGGATAAAAAAACATGTTTTTGGAATAAAAAGGGAATATGCGCAAGTATTTACATGGGCGCACAACTCTTATTTACAAGAATCGAGGTTTAGAGGATTTACAAGAGATGTGTTTGTTATTTTTTTGAAAAATTTATATTTATTTGGATGATGTATATATCCCTCAAACTTATTTGAAAATAATTTTACAAACAATTTTGAAACCAATAGTTCAAAATAATTTGCAAATAATTTTTACAAACATTTACAAACTTTTGAAAATCATTTTACAAAGATTTTTCAAATAGTAGATATAGATTTTTTAAAAAAATGTAACCATTTTCAAAACCATTTGCAAATAAAATTTCAAAATAATTTTATTTCACACAAAGAAAGTATTTTTTTACAAACCAACATTTTTACAAAGGTTGATAACATTTTGCTGCATGTTTTTCAAACAATTTTCTAAAGATTTTTCAAATAGATTTTCAAACTATTTTTAAAATATTTTACAAAACATTTTTACCTGATTTATTAATCAATATCTATAGTAAGATTTTAAGGAATAATATACATCTTCTTATTAGTTGTTTCAATGAATTGGATATGTATATATATAGTATTTTAGCCATATTTATTCTGAAAATAAGAACGTATGAGTTATGGCTAAAGTATATACAAAGTATATACGACCCCCTATACTTAGCTTGAGCTATGCCCTCATAGATTGGAGAGAAAAAGAGAATACATAACTCATACCGAGTATAGAAAGGCCTATACTGCAACGACTAAAGAATAACGAATGAAAGAATATAGAGAATGAGAAGTCGACCGTCCCCCCATACTTAGGATCAAATGATCCTAAGTATAGCAGACTGTATCTACATGCAGGGAGGGTCTAGGGTGGGAATGAACAACGCCAACGATTCAACCTGTATCCCCCTATACTTATGGTAAAATATCCCTAAGTATAGATAAGAGTATCAACAAAAGAGGAGACTGGTGATTGGACAAGGAATGAATATATGAAGTCACTCATTCCCCCTATACTTAGGATGAAGCATATCCTAAGTATCAAAGTAATGAGCGAGGAAAACAAATCAGAAAATAGAATATACAATAAAATAGAAAAGAAGAAAACTAAAGGAAATTTTTTTGAGGGACATTATCTGAATCTTTCGATGCTGTAGAGGTTGTGGATGCATCATCATTGCATATCACTTGGACTGAATCGACAATGACCAAAAAATTGTCATGCTCAAGGTACGGTTTCAGTAGCTGACCGTTGACGATGAATGGTTATGCGTAAGGCGACTGATCTGATATCATAATGCTTTCGTTGTCATGCACTTTTTGCACTGTGAATGGCCCTGTCCATTTACTCTTTAATTTGCCCGAAAATATCTTCAATTTTATGTCAAATAGCCATACTTTCTATCCAGTCTTGAAGTCTTTCGTCTGATATACCGGTCATGCCAGTGTTTAACCTTCTCCTTGTACATCAAGGCGTTATCATACAAATAGTCGCGAAATTCCATTAGCTTGTTCAAATCCTCATTTCTTTTCAGACCACCTTTCTGTGAGTCCAAATTGCAGATATTGACTGCCCATAATGATTTGTGGATCAGTTCCACGGGAAGATGGCATGGCTTTCTATACACAAGATGGTAGGATGACATGCCAAAGGGAGACTTGTAAGAGGTTCTGTATGCCCAAAGGACAAAGCCCAAGAGTTGGGACCAATTCTTTCTGTCTGGCTTCACAAGCTTTTACAGGATCGTCTTGATTTCTCTGTTCGATAATTCTGTCATGCCATTGGTATGTGGATGATAAGGAGACGTGACTCAGTGCTCGATTCCGTACTCCTTCATTAAATTCTTGACCTCTTTATTAATGAAGTGACTACTGTTGTTCACGAGAATCTCGGGGGATCGGAGAATTTAATGGTAAACAGGTCGTTGCTATCCCCAAAAATCCCGTGACAACAAACAATTTTTTTTATTTTGCTACTTATTAACATGTATAGCGGACATGGGGGAACTCAGGGAGGCTACAAATCCCGAGGGTTATTCAATTAATCGAAAATCAATTAAGAGAAAACAAGAATCTCAAAGGACAACTATCCTTGGTTTTTGTGATTTTTTATCTTTTTAATTTTGTTATTTTTTTGTTTCTAATTTTTTTATATTTTCTGATTTTTATTTTTTTTGTGATTTTGATTTGCATTTTTTAATTTTCAAAAATAACACGAAGCAATATTCACAAGATCAAAAATACGCACACCAACTCTTTTTGTAATTTTTCAATTTATCAAAAATGCTCAGAAAAATCCAGAGAAAATATTTTTGGGTTTTAAAAATTTTGAAATGTTTTTGGAAATTTTGGTGGAATTTTCAGATGTTTTTGTATTTTTTCTAAAAATCAGACAGTGAGAAAATGCGAAAATGTGCACAGCTTGGAGTAATGTGCAACTTAAAAATATTTTAAGTGCCCCAAAACTCCTGACAATTATTTTTATGACAAACAGAGGCAAATATCTACAATCAGAAACTGAAATAACCATTTTTGGATTTTTGTAGAATTTTTTATGATTTTTATAAGATTTTTGATGTTTTCATTTTTTCTGGTTTTTATAGATAATTAATGCACGAAATTTGTATAGAAATTTAAAGACTTTGAAATACACCAACCTTATTTTTTTGGAATTTTTGGACCAATATTTGAATTTTTATGAATTTTTGAATTTCAAACCGGGAAAAATGTCATGTTTTTGATTTTTTAATAGTAATAAATGATTATAAAATGCACTAAAGAATTTATGCTAAGTAGATATTCACATCAGAGGTATAACATGAATTTTGGAAGATTTATTGATCAATAAAAAAATTTATTTCACTGAAAAGATCATGTAAATTCAAGTTCTGGAATTCAGGGACTAGTTTGCAAATAGTTCAATGTTCTTGCATCAAATATTAACAAGAAATAAAAGGCAAGGAGGAATGTGCAAATTACCCAAATGTTCTTGAGGTTGGCAGGGGCTATTTGACAAATTTGAAAATGTACAGGGGGCTATTTGCAATTTTTTCAATTTTTTTAATAGAATCTAGGGTTCTTCGGCCTTCTTTCTTCTTCGACATAGTGGAGTACCACTGCCGCCCCTGGTGGGAAGGGAGGATGGTCACGCACGGGGTCTCACCCACGACAGAAAGGAGCGGCGGGGCTTGAGGCGCGGGCGGCGCCAGCTTGAGCGGAGAATGAGCGGCCGCCGCCGTCGCTGGAGGGCGCCGCATACGGGGACGACGACACGGACGGTGGGAGGCACGTCTGGAGCGCGTGGCTGAAGTGGGCGATTAGCAGAGCCCGGGATGGAACGCACGGGCGGCGCCGGGGCGCGTCGGGAGCGGAGTTCAGCCCGAGCACGTTGCTCCAGGCGTGGGGTGGCTGAAGGATGCGCAGGTGCGGTGGAGGGGGCTGTCGGGCGCTGCCATGCAGGAGGTTCCGCACGCGGCTGAGCGTGGTTGGAGTCAGGGAAGTGCGGCCGATTGACGGTGGCGAGGTACATCTGAAGCGGAGGTGCACGACGGTCGGCCCCCCTGCGGCTGGGGGGGGCTGCGTTTCTTTTTTCAGAGACTGTAAACAAAATGGTAAAAAAAGTTTTTTTTTTGTAAATACGTAAAACAGAAACTGAGAATTTTTTAATTTTATTTATTTATTTATATTTTTTTAAAATGATCCTGCAAAATAAACATTAGAGATAAAGAAAACAAATATTTTTTATTATTTCTTTTTATTTATTTACAAATTAAAAAATGAACGGGGATTCGGCGAAAATGAAAGGATCAAATCCGATTCTCCGACCACCGTGCGTGGTTGGAGTTGAGAGATCGTGGAAGATAGAATAGAATGTGAGGAGATCAAGAACGTGAGATGAAAAATCGAGTCGAAGCAGATCAAAATCATGATGATTTTTTTTAAAGATCTGGATAAATAAAATGATGATAGAATTATAAGCAACGAAATAGACTACGATTAATCTAAGATAAAAAAAAGAAAAATGTAGATCTCACCTTAGGAGAGGAAATGGACCGTGATCACCTCGATGAAGGCCGACTCGCTGTCACCGGACAAATCAGAGGCTAGGCACTTTTCTCGACGAAATTTTCTCTCGGAGATCGGGCTCCTCTCTCTAAAGATTGATCATGTTGAAATGAGGGAGAAGGAGCCATATAAATAGAAAAGATAGAATGAAATTTGAATTTTTAAATTTTTTGGATAAAGAGATAAGAACGATGAAAATTGAAATGAATTTTTGGATTTTTTAGTGGAAGAGATAAGAGAGATGAAATGAGATAAAGTAAAAGAGATAAAACTATTTACAAAATTATCTAATTTTTTGAATTTTCATCACTTTATTTATTTGAATTAAAGAATGTTATTTTTTTATTTTTTATGGTGGTTAATTAAAAATAGCAACTATATATATACTATATACATATATGACATTATATACAAGGGTAAATGAGGAAATTAGCTTTTTTTGTTTTAAGAATTTTATTATTTTATTATTTTTATTTTTATTTTAAATAATTAGTAAAAATATTTACAAATATATACAAATATAATATGCACAAAATACATGGGAAAATTGCACAAACCACCCCAGAAAATTGACTTTTCAACTGTAACTCCAAAAATCATGAAAATATAACCATTTTAAAGATAATTTAATTTCGAATCCAATGGAAGTGAGATTGATTCAATTTGAGCTCATATGGAGCTGTAATTGGTCTTTCAATTAGTGCTTAGTGGCTTTTTCCAAGTGTGGTTACTTTTATTCTGTACATGATTTAATTATGCAATTATTTTTATTAATTAGAACACATTTTATTTACAACTTTGGTTTTGAATGTTATTTGATTTGAGGTCAATTAAGGCACAAATAAATTAGTGTTAGTTTTATACAGATATACACAAAATAAGTAAGAAGTATTTACAACAACACACACACACACACACACATTTTTTCGATTTTTTGCTTAAGGACCCTTATATCCGCTACTTTATTCATGGTGGATCAGGTCAATACTTGACCTTTTCTCAGGGTTCGGGTCAGCATGTATACAATCTTCCTCTTTTTTTATTTTCTTTTCTTTATTTTTCCTTTATTTATTTATTTATTTTAGGTTAAAATTATTAAGAAGTGTACAATATTTACACAGATGCAAGTTAGTAAGAATATGGAGTTAGTGTTATATGCATGTGCTTTATAAGGGATTTTAAGCTAAAAAAATAAATAAAGATGACGAATTGCAGATTCATCATCCCCCTATGCTTTACCTTTTCTAGTCCCTTAGCAAACACTTATTTGAAAGAATAAGTGAAGAAAAAGAAAAAGAAAGGGAAAATAAAGAAAGTAGGACAATATTGAGTATTAAACTTATCTTCATAAAATTGTAGTTTGGAGCTCTGTCGGACCTTTGGATTATTGGTGTGTCGGAACTTCGATGAGACTTAGAATTTTAAAATCGACAGCCTTCAAGTTCTACACATCATTGTCGCAATTTCGACTCAGAAGTCTTCTTATATTAATCCTCTTTCCAAAGCACTCCCTATGAACATTGAACAATCGACTCATGTGTATGAAAGGTTTTAGCTCTTCCCATCCAGAATGCTGGACTACCATGCAAATCTCCTCTCCAGTAACTCGTCCTCGGGGAGTCAGGTATTTCCTTCTAAGGTCTGTCACGCTGTGTTCACAATCGAATTGGGGGAGAAGTTAGAAGGAGAAAAGAATTGGAGGATGGCCAGTGTAGTCACCTCTCCTTGTGAAGCTGCCCAGTGTAGCCGAGTCTCCACCAAGATCTGCAGGTTTTCTTGAAGCTTGGACTTTTTTGGTCATATATTTATTTGGTAGTGACTTCTTTATATTTGGATTTTTGGTGGTTTTGCTTGGATCTTGTTGTGCCCCTACGGATATAGAATCTTTTTATTTCCGTACATGTTTTAGGGTCTTAGAAAAAATTGTGCCCAGCCGTCCATCCCTTTTCTGAAACTTTATTTCAACCCGTACTCCGGTCTTTAGATTTCCACGCTACCAGAAAAGAAACTCACACAGTATTCCAACATCCCGTCTGAGTTGAGCTAAGTGCATAGTGCGAGAGTACAAATTGATTCCCTATTCCAGAGTTATACCCAGAATGAAGAGACCAGGTTAGACACTAAGAGTCAAACGCTGTACATTGTCATTTGGAACTCAAAGAATTAAGTCAAAGACCTGAAGCTTCTAAAATCCTATTTCTCGGTGAAGTTCCTCTGAAAATTAGGCGGATTAAGATCCAACTAAGCTCCATTCTTCAATTTTATTCCAGACATAGTTTAAATGTCAATACTATCCTGAAAAATGCACATGCAAATGCAAAACATGAACAATGTAAAGAGTTTTTTTTTGAAAAGAAATGATGCACATGTGAAAAGAACACATTTTTTTAAAAAGCAATTTTCTAATTTTGAACTGTTTATGGATTTTGGAGGAAATTGCAGATGTGAAAGAAAGGTTTTTTTGAATTATACAAGTTTTTATAGATTTTTTGTTTTGTAGTTTTTAAGGAAAAAGGGTTAGTAATAACAATGCACAAGATTTTTTTGTTTTTTTGTTTGTTTTTTATTTTGTTTTTTATTATTTTATTATTACTTTTTGTTGTTTTGTTTTGTTTTTTTTATTTTTTTGTTTTTGTTTTGTTTTTGTTTTTTTTGTTTGTTTTTGTTTGTTTTTTTGTTTTTTTTCACATGTGGATTTTACAAAAATATACACATAACCCCCCCAAATAAACATATTTAAAAGTACGAGTTATGTCTAAAGTATATATACAATATATACGACACCCCCTATACTTAGGTCGAACTATGTCCTCGTAGTGATCAGAGAGCGAAAAAGGAATACATAACTCATGCTAAATATAGAAAAGTGAAAGGACTCCTATGCTACAATGACTCAAAGAAAGGATAAAAAGAAGAGAAGTTGGTGATCCCCCTATACTTAGGATCAAGTAATCCTAAGTATAGTAGAGTGTACAAAAGGGAAAAACCGATGAAGAGAATGTAAAGACTCAAAAATAAAAAGACACGATATGAACAACATCACCCCCTATACTTAGGGTAGAGTATCCCTAAGTATAGGCAACAACAAGAGTGATGAACATGACGAATATGAACAACACACATCATTCACCCCCTATACTTAGGATAAAGAACATCCTAAGTATAACATATATACACACACACACACACACACGGAAAAGGGGTGAGTGATAAAACGAGAGAAGAAAGAGTGAAACGAAAGGATATACAAGAGGAGTGGATGTACAAAGGTCAAGAAGGTCAAAAGCGAACCTTCTTGCGGGACCACTTGATGAATCTGTGATTCATGACTCTAAAAGTTGAAAATAGAGCTTTGTTCCCGAGTAATTAGCTGCATATTTCCACTTATATTGCATAATTAGCATTCATGCATGCATTGATAACATCTGCATTTTAGCATTCATATTGCATAAATAAAAAGCCAAATTCATCTGTAAAAATCACATGTATATTCTCCATATTTACCCTATTTGTATATATTTTATACTAACTCCGAATCCAATAAAACCAACTCTATTGTATATATATTACTAACATTAATTAAAGAAACATATCAAAAAAAATACTAACTTGAAAAATTGACCAATAAAATCTCAATCCAAGTTTTAGACCATGAACCTTAAAACACACATATCTCTCTCATGCAACCTCCGAATTAGGTCTACTCACTTTTAAAGTAATATACATTCAAAGACCTTCGAAACAAGACCAATTTCACTAAAATCAGAGCTCGTATGCAAAACTTGGGTTTTGGGCCCCTTTTGTATATTGTACAAATTGACCGTTTTGCCCCTGTATTTTACCATTTCATTTTCTTAATTATTAAAAATACAAAAAAATTAGATTAAGTTTTAGATATTCCTTTCATATTTTTCTTAACTTTATTTTGATTTTTTCTCTTATTAAAAAATGAAAAAAAATTACAAAAGGAAAAATACGGTATTTTTATATCTATAAGGTACCACCCAAAAATACAATTTGTACAAACGATTCCATTTGATTTTCGGCCCTTCACGAAAGTTTTAGATCTCGTCGAGACGAGCAACATTCGTGTTGACCACTTTTTGATCTAACCTCTTTTGTTATTTCTTTTTTATTTTTCTTTTTATTTAACTTTGGATTTTTCTGGGAGCGACACGTGGCCGCTCCTGGAGCCGCCACGTGTCACCCCATGGTTTTTGGCTACTAATTAAATAGCTGCCACATGTCCTCATCCGAAGGCACCAAGTGGCGTCATCTCATTCTCATCTACCCATTCCTCCCCCACTCTCCCTTACTTAAGGGAAAAGCCAACCATCGACAACCACTCCCACCCCATCTTCTCCACTCCATAACCCATCTCCTCCACCTTCTCCATCTCCTCTCCAACCTCCACCTTCTCCTCTTTATAATCCCCTCCACTCCTCCATTCATCCCCATCCGCCTTTATGAGAGAGTAGCCTCGAGCTCCTAATCCGATCTTGGTGACAGCAAGTTCCACAACTAGTCGAGCAACGACGGGCCATCTCCGGTGAGATCCAAAGGGCCACCTCGATCCTTTGTCGCAGCCATTTCAAGCTGCCGAGCTCGACCCCTCGCCGAAGTCTAGAGTGAAGATCCGAGGAGCTCTAATCTCCTCTTTCACAGGCACTCGTCCATCTCTAGGTAAAATTCATCTTCATTTTCTTCCTCTCTTCTTCTTCCTCATACCTTTCTCTCTTCTTGATTCATCACCTTCCTCTCAACGAATCACAAAACCGATCACACTTCAATGGATAAATCATAAGTTACGAACGCAACAGTGATTTTTATTTATTTTTTCGGTGAACTTTCATCAATGGATTCATCGGTTATTTGCGCTCGTTAAACAAATGCATGTGAAACAGAGTACTTGGTGAAATCCCCACATTCTCTCTCTCCTTCTCTTCTTCTTCCTCCACCTTAGCACCACCATCCTCATCCTGGAACGCCTCTTCTCCGACGACCCTTGGCCGTGTGTCGGCCGTCCTCCATCATCCGCTACGCCGAACTCCGCCTACAGCCACGCAGCACCCGCGGTGGACCACCCACCACCACAGGCCAGCCGCATAGCCGCCCGACGCCAGCCCGCGCCTCTCCAACACCAAGCTCCGCGGCCACTGCCGCTCGAGCCCACCAGGACGCCATCCCCCTCGCACGCCAGCGCACGGCCCACGCTCACTTCACCGCCAGCAAACTCCGCGTGGGCCCACGTGCGGCAAACCAACGCCCACGCGCACTCACGCGCGGCTCCTCCTCCAACCACCGCGTGGCCTCTGCCGGACGCGCGCCACCTTCCCCCTCAAGCTCGCGAGTGCCTCCGTCTGCCTGTCAACGACCCACCTCCGCTCGCTGCCGCCTTCTCCACGGTGAAGCTCCTCCATCTCCATCCCCTGTTCAAGTCCAAGAAACAGAGGAGACAACATCGGAGAATAAAAAAATTGGGCATTTGCAAAGGGGACACTTGCACCCCTTTGCAAGTTCTTAAAAAAATTTCTAGTTTCTAATTATTGCATGTAAGTCCCTGTTCTTCATTTGAGCTCATATTTCTTTTTTTTTGTATTGCATTATACCCCTGCATTTGCACGTTTATTTTGTCATCATTTTGTCATCCATTTTTAATTCCAAAAGTTGCATTGTTTAGCATAACTCTTGTTCTATCATTTTAGCATTTATTTGTATTTTTCTGATTTGCAGAATATTTATGAAAATTAACTTGGTGATTGCAATATTTTATCCATGTTGATTGATTAATTTATTGTGCATTATCTGCTTATTGAAAAATCTTTGAAAAATCGTTGTTGGTAGATCTAAGTCTATGGTACAACATATCCAAAAATCATCTCATTTGCACGTATAGTTTGTCCTAGAAAAATTATTTAGTGGAAACTTAATCAATTTTTAATTAATCAACCGTGAAATGTTTTAAAAAAATTCAAGTTGATTTGTATAGATCTTAATTAGATCTATTTGGATTAATTTTGTTTCTGAGAAATATCATCGTTTGGTAATTATTAAAATTGGTTTAGTCATTTTCACTAAAGTCTGCATATTTTATTATCTGTGCATCTAAAAATTATAAAAAAACAGGGTAGCTTAATTTCATTATATTTCATAATTTTGCTAAGTTTCATAATTTTTGGAATTAATTTGACCATATTTGTGAATTAACTTGTAAGTTGGCCTGATTTTGCATGTGTCTTGCATAAAAAACCGAAAAAGGCCAAAAAAATATCTCCTCTGAAAATCAAACCTTGGAAATTGCTTCGAATCTACCTAAGGAGACAGCTGCCTCCCTGAGTTCGACCTTGGACTTCCACCAAGTAAAAAATATTTGCCGCTCGAGATTAACTTGAATATAATTGAAAGTGGTTTTTGATTCCCTCTCATTATCCGACTGCAACGAACATGAGAAATAATTTGGACATTAATTTGCCTGAATTAACTAGGGTAGCAGGAGGTGGTTATCAAAATGGAACCGTTGCCGGGGAGGCACGGCTTAGGTTAATTTGCAGCTATTTTTAAAGTGTTTGATTTTCTATCCCCGGGTAGTCCGACCCCCGGTTTTCTTGTGAATATTTTCTGTCTTTTAATTTTTGCATTTTTTTGTCGTCATTCTCTGACCTCAATTTATTTCTGTGCGAGAAACGCGAGGAGTTGAAGACACTTCGAGGAATCGACAGATTAATGTTTTGAGTGATTTGAGTGAATCTGTAATTTTATTTTTATTTCTTTTTTCGCATCATTTCCAGCGGTTCCCGTTTGGGTTCTCGCGCGTATAAACATAGTGGAACCGTGTCCCCGTGTGCTGTGTGGATTGAATCTTTAGAATAGGCTTGCACTAGCGGCTCCTCGAGCCACTATAGGATTTGCTTGTGCTCGTAGTTCTTTAGGACCACACACTTCATTTAAAAGATGCACTTAAACCACATAACTTAGTCAAATCAACATGTGCTTCACTCGCTAATAGAACTGCTTGTCTAGGAGCGGATTTTGTTGCCTGCATTTGCATATAGTATAAAAGATTTCAATTCTATTTTGCATCCTGCATAAAAAGCGAAGGGATCACTGTAAGTATTCTCCACTCAGCATACACATCATCGTTTTACGTGCATCGACTTTTCTCGATTTCTCCCTCTGTTTTTCAAACTTAATTTAAACGGAAATTGGGACTGGACGTTAGGCGTGCTGTGTGGATTAGACTAAATCAGTGATAACTTAACTTAAAACAGGGACTGCTAACATTATTGACCAAAAAAATTTACTAAAATTAACCCTTGTTTGCGGGAGATGAACCCTGACCTTGTTTTCAGGCTGAGTGAGGGTACTTGAGTGTGTGTGAACACCTTAAGGCAGAGCCCAAATCCCCGCCTTCCATATCCCGTTCTGACTGATCCTAGCAAATATCACAAGTTGAATTATTCGGATTCACTGACTAGTACCAAGTAGCCTCCGCCTGTCTCAGGTAGATAGGGGCGAAATTGCGGTACTTCGCGTCAAGTTGCCAGTAACCCCCTGGGGTGAAGCTCCGGCCTTGTCAGCCTCCGCCTGCTTACAGGTAGATAGGGGAAGGTCTTTGAATCCATCAACTTGGATAGGAGCGAAGAAAGGAAGGACCGACGGTATCTTAGGCGACATGTTAAACAGGGAAGACGCATCCGGCTCTGAGCCAACTTCCCTCTAGGCCGTGTAATCCTTGCTATCTTGCTTGAAAAATCACACTTAAAATTTACAAGATTAATTGGACTCGGTTTCGGGTCATTCGCCGTGCTGAGTGTGAACTCAGGGTTTGCTCTTGCGTTTGTCTTTGAGTCTGTTTGCGTGTGTTATCCTGTGTAATTGCACATTTTCTACCTCCATCTGCTTACAATCATCCTTTCCTCTTCAAAGATGTCGGGATATTGGTCCCCATACCCTGTGACCTCTGGTAAATCCTCCTCGACCATATACAGTTCATCTTTACCTTCACCTTTTTCCATATATCCTCCGCCACCGACGGGAGACTCTTACCCGTGGTCGGCTCCACCTCAACCCGATTATGAAATCAAAACTTCGATTGACTTCTCTACTTCTTCGCATTTCTCACCTACTCCATATTCCAACACTCCAGATCCACTTCCATCTTGGGCTGACTGTACTTATTCTCGAGAGCTTGCGGGAATTAAAGAATCGAATGAAGAGCAAGCCACTGCTGAGATAGATGATTGGCAAAATTATATGCCCCCAGATACTTCATTCTCACCACAAGTAGGGACCATACAACAATTTACATATACACATCCCGACTTGACCTTAGGGCATAACTTGGTCAATCGAACAACCCGAATGGAGAGGCCTGAACATCATGATTTCCCTGACTTGATTGACCTTAGTGATCAAGCTTCCATTAACCAGCCTTCATTCGGAGAGCCTATACATTCACAAGATTGGACTCATGAGCTAGACTTACCAGTCCCCTGTTCATTGACTCCATCATATGAGGCTCCGACTAATGTCTGCCATTCAGATGGTCCATACTCGACCCAGCATTACATGCCAGAGTCTAGGTATGTTGAGTATGAGACCCTAATGTCTCAGCAGTATCCTCCAATTGAGCAGCACTCTCCCATGATTTATCATGAGAATTTTGTGAAGGATGACATCTCTAGACTTATTAAGAAAAATGAATCATTTGGTAACGAGTTGAGAGATGTCATGGACATATTGCACTCAATTTCTTCCAGCTTGGGAATGATAGTGGAAAAGGAAGTAAGCATATCTGATGTTGAAAACCAAGCAAGCATTAGGGAACCCACACCTTTTGTACAGCTGGAGTCCATTCTACCTCCCTCTTCTACTAACCACTTACCCACCAATCCAGAGTCTGATCATGCATCCACCAAAAATACCAAAAAAATTGAAAAACCAAAAACTCACATAAAAATGGAAAATGAAAATGATTTAAAAAAGTTGGATCCTACCCTAAGGGAAGCACTCGATGAAGAACTGATTTTCAAACTTCCCTTAATAAAGTCCATAGATCACTTCCCTGACCTCAAACGATTTGTGAGAAGTAAATTGATGCCCAAGAGGTTGGGCAATAAGAGGACAAGGACTGAAAGACACATAGTGTCTATGGCCACCTCCTTGGTGATGGGGAGAAAAACCAAAAGCCGCAGAGTGAAGCGGTTGCCCCGAGTTGAATGTGAAATCAAAGACACCATCTTTACCCATGCAAGAATCGATGATGACTCATCGATAAATATCCTCCCGACCTCTGTATTTGACAAGCTCAAACTCATGCCACTTAGGAAGTCAAGAGAGATCGTTCAGCTGGCTGATCGTTCTATTAAACGGCCGAGAGGAAACATTTTAGTCATCGTTACTTTCCAAGGTGCTCTACTCCAGGTGGACTTCACGATCATTGACATCGAGCACCGAAGAGAGTTTTCCTAGTCTCCGATTATTCTCGGGAAGCCGTTCTTAGCCTTGGCTAAGCGACTATAGATTGCGAGACTCGGAAAATCTATTTTACAACATTGGGAGCGCTTCGAACTCATCCATTCTTTGATAAACTTTACTCTAAGGTGACCCGCACATCCGCTGACAGTCGTGACCATCAAGAGGAAGATGAGTCCCACCTCTCTACTACACCTGAGAGACCGATTGTCCGGACGAACGTTGGTTCAGAGACTCCCCAACCTCCTCAACTGCTTGCACCACCACTGTGACAGCTTCTAAGGAGGACTCACGACCAGAAGCTAACATTGAGTCGGACACAACCTTTGTGGATTGCCTTGATCATTTTGGTGATCCGACACAAGAGCCTAATAATGCCAAGCCAACTGAGATCACTAGCACTTTCTCGAGACGCGTGCTGACCCTTCAGGAATATTCCAATCTATATGGTGACTCGTCTGATGAGGAACCCATAGTCAGCACCACACCACGACCTGGACCTTCTAAGGAAACAACCCAGACAAAATTGGCTCTACATAAAAACATGGTTAGTCCCTCTTCTAGTCGGCTATCTAGTGAGCGGAAGTCGAGAATTGATTTCTCGAGATGTTCCCTCGAACCTCTCAAGGCGCGTTGCTCTCATCTCCCTCTCAATGATTCAGGTTATAGAAAACCGACTAAGAGTTTCATTCAACACACCGGAGAAGGAATTTTCTGAGGAGTCCTCATCTGGTCCGTATAAGGTGATTTATATGAGTGAACTCAGTTCGGCTGTTCTTAAGCCTTATCTAAGCAAGCAGCCGTGTGTCGACCCTAGTTGGACGATCCCTACACCTCACTATTATTCATCTGAGGATGATTCCGACAGTGACACATATGTATATTATCCACCTCCTCGCGTTCGCAAGAAGGTTCGTCACAATCCTTCTTAATCCTTGTATATTCTCACTCTTTCTTGTACATACATTCTCTCCCTCCCTCCCCAGTGATTCGAATCACTCGCTCCGGTTCCATATCATCTCATGACTATACTTAGGATAACCAGATCCTAAGTATAGGGGGGAGAGTGAGCCGAGTCTCTTCACTAATCGATGTATATTCTCTAGATCTCATCGGTTCTCACACTCACTCCTATCTTATACTTAGGCTGACCAGAGCCTAAGTATAGGGGGGGACTGATGCTCGCCGTGTATATATTCCTCCATTTCCTCTCTTACCCTCGCCCGCCCCATTTTTGATCTTCTTCTACACTTAGGCTGCTAGAGCCTAAGTATAGGGGGGGGGGGCGAAGCGACTTCTATACTTTTTGTTATTTTAGCTCTTCTACGCTTAACACGAGCTATGTCTTTTTCCTCGCTTTTCGTGCTTTGAGGACATAGCACACACTAAGTATAGGGGGGCTTGTATATATTACATATATACTTTACCCATAGCTCATACTTTCGCGTATTTTCGCGTTTTTGTATGTTTTTTGCAATAATTACGGGTGGGTAAAAATTGAAATTTTTTTATACTTTTTGTATAATACTTGTAACTTTTGTAAAAATTGAAAAAAATGTATACTTGTATATTTTATAACACTTGTATAATTTGTATAACACTTGTAAACTCTTGTAAATTGTTGTAACATAGGAGGTATACCAAAGTTTTTATAAAAAACAAAAAACAAAAATAGGCTTCTTATTTACTCCTGCATATCATCCTTGCATTAAAAAAAAGAGAGTCTTGCATTTCATTCCTCTACATAGCATGTCATCTGCACCTCATCAGCATATCTTGCATATGTAAGGTGAAAAGCTAGTGGGTTTTGAATCAAGTTATGAGTAGATATTGAGGATGGACTTGATTTGACCTTAATCCACCTAATTTCAAAGGAACCTTATAGGAGCTAGAGTTAAGATTTTTCAGGTCAAGTGACTTAATTCTTTGAGTCTGCAAGTCTATGTTCACATGTCATCTTGAATAGTCTAAGTAGAATATCTCGTGCACACACATGATTCTTTTAGATAATGACCTAACTTGGACAAGCACCATGCACGTAGCTCTTCATTGATGAGGTGGTGAGGAGGTAGAATCCTTTAGCTTGGAGTAGCACACGGGTGGAAACATCCGTCCTCCTCTAGGGAGGGTAGTGCATCTCAACCTAGTCTGGTGATGTTGACATCTATGGACGGGATGCTGTGGGTTGCAATAATGCTTCAAAAGAGGGATAGTCTACTGGCTCAAGAGGAAAAACTCCTGATGTACATGCTGCACCTTATATATAGTTCAAAAAAAAAGAAAAGAAAAAAATGCAAGAACTCCAAAAAAATTAGACAGGTCCAAGAAAAAAATATGCCTGTCGGAGTATGTATATTAGCAAAGAAAATGCAGCTGGATGACTTGTCTACACTGGTCATGCATCCCGGGATAGATAGCTACACTGGCTACCGTCCATTCTTTTCTCTACCCCCTTCTCTTGAGCTGGTCGCACTTGAACTTAGAAGGGAATACAGCGCTCCTCGAGGAAAGAGTTACTGGACCGGGTTATTTGACTAACCTTGTTAGAGGAGGCTGGTTCTGAGCCATTTCTGATGTGGAGAGCTATTTTACACTTACACAGTACAAGTAAGAATCATAGTCATCAGAAATTTGCGTCTGAGGATTTGTTCTGACCTGACTATTGAGGAGTCTTGAATAGAAGACTTGTGGAACTTGAAGTCTGTTAGGTCTTAAATTCAGATCCCAATAAGGTCCCGATACACAATTAATCCAAAGGTCGAGTCAAGCCCCATTTTCAACTTTTGTTCATGACCTTGGTATGAAACCCAAAATCATTTCACTCTTGCACTTCATTTTAGTTGCTCGGGGACGAGCAAGGTTTAAGTATAGGGGGTGATGAATCTGTGATTCATGACTCTAAAAGTTGAAAATAGAGCTTTGTTCCCGAGTAATTAACTGCATATTTCCACTTATATTGCATAATTAGCATTCATGCATGCATTGATAACATCTGCATTTTAACATTCATATTGCATAAATAAGAAGTAAAATTCATCTGTAAAAATCACATGTATATTCTCCATATTTACCCTATTTGTATATTTTTATACTAACTCCGAATCCAATAAAACCAACTCTATTGTATATATATTACTAACACTAATTAAAGAAAAATATCAAAAAAAATACAAATTGAAAAATTGACCAATAAAACCTCAATCCAAGTTTTAGACCATGAACCTTAAAACACACATATCTCTCTCATGCAACTTCCGAATTAGGTCTACTCACTTTTAAAGTAATATACATTCAAAGACCTTCGAAACAAGACCAATTTCACTAAAATCGGAGCTCGTATGCAAAACTTGGGTTTTGGGCCCCTTTTGTATATTATACAAATTGACCGTTTTGCCCCTGTATTTTACCATTTTATTTTCTTAATTACTAAAAATCCAAAAAAACTAGATTAAGTTGTAAATATTCCTCTCATATTTTTCTTAACTTTATTTTGATTTTTTTCTTATTAAAAAATGAAAAAAATTACAAAAGGAAAAATACGGTATTTTTATATCTATAAGGTACCACCCAAAAATATAATTTGTACAAACGATTTCATTTGATTTTCAGCCCTTCACGAAAGTTGTATATCTCGTTGAGACGAGAAACTTTTATGTTGATCACTTTTTGATCTAACCTCTTTTGTTATTTCTTTTTGATTTTTCTTTTTATTTAACTTTGGATTTTTCTGGGAGCAACACGTGGCCTCTCCTGGAGCCGCCACGTGTCACCCCATGGTTTTTGGCTACTAATTAAATAGCTGCCACATGTCCTCATCCGAAGGCGCCAAGTGACATCATCTCATTCTCCTCTACCCATTCCTCCCCCACTCTCCCTTACTTAAGGGAAAAGCCAACCATCGACAACCACTCTCACCCCATCTTCTCCACTCCATAACCCATCTCCTCCACCTTCTCCATCTCCTCTCCAACCTCCACCTTCTCCTCTTTATAATCCCCTCCACTCCTCCATTCATCCCCATCCGCCTTTATGAGAGAGTAGCCCTGAGCTCCTAATCCGATCTTGGTGATAGCAAGTTCCACAACTAGTCGAGCAACGATTGGCCATCTCCGGCGAGATCCAAAGGGCCACCTCGATCCTTTGTCGCAGCTATTTCAAGCTGCCGAGCTCGACCCTCGCCGAAGTCTAGAGCGAAGATCCGAGGAGCTCTAATCTCCTCTTTCACAGGCACTGTCCATCTCCAGGTAAAATTCATCTTCATTTTCTTCCTCTCTTCTTCTTCCTCATACCTTTCTCTCTCCTTGATTCATCACCTTCCTCTCAACGAATCACGAAACTGATCGCACTTCAACAGACAAATCACACGTTGCAAACGCAACGGTGATTTTTATTTATTTTTCCGGTGAATTTTCATTAACGGATTCATCGGTTATTTGCGCTCGTTAAACAAATGCATGTGAAACAGAGTACTTGGTGAAATCCCCACATTCTCTCTCTCCTTCTCTTCTTCTTCCTCCACCTTAGCACCACCATCCTCATCCTGGAACGCCTCTTCTCCGACGACCCTTGGTCGTGTGTCTGTCGTCCTCCATCATCCGCTACGCCGAGCTCCGCCTACAGCCATGCAGCACCCGCGGTGGACCACCCACCACCACAGGCCAGACGCATAGCCGCCCAACGCCAGCCCGGGCCTCTCCAACGCTAAGCTTCGCGGACACCGCCGCTCCAGCTCACCAGGCCGCCGTCCCCCTCGCATGCCAGCGCGCGACCCACACTCACTTCACCGCCAGCCAACTCCTCGCGGGCCCACGTGCGGCAAGCCATCGCCCACGTGCACCCACGCGCGGATCCTCCTCTAACCACCGTGCGGCCTCCGCCAGCCGCGCGCCACCTTCCCCCTCAAGCTCGCGAGCGCCTCCGTCCGCCCGTTAACGGCCCACCTTCGCTCGCCGCCGCCTTCTCCACGGTGAAGCTCCTCCATCTCCATCCCCTGTTCAAGTCCAAGAAACATAGGAGGCAACATCGGAGAATAAAAAAATTGGGCATTTGCAAAGGGGACACTTGCACCCCTTTGAAAGTTCTTAAAACAATTTCAAGTTTCCGATTATTGCATGTAAGTCCCTGTTCTTCATTTGAGCTCATATTTCTTTTTTTTTGTATTGCATTCATATTGTGTAGCATAACTCTTGTTCTATCATTTTAGCATTTATTTGTATTTTTCCGATTTGCAGAATATTTATGGAAATTAACTTGGTGAAAATTGCAATATTTTGTCCATGTTGATTGATTAATTTATTGCGCATTATCTGCTTATCGAAAAATCTTTGAAAAAATCATCGTTGGTAGATCTAAGTCTATGGTACAACATATCCAAAAATCATCCCATTTGCACGTATAGTTTGTCCTAGAAAAATTATTTAGTGGAAACCTTAATCGATTTTTAGTTAATCAACCGTGAAGTATTTTAACGAAATTCAAGTTGATTTGGATAGCTATTAATTAGATCTATTTGGATTAATTTTGTTTCTGAGAAATATCATCGTTTGATAATTATTAAAATTAGTTTAGTCATTTTCACTAAAGTCTGCATATTTTATTATCTATGCATCTAAAAATCATAAAAAAATTAGGGTAGCTTAATTTCATCATATTTCATAATCTGGCCAAGTTTCATAATTTTTGGAATTAATTTGACCATATTTCTGAATTAACTTGTAAGTTGGCCTGATTTTACATGTGTCTTGCATAAAAAAACCGAAAAAGGCCAAAAAAATATCTCCTCTGAAAATCAAACCTTGGAAATTGATTCGAATCTACCTAAGGAGACAGCTGCCTCCCTGAGTTTGACCTTGGACTTCCACCAAGTAAAAAAATTTTGCCGCTCGAGATTAACTTGAATATAATTGAAAGTGGTTTTTGATTCCCTCTCGTTATCTGACTGCAGTGAACATCAGAAATAATTTGGACATTAATTTTCCTGAATTAACTAGGATAGCGGGAGGCGGTTATCAAAATAAATAATCATAGATTCATCACCCCATAGCCAAACATAATCTGTTCTTCTCTCGCTAATAGAACTGCCTGTCTAGGAGCGGCTTTTCATCGCGTGCATTCCATTTAGTGTAAAATTTCTATCCAGTCTTGCATCCCGCATTGTAGAGAGCTGGAGGCACTGTAAGTATTCTTACTCAAGCATTCATCATCGTTTTCTCGATTGCATCGGCTTTTTCCGATTCTCTCTCTCTCTCTCTCTCGATTTTCTAACCTAGGATAAAGGAATTGGGACTGGACGGTAGACGTGATTGCTTGTGTAGATTAATATCAGTAGCAATTAATCCTTAAAATCAGGACTGCTAATTGAATTGGACCAAAAAAATTGGCGTATATATTACATATATACTTTACCCATAGCTCATACTTTCGCGTATTTTCGCGTTTTTTTGTATGTTTTTTTGCAATAATTACGGGTGGGTAAAAATTGAAAAAAAATTTTATACTTGTTGTATAATACTTGTAACTTTTGTAAAAATTGAAAAAATGTATACTTGTATATTTTATAACATTTGTATAATTTGTATAACACTTGTAAACTCTTGTAAATTGTTGTAACATAGGAGGTATACCAAAATTTTTATAAAAAACAAAAAACAAAAAATAAAAATAGGCTTCTTATTTACTCCTGCATATCATCCTTGCATTAAAAAAAAAGAGAGTCTTGCATTTCATTCATCTACATAGCATGTCATCTGCACCTCATCAACATATCTTGTATATGCAAGGTGAAAAGCTAGTGGGTTCTGAATAAAGTTATGAGTAGATATTGAGGGTGGACTTGATTTGACCTTAATCCACCTAATTTCAGAGGAACCTTATAGGAGCTGGAGTTAAGATTTTTCAGGTCAAGTGACTTAATTCTTTGAGTCCGCAAGTCTATGTTCACATGTCATCTTGATTAGTCTAATTAGAATATCTCATGCACACATATGATTCGTTTAGATAATGACCTAACTTGGATAAGCACCATGCACGTAGCTCTTTATTGATGAGGTGGTGAGGAGGTAGAATCCTTTAGCTTGGAGTAGCACACGGGTGGAAACATCCGTCCTCCTCTAGGGAGGGTAGTGCATCTCAACCTAGTCTGGTGATGTTGACATCTAAGGACGGGATGCTGTGGGTTGCAATAATGCTTCAAAAGAGGGATAGTCTACTGGCTCAAGAGGAAAAACTCCTAATGTACATGCTGCACCTTGTATATAGTTCAAAAAAAAGAAAAGAAAAAAAATGCAAGAACTCCAAAAAAATCAGACTGGTCTAAGAAAAAAAATATGCCTGTCGGAGTATGTATATGAAAATGCAGCTGGATGACTTGGCTACACTGGTCAGGCATTCCAGGATAGATAGCTACACTGGCTACTGTCCATTCTTTTCTCTACCCCCTCCTCTTGAGCTGGTCGCATTTGAACGTAGAAGGGAATACCCCGCTCCTCGAGGAAAGAGTTACTGGACCGGGATATTTGAGTTACCTTGTTAGAGGAGGCTGGTTCTGAGCCATTTCAGATGTGGAGAGCTATTTTACACTTACACAGTATAAGTAAGAATCATAGTCATCAGAAATTTGCATCTAAGGATTTGTTCTGACCTGACTATTGAGGAGTCTTGAATAGAAGACTTGTAGAACTTGAAGTCTGTTAGGTCCTAAATTCAGATCCCAATAAGGTTCTGCCACACAATTAATCCAAAGGTCGAGTCAAGCCCCATTTTCAACTTTTGTTCATGACCTTGGTATGGAATCTAAAATCATTTCACTCTTGCACTTCATTTTAGTTGCTCGGGGACGAGCAATGTTTAAGTATAGGGGGTGATGAATCTGTGATTCATGACTCTAAAAGTTGAAAATAGAGCTTTGTTCCCGAGTATTAGCTGCATATTTCCACTTATATTGCATAATTAGCATTCATGCATGTATTGATAACATCTGCATTTTAGCATTCATATTGCATAAATAAGAAGCCAAATTCATCTGTAAAAATCACCTGTATATTCTCCATATTTACCCTATTTGTATATATTTGATACTAACTCCGAATCCAATAAAACCAACTCTATTGTATATATATTACTAACACTAATTAAGAAAAATATCAAAAAAATACTAACTTAAAAAATTGACCAATAAAATCTCAATCCAAGTTTTAGACCATGAACCTTAAAACGCACATATCTCTCTCATGCAACCTCCGAATTAGGTCTACTCACTTTTAAAGTAATATACATTCAAAGACCTTCGAAACAAGACTAATTTCACTAAAATCGGAGCTCGTATGCAAAACTTGGGTTTTGGGCCCCTTTTGTATATTGTACAAATTGACCGTTTTGCCCCTATATTTTACCATTTCATTGTCTTAATTATTAAAAATACAAAAAATTATATTAAGTTGTAAATATTTCTTTCATATTTTTCTTAACTTTATTTTGATTTTTTCTCTTATTAAAAAATGAAAAAAAATTACAAAAGGAAAAATACGGTATTTTTATATCTATAAGGTACCACCCAAAAATACAATTTGTACAAATGATTTCATTTGATTTTTGGCCCTTCACGAAAGTTGTAGATCTCGTCAAGACGAGCAGCATTCGTGTTGACCACTTTTTGATCTAACCTCTTTTGTTATTTCTTTTTGATTTTTCTTTTTATTTAACTTTGGATTTTTGTGGGAGCGACACGTGGCCGCTCCTGGAGCCGCCACGTGTCACCCCATGGTTTTTGGCTACTAATTAAATAGCCTCCACATGTCCTCATCCGAAGGCAACAAGTGGCGTATTCTCATTCTCCTCTACCCATTTCTCCCCCACTCTCCCTTACTTAGGGAAAAGCCAACCATCGACAACCACTCCCACCCCATCTTCTCCACTCCATAACCCATCTCCTCCACCTTCTCCATCTCCTCTCCAACCTCCACCTTCTCCTCTTTATAATCCCCTCCACTCCTCCATTCATCCCCATCCGCCTTTATGAGAGAGTATCCCCGAGCTCCTAATCCGATCTTGGTGACAGCAAGTTCCACAACTAGTCGAGCAACGACGGGCCATCTCTGGCGAGATCCAAAGGGCCACCTCGATCCTTTGTCGCATCCATTTCAAGCTGCCGAGCTCGACCCTCGCTGAAATCTAGAGCGAAGATCCGAGGAGCTCTAATTTCCTCTTTCACAGGCACTCGTCCATCTCCAGGTAAAATTCATCTTCATTTTCTTCCTCTCTTCTTCTTCCTCATACCTTTCTCTCTCCTTGATTCATCACCTTCCTCTCAACGAATCACAAAACCGATCGCACTTCAATGGACAAATCACACGTTGCGAACGCAACGATGATTTTTATTTATTTTTCTGGTGAACTTTTATCAACGGATTCATCGGTTATTTGCGCTCGTTAAACAAATGCATGTGAAACAGAGTACTTGGTGAAATCCCCACATTCTCTCTTTCTCCTTCTCTTCTTCTTCCTCCACCTTAGCACCACCATCCTCATCCTGGAACGCCTCTTCTCCGACGACCCTTGGCCGTGTGTCGGCCTTCCTCCATCATTCGCTACGCCGAGCTCCGCCTACAGCCACGCAGCACCTGCGGTGGACCACCCACCACCACAGGCCAGCCCGCATAGCCCCCGATGCCAGCCCGCGCCTCTCCAACGCCAAGCTCCGTGGCCACCGCCGCTCCAGCCCACCAGACCGCCTTCCCCCTCGCACGCCAGCGCGCGGCCCACGCTCACTTCACCGCCAGCCAACTCCTCACGGGCCCACGTGCGGCAAGCCAGCGCCCACGCGCACCCGCACGCGGATCCTCCTCCAACCACCGTGCGGCCTCTGCCGGCCGCGAGCCACCTTCCCCCTCAAGCTCGCGAGCGCCTCCGTCCGCCCGTCAACGGCCCACCTCCGCTCGCCGCCGCCTTCTCCACGGTGAAGCTCCTCCATCTCCATACCCTGTTCAAGTCCAAGAAACAAAGGAGGCAACATCGAAGAATAAAAAATTTGGCATTTGCAAAGGGGACACTTGCACCCCTTTGCAAGTTCTTAAAAAAATTTCAAGTTTACTATTATTGCATGTAAGTCCCTATTCTTTATTTGAGCTCATATTTCTTTTTTTTGTATTGCATTCATACCCCTGCATTTGCACGTTTATTTTGTCATCATTTTGTCATCTATTTTTAATTCCAAAAGTTGCATTGTGTAGCATAACTCTTGTTCTATCATTTTAGCATTTATTTGTATTTTTCTGATTTGCAGAATATTTATGGAAATTAACTTGGTGAAATTGCAACATTTTGTCCATTTTGATTGATTAATTTATTGCGCATTATCTGCTTATCGAAAAATCTTTGAAAAATCATCGTTGGTAGATCTAAGTCTATGGTACAACATATCCAAAATTCATCCCATTTTCACGTATAGTTTGTCCTAGAAAAATTATTTAGTGGAAACCTTAATCGATTTTTAATTAATCAACCGTGATGTGTTTTAATGAAATTCAAGTTGATTTGGATATCTCTTAATTAGATCTATTTGGATTAATTTTTTTCTGAGAAATATCATCGTTTGGTAATTATTAAATTTGGTTTAGTCATTTTTACTAAAGTCTATATATTTTATTATCTGTACATCTAAAAATTATAAAAAAAATTAGTGTAGCTTAATTACATCATATTTCATCATCTGGCCAAGTTTCATCATTTTTGGACTTAATTTGATAACTTATCTGAATTAATATTTAAACTGGCCTGATTTTGCATGTGTCTTGTATAAAATATACAAAAAAAGACCAAAAATATCTCCTCTGAAAGACATACATTGGATTTTACTAAAAATCAACCTAATGAGACAACTGCCTCCCTGAGTTCGACCTTGGACTTCCAACCAAGTAAAAAAAATTGCCGCTCGAAATTAATTTGACTATAATTGAAAGTGGTTTTTGATTCGCTCTCGTTATCCGGCTGCAATGAACATTAGCTATTAATTTGGACATTAGTTTGCCTGAATTAACAAGGGTAGCGGGAGCGATATCAAAATGACACCGTTGCCGGGGAGGCATGGCTTAGGTTAATTTGCATCTATTTTTAAGTGTTTGATTTTCTATCCCCGGGTAGTCTGACCCCCGGTTTTCTTGTGAATATTTTCTTTCTTTTATTTCTTTGCATTTTTGTATCATTCTCTGACCTCAATTTGTTTATGTGCGAGGAATGCGAGGAGTCGAAGATGCTTCGAGGAATCGACAGATTAATGTTTTGAGTGATTTGAGTGAATCTATAATTTTATTTTTATTTCTTTTTTTCGCATCATTTCCAGCGGTTCCCGTTTGGGTTCTCGCGCGTGTAAAAATAGTGAAACTGTTTCCCCATGTGCTGTGTGGTTTGAATGGTAATTTAGGCTCGCACTAGCGGCTCCTCGAGCCAATCTAGGATTTGCTTGTGCTCGTAAATTTTTAGGACCACACAACCACTTAAAAGACACACTTAGACCACAGGACTTAGCCAAATCAACCTAAGGAGACAGCTGCCTCTCTGAGTTCGACCTTGGACTCCCAAGTAAAAAAAGTTGCCACTCGAAATTAAGTGTAAAAACAAAAATTAAAAGTGGTTTTTGATTCGTTCTCGTTATCTGACTGCAACGAACAATATCAATTAATTTGAACATTAATTTGCTCGAATTAACAAGGGTAGAAAGCGGCTTATCACCGCTGAGGTATGGATTTGACATGGTATAGGTCGATATTGGGATCATCATTAGACGTAAACTGAGTAGGATCGACCAAGAATGTATCCTCAACAGTTTCAGATTGTGCAGGCCTGAACCGATTATTGGAAGTAGTGTAGTCATGTCATGCCTGGGAAGTCTCACAAATATCAAAGTAAAATGGCTCGAAATCATTATTAGAAAAAGTAGGTTCAATTTCAGCCTGGCGAGCCTCTACCGGATCATCATCTTTATCAAAAGGCCCAAATTCCTTTATAAAAGCAATCCAATCAAATTTGGCCTGATCGGTCTCATCTGAATCAGGGTGAATAGGAATGGACTCATCAGTGAAAGTAGTCGAATCATGTCCGTCCTGTCTAGTCTCAGAATCTGCCTTCCGCTCTAGGGTGTCTATCGTGTAAATTCCGCGGATGTAATCAATGCATCTCCACATACCAGAAGGGGGAACTCCAAGGTCCATGCTTTCCGAGTCTTCCTCCTTGAAGAGGAATTCTTGGGTTTCCTTATCATCCAGCATATAACAAGAATCTCTGATATTATCAGCTAGGTCAAACTCCTTGGGGTTGGCGAACACGGGTGAGCTCTCATGGGATGCAAGTCTCTGGTTAGTAGTGGGTGTAGTGATCAACACACCTCTCCCTTCATTAGAACGGAAGCGAATCTCTCCTGAATCATAATCAATAACGACTCCTCCAGAGGCGAGGAAAGGCCGGCCGTCCCAAGATGATGGGAGGGTGCTCCACAGGTGTGGAGATCTCCATGGTCATTACAATCAAATCCGAAGTGAAATTCATGCCCTAAATAAGAATGATAGCGTTTTTAAAATACCCTTTGGCCTCTTGATAGATCCATCAGCAAATTAAACTATCATCCTGGTTTTCTTGAGAGGCCCAAGATGAAGAGACCGTACCATAGAGAAGGGTATTATATTGATTGATGAAGCACCATCAAGGATAGTATTATCACAAGAATAGTCAGATATGGAGCAACTCACGAGAGGTGTGGCAGTGTTCCCTTTCTTAAATTACGAATGGTGAGAGATGGCGTATGCAGTGGCCATGGTCAAGATGTGATGCTCATATCTTCTCCTTCACTTTCTCTTCTTGTGTTAAGGAGTAGATAAATCTGTCATGTTCTATTGAAGTGGACTTTTAATGATCTCATGAAGGGTGGCTACCACTTCGGGTTCAGTCAACATTTTTTTGAATTTTTGGACCTCATCCATACAAGGGAGGAGGTCGGAATCAGCATTTACACGAGGATTGCCAAGAGCAGTATGTATAATGGAATCCTCGGGGTCAAGATCATGACATGTGATGGATATATGTGTGGGAAAATGTTTGGGCATTTGGGTCCTCTCCTCACAAAATGAATCAATAATGTGTCTCCCAGAATCTTTTTGGATTTTTAAAATTTTCTCATTTTTTTTTGTATTTTGGGTGATTGCAAGCTCTCATGATTATCCTCAAGTGAATCCATATTCTCAAATAATGGAGCAACGTACTGGCTCGTATTTATTTTAAATAGATTGCTAATCCTCGAATTCATATGCTCCATCATCTGGTTCAGTGTCTCAAGTGTGGAAATCATGAAAGGTGACTTCAAAATCCTAGGATCGGGTGGGTTGAATGAGGGTGGGTGAAAATCAAGGTCCTCCGATTCCCGAAATAATGGGTTAGGCGGATATGCACAAAAATCAGGAGGAAAGTCCTCCTAAAAAAGGGAAGGTGGATCATCTATAGAGTACGAGGTATCCGCGAAGATTCGATTGAAATAACTCCAGTCGGCCATCTCCGAAACAAAAGACGGGATCGGGAGAGCACGAGTGGTCAAGTCAAAAGCTATGGAGAAAAAGGCGCAAATGCACAGAAGGATCGAGTATGCACACAAGCAATCAAACACAATAATAAACCCCCAGTTCAACAACTCAACTCTAAGTTAAGACCGTGAAGGTTCGGTCAATTATCTTGTCAATTTTAGAGTTTAGTGAGAATAC
Organism: Ottelia alismoides; assembly: GCA_037367405.1. Classification (NCBI taxonomy): domain Eukaryota; kingdom Viridiplantae; phylum Streptophyta; class Magnoliopsida; order Alismatales; family Hydrocharitaceae; genus Ottelia; species Ottelia alismoides. The sequence goes on along the minus strand of JAZKJV010009941.1, from coordinate 42,340 downwards.
AATATATCAGAGCGGTTAAAAGCGAGCTATTAGGAACCCAATGCTCTTAGGAGTCTGACCTAATCTCAAAGTTAGATCTTTCCCAGCCAGTATGAATTGCAGACCGTTTACCGGCTACCCGATCAATTCAATCTGTTAAGGACGTCACATGCCGCTTTACCGGCTATCGGAGAGATCCTCACTGGAGAACGACTAACCCAAGATAGTAGTCTGAAAAGAGTTCGGACGTGGCTCTATTCTAGTGTGTGGGTCGCTCTCTCGCTCAAGCAAACCAAACAATGAGGGGGTTACTCTCCCCAAAACAATGTTTTTTCCTTGTATTTTTTAGGGTCGAGTTTTCATTAGCAGTCCTGATTTTAGCAGTTATCACTTGGTTAAAATATTTTCAACGAACGCCTACCGAGTGTCCAATTTTCTTTTTAACTTATGTGAGTGAAAACAAGGAAGGAGATCAGAAATGTCAATGCGCGATTAAAAACAATGATGCATGCAGGGGTTAGAGATGCGTACCTTGTCGCCAATACTCTACATGCAAGTGATCTATGCAGAATTGAAATAAACTATCCTATATGCAAATGCAAGTGAACCGTCCTAGATGATAGCTTCTATTAACGGGCAAGAATAAGTTAATTTGACTAAGTCCAAATTACGCTCTACTCTATAGGCACAGAAATTTCTTGTTTAGGGTGTTTAGACCTAATTAATTACCTGGCTCAAGCAAATTAATTAAAGCAATCAAGAGGTAGCTCACGAAATCCGTGGGAAACAAAGAAAAATAAAGGCGATGAAAACAAAATCGGTGAGGTCCCCCAAGTGCATCGACACTTGACGAAACAGACCCCACAACAAATGAATGTCCTTTTACAGAGTTCAAATGGAAAATAAAAACTCTCTCTCTCTCTTTTTCTCATCTCTTTTAATTCTTCTTCTCCTCTTCTCACGCTATCCTGCGACTTGGTGAAGAATCAAGCCGCCTCCACGTTGCTTGGGTGCTTCCTTGCAAGAAAAAAAAGAATGTGAGAAATACAATTATCAAATATGAGAAAAATGAAACAAATGCAGTGATATGAATAATGGAATAATGTCGCAAATTGTAAACATATATTTACAACCAATAATAGCAGGTCAAAAGAGAAACCTAACTACCCTAGCCGTGCCTCCCCGGCAACGACGCCATTTTGTTGTTCGTGAGAATCTTGGGGGATCGGAGAATTTAATGGTGAACAGGTCGTTGCTATCCCCAAAAATCCCGTGACAAACAAACAATTTTTTTATTTTGCTACTTATTAACCTGTATAGCGGACAAGGTTAAACTCAGGGAGGCAACAAATCCCGAGGGTTATTCAATTAATCGAAAATCAATTAAGAGAAAATAAGAATCTCAAAGGACAACTATCCTTGATTTTTATGATTTTTTATCTTTTTAGATTTTTTATTTCTATTTTTTTTATATTTTCTGATTTTTATTTTTTTTTGAGATTTTTATTTTGCATTTTTTTAATTTTCAAAAATAACACGAAGCAATACTCACAAGATCAAAAATACACACAACAACTCTTTTTGTAATTTTTCAATTTATCAACAATGCTCAAAAAATCCAGAGAAAATATTTTTGGGTTTTAAAAGTTTTGAAATATTTTTGAAAATTTTTGTGGAATTTTCAGATGTTTGTGTATTTTTTTCTAAAAATCAGACAGTGAGAAAATACGAAAATGTGCACAGCCTAGAGTAATTAGCAACTTAAAAATATTTAAATTTCCCGAAACTCCAGACAATTATTTTTATGACAAACTACAGGCAAATATCTACAATCAGAAACTGAAATCACAATTTTTGGATTTTTGTAGAATTTTCTATGATTTTTATAAGATTTTTGATGCTTTTCTATTTTTTTGGGTTTTATAGATAATTAATGCATGAAATTTGTACAGAAATTAAAAGATAATGAAATACAACTACTCTATTTTTTGGAATTTTTGGAACACTATTTGAATTTTTATGAATTTTTGAATTTCAAACCAGGAAAAATGTCATGTTTTTGATTTTTTAATAATAATAAATGATGATAAAATGCACTGAAAAATTTATGCTAAGAAGATATTAACATCAGAGGTATAGCATGATTTTTGGAAGATTTATTGATTAATAAAAAAAATTATTTCACTGAAATGATCATGTAAATTCAAGTTCTGGAATTCAGGGTCTAGTTTGGAAATAGTTCAATGTTCTTACATCAAATATTAACAAGAAATAAAAGGAAAGGAGGAATGTGCAAATTACCCAAATGTGCTTGAGGCTAGGAGGGGATATTTGGCAAATTTGAAAACGTCCAGGGGACTGTTTGCATTTTTTTTCAAAATTTTTTAATAGAATCTCGGGTTCTTCAGCCTTCTTTCTTCTTCAACAGAGTGGAATACTGCAGCCCCCCCTGGTGGGAAGGGAGGACGGTCGCACGCGGGGTCTCACCCACAACAGAAAGGAGCGGTGGGGCTTGAGGCGCATGCGACGTCGGCTGGAGCGGAGAACAAGCAGCCGCCGTCGCCGCTAGAGGGCACCACACGTGGGGACGGCGGCACGGACGGTGGGAGGCGCGTCTGGAGCACGCGGCTGAAGCGGGCGGTTAGCAGATCCCGGGATGGTGCGCACGGGCGGCGTCGGGAGCGGAGGTCGGCTCGAGCATGTTGCTCCAAGCATAGGGCGGCTGAAGGGCATGCAAGTGCGGTGGAGGGGGCTGTCGGGCGCTACCACGTAGGAGGTTCCGCGCGCGGCTGAAGTCGGGGCAGCGCAGTCAGTTGACGGTGGCGAGGCACGTCTGAAGTGGAGGTGCACGACGGTCGGTCCCCTTGCGGCTTGGGGGGGGGGGCGACTGTGTTTCTTTTTTTTTATTTTTTATTTTTTAGAGATTGTAAACAAAATGGTAAATAAAGTTTTTTTTGTAAATCTGAAAACATAAAATGAGATTTGTTTTTTAATTTTATTTATTTATATATATTTTTAAATGATCCTGCAAAACAAACGTTAGAGATAAAGAAAACAAATATTTTTTATTATTTCTTTTTATTTATTTACAAATCAGAAAATGAATGGGGATTCGACGAAAATGAAAGGATCGAATCCGATTCTCCGACCGCCATGCGTGGTCAGAGTTGAGAGATCGTGGAATATAGAATAGAATGCAAGGAGATCAAGAACGTGAGATGAAAAATCGAGTCGAAGCGGATCAAAATCGTGATGAAATTTTTTTAAAGATCTGGATAAATAAAATAATGATGGAACTAAAAGCAACGAAATAGACTACGATAACTTAAGATAAAAAAAATAAGAAAAATGTGGATCTCACCTTAGGAGCGGAAATGGACCGTGATCGCCTCGACGAAGGCCGACTCGCTGTCACCGGATGGCTCGGAGGCTAGGCACTTTTCTCGACGAAATTGTCTCTCGGAGATCGGGCTCCTCTCTCTAAAGATTGATCAAGTTGAAATGAGGGAGAAGGAGCCATATAAATAGAAAAGATAGAATGAAATTTGAATTTTTGAATTTTTTGGATGAAGAGATCAGCGAGATGAAAATTGAAATGAATTTTTGAATTTTTTTGGTGGAAGAGATAAGAGAGATGAAATGAGATAAAGTAAAAGAGATAAAACTATTTACAAAATTATCTATTTTTTTGAATTTTCGTCACTTTTTTATTTGAATTAAAAAATGTTATTTTTTTATTTTTTATGGTGGTTAATTAAAAATAGCAACTATATACATATACTTTATACATATATGACATTATATACAATGGTAAATGAGGAAATTAGCCTTTTTTTGTTTTAAGAATTTTATTATTTTTATTTTTATTATAAATAATTAGTAAAAATATTTACAAATATATACAAATACAATATGCACAAAATACATGGGAAAATTGCACAAACCATCCCAGGAAATCGACCTTTCAACCGTAACTCTAAAAATTATGAAAATACAACCATTTTAAAGATAATTTAATTTCGAATCCAATGAAAGTGAGATTGATTCAATTTGAGCTCATATGGAGCCGAAATTGGTCTTTCAATTAGTGCTTAATGGCTTTTTTCAAGTGTGGTTACTTTTATTCTGTACATGATTTAATTGTGCAATTATTTTTATTAATTAGAACACATTTTTATTTACAACTTTGGTTTTGAACGTTATTTGATTTGAGTCAATTAAGGCACAAATAAATTAGTGTTAGTTTTATACAGATATACACAAAATAAGTGAGAAGTATTTACAATAACACACACACATTTTTTCTTTTTCTTCTTAAGGACCCTTATATCCCCCTACTTTATTCCTGGTCGATCAGGTCAAGTCTTGACCTTCTCTCGGGGTTCGGGTCAGCCTTAATATAGTCTTCCTCTTTTTTATTTTCTTTTCTTTAGATTTTTCTTTTATTTATTTTTTTATTTTAGATTAAAATTAGTAAGAAGTGTACAATATTTACACAGATGCAAGTTAGTAAGAATATGGAGTTAGTGTTATATGCAGGTGTTTTATAAGGGCTTTTAAGCTAAAATAAATGAATAAAGATGACGAATTGCAGATTCATCAACTACCCTCATCTAATATCACTATCTTTGGAATCCCAAATCATGATATGATGCTCTCTCTCTCTCTCAGAAATTGACACACGGTATGACTATCTGCAGTTCGGACAGGGATAGCTTCAACCCACCAACTCACATAGTCAAGGACAAGAAGGATGTACTCGTATCCCTGACTGTTTGGAAAGGGTCCCATTAAATCGATGCCCCAAGCTTTGAATACATCTGAAATCTGAATGAATTTCAGGGTCATGTAATCCTTAGCTGTAAGGGTGCCTCCCAATCTCTGACAGTTAGTGTAGTGCTTTACAAATGATGCATCATTCTTAAATAGTGTCAGCCACCAGATGCCATACTACAGTACTTTCACTGTCGTTCTGTCTCCAGAGTGGTGTCCACCAGATTTGAGCGAATGATAATGCTCGAGGACACTATGATGCTCCTCTTGAGGAATACAATAGCGTCAAATGCAATCTACCCTGAATAGAAGTAGACCTTCCCATTGGTAGAAATGGATGGTGGACAAGAATTTGTCCTTCTTAATTTTTTTCCAATCTTATGGGACTATACCGAAAATTAGGTAGTTCACAATGTCGGCATACCAAGAAAGTGATTCCACGAACAAAATCGATTCGTCAGGAAAGGTGTCTGTGATGGGTATACTACTTAGTGGAGGTTCTTGCTGTTCAATTCTGGAGAGGCGATCTACTACCACATTATGAACCCCAGGCTTGTCTTTGATTTCCATGTCGAATTCCTGGAGGAGAAGGATCCATTTGATCAGTCTAGGATTGGCATCCTTCTTCTACTGTAAGTATCGGATAACAGAGTGGTCTGTGTAGATGGTGACTTTAGATCCAAGAAGATATGATCTGTACTTCTCAAGGGAGAATACCACAACTAGCAATTCTTTCTCTATGATAGTGTAATTTCTCTAAGCACCATCTAGCATCTTGCTGGAATAGTAAATGGCATAGGACACCTTGTCTTTTCTTTGTCCTAGAACATCCCCAACTGCAAAGTCTGACACATCCGTCATGCTCTCAAAAGGAAGAGACCAATTTGGTGGCTGTAGGATGGGAGCTTGAGTGATTAGCTCCTTCAGTTGACTAAATGAAAGGAGAACATGTTGATCAACATTAAACTCAGTCTCCTTGTACAGCTATTCTATAAGAGATCAGGCGATGCTACTGAAATCTTTGATGAATATCTTGTAGAAACCAACATGCCCATGATATGATGTCACGTATCTGACATTCTGAGGTAGCTCAAGGTTGCTGATAACATCCACTTTTGCCAGATCGACTTCCATGCCACGCTTGGAAAAGACGTGACCCAGCACAATTCCTTCCGTGACCATGAAGTGACTCTTTTTCCAAGACAATACAAGATTGATTTCATGACATTTCTTAAGTACTCTGTCTAGGTGCTCAAGACTGCATCAAAACTATCACCATAGACTGATAAGTCGTCCATGAATACCTCAAGAAAACCGGCAACCATCTCGGTAAAAACAATAAGCATGCATCTCAGGAATGCAGCAGGTGCGTTGCACAGACCAAAATGCATTCTCATGAAGGCGTAGGTGCTGAACGGGCAAGTGAAGATAGTCTTCTCTTGGTCCTCTGGGGTTATTGCTACTTGGTTATACCCGAGGTATCCATCCAAAAAGCATAAGAACTCTTTGCTTGCCAATCTCTCAGAACCTGATTGATAAATGGCAAGGGGAAGTGGTACTTCTTTGTTGTTGCATTGAGACGGTGGTAGTTAACACATAACCGCCAGGATGTTGGTACCCTAGTAGAAATCTCCTTTCCTCTATCATTTGTAACCATGGTGAGCTTGAATTTCTTCGGAACTACATGCAACATCCTCACCTATTTTGAATCGGAGATGTGATAAATGAAGCATGCGTTACACCATTTCATGATTTCTTTCATGATGGCTTCCCACAAATGTGGGTTCGGTCTTCTTTGAAATTATCAGGACGGTTTGGCACCTTCTTCCAAATAGATATGATGTGAACACAGGGTAGGATTCATCCCACAGAGATTTGAGACGTGCCAACCAAGTGCCTTGCAGTTTTCTCTAGAACATTGAGAAGTCAAGATTCTTGATCTGGGGTCAATCTTCTGTTGATGATGACCAGATACATCTTCTCTGCACCCGCAAGGAAGGCATATTTAAGGCTTGTTAGAAGTGGCTTTAATTCAGGCTCTGATTTGGCATGCTTCTCGGTCAGTTCAGAAACTATGCTAGTAGATGGATGATCTGCCATTACTTTATAGGTACTGCTCACCTTAGTGGCTTGTTGTTCAACTGTCAATGTACTGAACATATCTACAATGAATTCATCATATTTGGATTGGCGTGAATATTCTAAATCAAACAGATGCATCATCCAATTGGATTCTGTCTCCCAGGTGACATCGAAGCTTGAGTCGACTGCGCTTTCCTGGTCCTCCTCAGGAGAGAGGATGTCCAATGTCCAAGTGCCAATCAAAGAGAGTTCTGTATCTCTGATCTCTACAATAAAGTCACAGCTTGTTTCTGGCGGTGCTGCATGACTTTCATCAGATATGACTTTTGGTTCACCGATCATGTATATGGTAACACTGTATTTGCTTGAGCTGAACGTGATCTTCCCAGACCCATAGCCAACCATGACCTCTATAGTGCGCAAGAATGGTCGTCCAAAGATAATTGGAATCTGAAGTAATGACGCAGGAGAGTCCATATCAAGGACTACAAAATCAACCAGAAACTGCATGTCCTTCACCTTTACGACAACTTCTTCTAATGGACCTCTGGGTCTTTGGTGGATCGATCAATGAACTAAAGGATCATGCATGTCTGCTTCAATGGACCCAACCTGAATTCTAACAGTAAGGATGAGAGCAAGAGGCAGATGGAAGAGTCGCTGTCAAGCAAGGTTCGCTCGAAGACTTGGTCAAAAATCTCGCATTTGATCAAAGGTGCTCCTTTGTCTTGCTTCTTTTGAGGGAGATCACTGATGGCTGCAACCGTGTCCATGGTAAGAACATGCTTCTCAACTTGCTAGAATATGTTATTGCAGTTTGACCGATGCTTGTTTGTACAGGCTTCCTTCAATCCCTTCTTCACAGCAGGCATATATTCCATGGCTTGCATCAATGTTATCTCAACAGTCAATTTTTTCATAATATCCACAACACATGGATCATATAATGCACTTTTTATTTTTGCATCTTTTGCATTTTTAGATTACATCAATAAAAGGTTTATTTACAGAATTTGAATTAAAAGCAGTGTTTTTATTTACAACAGAATTCTTGTCCACAATATTATGTACATCCAGATTTAAAAAAGGTTTATATTCTGAAGATGATGCTACTGTTGCTGGTGGAAATACAAAAAGTGCGGTCTTCACTCCGTTGGCAAGCTCTGGATCGGCTGCTGATGCTGGCTCCTCCATGGCTTGCGCAGCTTCACTATGTCTGCTATCAACTTTTTGGTATTTTTGAATTTTCTTATTTTTTATTCTTTTTGTTGATGGATGTGGTAGTGGATGACAACTGGCATGGCTCCTCCTTCCTCACCCGAACCTGTAGCTGGCACGACTGATGCAGAAGATGATAGTTCACCCGACGAAGCTTTATTCTTCTCTTCGGTTGTGACAGATGGAGGCAAGGTCCTACCGCTCGTGAGAGTAACAACATTAGACAACACAAAATTACAATCATCTGACTTCATAGGCACAGACATGACATCACATTCTACATGCTCCTTTCTCTTAAAATTGTTGGAATTAGCTTCAACCTGGGCCAGGTTAGGTGTTTTGGTGGCTGTTAGGTCATCTAGCTTCTTTGTCATATCTACTTAATCCTTTATGAGTTGGGCCAAGCAATCAAGGTTGGGGTTCACTGGAACCGCCTCGGAAGATTCAACGTGCTGACCATGCTGTGACTGCTAGTGGGGAGGCTGAGGCTGAGGCTGAGGCTGAGACTGCTGATATTGCTTTAGAGGCGGAGGAAGCTGATACTATTGTTATGGAGGAGGAGGATATTGCTGTTGAGTTGCAGCCGTGTACGGGTGATATTGTGGGTGCAGATGGTACTACGACTGTGGGTATTGTTGCGATTGTCTCCAATTATTATGTATTGTGGAGACTGGTGATGTTAATACTAAGTTTGAGGCTGAAAGGACTACGTAAAATGACCACCTTGAGGTTGGTATAAGTCCACTTGGCTGGTGGCTAGCACTGGGGTTGTCCATCAGGATGGGCTAGCTGCGTATCGTTGCTCCAGACACCGTTGACTTCCTTTATCAGGGGTCGTGGCGGGAATGCTGGATTAGAAGATGGTAGGTATTCTAGTTGGTAGACCACCATATATTGCTGCGATGGGGCCTGCTCAGGTTCCTATACGTAGTACACGTGCTGGATCGTCAGTTGCTTATGACTCGACTGAGGCTGATGTGGCGGTGATGGTTCGTCCTTCTTTTGAGCAGGAGTCTATGATGATGGTGTCGCTGACTTCATGAATTGATTGTGCTCACCAACAGCTCCTTCTTCTTGGTGATTTGGTCCACCTTATCCAAGTTCTGCATCCTCTATTCGATCATAGTGAGCTTATCAAGATCCTATGTCCGCTTCTCTATAATGTCAACCTTTGAGAGATGGCCCCCAATGATGCCGAGGTTGGAGCTCTCATCTCTCTCTCCATTGCAGGACACTGCCATGTAGACTGGCTTGTGGAGGACCTGTGGCTCTCTCTGATAAGCATGTCATTTCTTCAGAGATCTGCCATATCGCATCTTCATCTTTGTTAAAGTGGGATCCCCCATAGGCAGTGTTGACTAATTTCTAGCTCTCTACATTCAGGCCTCCTAAGAAGTGTTAGACCAAATTGATCTTCGGTATCTCGTGGTGGGGGCACTTCTGCTGCAACTCGATAAATCGCTCCCACGCTTCATGAATTGACTCGTGAGTAACCTGAGTGAAAGCTCGCATCTGGTTGAGCTGATCGAGAGAGTAATATTTGTGAAGGAACGTAGATTTAAGTTCCTCCCAGGTCGTCACGACCTTTCCCAAATGATTGACCCAGTACAGGGCCTTGTCTTGTAAGCTGAAGGGGAACACAATCATCTTGACTACACCTAACAGAATGTTAAGGTAGTGGGTGGTTATGCAGATGTGAGAGAAATTCTACAAGTGAATGTAGGGCTCCTCATTGGTATTCCCATGAAATGATAGTAGGAGAGCAAGGAACTGGGGCTTCGGCTCGAACTGAGCATGGACCGGAGGGATGCAAATCCACTCGGTCATCTGGCTGTATCCAGTATTATATGTCTCCTTTAGAGTCTATTTTGAGTTCTCATTCCTTGGTTCCTCTTCTTATTGATCTGGATCACCACGAGGTCTTTATCCACCTCCTCCTCCTGCTAGTTTGTTCCTCATGTCATTCAGTATATCTTGGAAAGCAGTCTGCACAAGGGCTTGTTCCATCAGTTACTGTTGGATGGCCTGGATGGAGGCAAGAAATTAAGCGTTCACCTGATTCTGATCTAGCACTTGCCCCTGTTCTGGCTGGGACAACTACTGCCCTTTGCCCTTTCATTGAGGAGCCATTTCTAGATTTGAATCTGAGGAGAAGAACTCTGTATTGGGATCTAGGATTGGGACTAGCTTCTATATGCAATGTAAGAGAATCCCAATCAGAACACTTGAATATGAATACTAGTTGCTGAGATGAATTTGAGATTAGGATCAATCCCAGATGGTTGTGAATGGAGAAAATGGTGCAGACTGAAATCGACCTCCATTGACAATAAGCGGTACTAGGACAAGAGTGTCCCGATTTATTAGGAGATGAAGGGAAGTGGAAAGAAAACAAGGAGTCTGGACACTAGTTCGTAAGTCTGAACTGAGCTCTCAGGAATCGCCTCGAATTATTGAGGGTAGCGAGTCCATGGAATCAATGTGGGTGTCGGTGGAGTCCCGACTAAACGATCCATGGATCGACATCGTGAAGCAAGAGAAGATCGATGCAGGAATAAGGATACAGTGGTCAACGAGGAATAAAAAGGAGTGCAAAATAGTAAAATGGATCGAAACATGCATGGAATTGATCTTTGAACCTTAATCTAGATCCATACAAACACATTACGAAATTGGTTTCAGCAACTCAACACAATGTGAAGCCGTAAAGGGTCGGTTATTTTTATCTTTTCGTTTTTAGAGTTATTATTTCAGGCATATCTTGTAACAAGTCCTTAGCATGCTAACCCTATAGGAGAGAGAGTATTGCCGGAAAAGTGTCCCATGCTTATCCTCCTCTTATAAATCAAATCTAATTCATTGAAATTCCATCCAATAAAATTATATATAATTTATGTATAATGGATACAAAATTCAGTAGATACGGATAACAACATTCCTTTTTATTTTTTAAGGTATTAAAAATATTTAAAGGTATTTATAAATAATAATAATATTAAGTATACATAACTATATATATATGTATATAAATACTATATAGTGTATTCTATTTATAAATATATCTATACATTCAAAAATTATAAAATAAAAATGTTTTTGTGTTTTTTATATTTTCTTCCATTTTTATAATTTTTGGTGATTTTGGCTAATTTTAATGTATTTTTAAATTCCAAAATAATCTAAATCAGGGAATAAATAAATAAGCTGAGTTTTTATAATTGTTTTTATATGGTTACGAGAGTTTTTCAAAATTTAAGGTTTTCTTTTCATATTTTTTGTGATTTTTCATCTGGAGTGATATTATGTAGTAATAAATAATACCTATTTTTGGAATTTGTTAAGAACGTTTTATATATTTTTTGTATTTTTATATCTAAACAAGGAGTAAAAAGGTTCCTTTTGATTTTTAATAAATGGAAAATGTAAATAATATGCTAAATAAAATGCATGGAATGAATGAGCATAAAATCAGGCATCTTCCTTTAATTTTGCACCACTTTAAGAGTATGGGAACAATTTATATAAAAATAAGAAAGCTTAAATAAAAATATACAAGCTGACAAGGATATTTTCGTATTATAAATAAAAGGCAAGGGGCCACATGCAAAAACACCACAAGTTTTGAACATTAATTACAAAATTTTATACTAAACAAAAAAATTAAAAATAAGAGGGGTACAATTGTAACTTAGCCAAATCACGTGGGGCATCACATGAGCTGACTTGGCATTAGACCTAAAGGCAATATTCGATAAGTACAATGGTTGAATTGTATTTTCTCCACAAAACTTTACTCTTAGTTAAATATTATAGGGTATTTAATAATTACAAAAAGCATAGGGGTTCTTTGTAATTTACCCCTTTAGCATCCCCGAATCGAACCGTTCTTTGGATGCAACATGGATGATCAAATGACTGATAGCATGTACCACTTCTCCTTGAACGAAGGGTCCAGATTAGATTTGGGCCCGAGCCTTGATCAGACGGTGTTCAAGGGCACTTGATGAACATGCCAAGAACACGCTAGAGACGAGCTTCAATCGTCACGTTCTTCTCCATCCAACGTCCTCTTCTCAATCCAACAATGACTCCATCTTCCTGGAGTCGCTCCGCGTCTGCAGGTGGTCTCCGATGAGATCCCGTTGCAATGCTGGTGGATATGGGGTTCTTCCTTGCCGCTCGATCTGGAGATGTTGTTCCACATTGATTCGAGGCTCCAGGGGGATCCTCAAGACATGGGTCCTGCATAAAAAAGACTCAATGGCTCAAGGTGAGTCGCCTCAATCAAGAGTTGAAGCTGCTGAGCAATGAAATAGAATGGGCGACAAGCGTCCAATAAATGGTGGAGGATTAAAGCTCGAGTTGCCAAATCCTTACAGGATCTAGGTTGGGAAAATGGGAAAAATGTGGATCAGATGACGAGGATCGAGATGGGTTCAAAATCGGGACGACATACGGTCAGACACAGATGAATTTGACATGGAGCTTGAGTTCCACGTCAAAAGGGATTTTTGTATTAAATCTAAATTAAACACTACGAACTAAAATTAAAAGTTGGAAATGAAACCTTCGACTAAGCATTATCTAGAAATAATGGAAAAAGGCCTTGATTTGGTCTGAGGACCAAAGAGGATAAAACGACGGAGGGGAACTCTGGCGAAGGGTTGGATCGACTCCGGTGAGCATCCTCCTCACTGCAGAATGACATGGATTACTTCATGTCACCAACCTTCCCTTCATGCACGATCTGATGGTCTAAGAGGCTCTCTAGAGGGATAAATTGGCAAAAATGGCAGAGAAGGATGTTTTATAGGCGGAGGTGGTAGGTGGATTTGGTCACGGTATTCCTGGTGATGGAGTGGAGGAGTGGATGACCAGAGGAGTGGGCGTGATGGAGAAAGGTGAGGGGTACGAGAGTGGTGACGAAAGATGGACACCTCTATAAGTGGAATTTCTCTAAAAATTCGGAGAAGAGAGAGGGTTCCGAGGTCTCACAGGGGCGACGAAGAAGGAAGTACAATTGACCTGGGTCAACTTTTCTCGAGCCCTGGTTGGTCCTCGTGGACCAACCAGAAAAAGGGAATCCAAACAATATTTGTAAAATTAATATAAATTAATAAATGAATTAATTAATTTTTGGTTAAAACAAAAAATATGTATAATTTTATGTAGTATTTTATGCTGCATGGCCATTTATAACATGTTAGTATTTGATATAGGTAAATATACTTGTATTTTATATATTTTATTTTTCATTTGCATATTGTATTTTACTATTATATGCATATATTTTATACATTTATAGTTTATTTAAATACATATTTAGGTATTTTTATTTTATTTTTTGAGTTTATTTACATGCTTAATTAATTATAAACTTATTCCTTATATGCATATTATAGGTATACCTTACCTATATGATAAGGTATATTATTTATTTATTTTATTCTTGATATTTTTATTCTATTTTAATTATGTACATATGTTTTAAATACTATCTACAAATTTATAAAAATATAAGAAAGTACAAAATATAAAGAATACATATATTGAATATTTTATACGTGTATAGTGCGCAATGAGGGCCCAAAACCTAACTTTTTCATCATAAATCTAAATTGAATGAAATACCCTCATTAAATAGTTAATTTATTTTATTAACAATAAAATGAGTTTGGTCAATTTTGAATATATATGGAGAAGATAAAGGTCTGTAAAGTTTTCTTTGTGCCTTTTTATTTTGTATGTCCCAGGCACACTGCGCATTATTTTTTATTTTTCTTTATATTTTATGTACAACTTTTATGTTGAGCCTTTATGATTTGGGATATAAGAATAATAGAATAAAATAGATCCCAAAATGCAATTAGTGATTTAAAAGAACTAAGATTTTGTCTGGTTTTCTGTATAGGTTATTTGCCCTATCCCCCATTACTTTATTCTTTGTCGACCATGTCATCATGATGACTAGGTCTCGAGGTCGAGGATCACTCAGTATCCTTGACACTTCATTCATTTTCTTTTCTTTCTTTTATTCTTTTATTTTGAGATTAAATACTGTATTATTTACAACGTTTTATACAGTATTTCAAGTGGATTATTGAGTGTTTATTTTCACAGATTAATGAGATTTAAGGCTAAAATGAAAGAATAAAGATGATGAAACGAAGATTCCGATAGGAGGGGAGGTTATACGTTGCTACATGTACCCTATTAATCTAAGCAAACCAAATGCATAGTGCAAACAATGTTTATCATTGACTATTTCTTCCATGCAATTAATGGATAACGTATACACATGATGGTTGATCTCCGTACAGATAACATATATGTCCTCATTGACCATTAGATAACTTCGCTGAATTGATGCACAATCCAAGTATATACGCGTGTAGTAATTTTGGTATTAAATTGAGATATACATGGTGTTATGTGTAGTTGAGAAAAAAAATAAAGGGATGATCGGCATTGACATCATACAGTTATCCCTGCCAACATATCAGAGAACTCGGAATTTTCATAGTTACAAATATAGACCTTTAGGGTTAATTAGTTGAACAGTAAGCATTTCAATTCAACTACAAACTTATATAAGTAAAACTTTGATAATTGTGTAATTAAATATTGACCGGTTCTCGTATCCATAGCATATTTTGATATGAGCGGATCGATAGATATTCTCAGAGATAATCCTGTATTATCGTAACTCCTGCCATACACATCTAAATAAGTTTATTCGCGTGGTATTAAATTCTTTTTTCTATACCATATCTAGTGCTATAACAATTATTGAAATATTTCATTATTTATAAGATATAATTTAAAAGATGTGCATATGCTGGTGATTACCAACATATAGCTACACTGTCAATTTATATCATGTTTATGGATCGCTTGTACTAACGGTTAAGCCACTGATTATCATGAATTATCCTAAGTTAATTATATCTAACTGTTGTAGTCGTACAATCATAGTTAAATAAAAAATCACAAAATAATACAATCAAGGCTATCCGATCAAATTTAATTATCTTAGATAGATAAGTCCCAAGGTCAACTCAAGGAGGCAAAACATGTGCTAAGAATCGATTCAAGCAACCACGCATTTAGGTTTTCAAGAGATGACTTTTTATATTTTTTATGTGTGAAATGCAAAAGCAAAATGATATGCACTAATGAACGCAATGTAAAGTGTATTTTGAAACCAATGTGACATATATAGGGGTGTTTTTGCAAATCGATTTTATGGCTCCAAATTAAAACACATGAAAAATGGGATGAATTTTTTAATCTCATAATCAAATAAACTATCCTTGAATTTTTTGGTTATTTTAAAAATACTTTTTTGGAGGAAATAAAAATAATACACTAATGTTAAATGTAGAGTATCTAATTTCTTAATTATCTAGAGAATATCTATAAATGATAGTTTGACAAAATAATAATTTTCTTAGACAAGAAATGTTAAAGACTATATGAAATATGTTTTTGTATTTTTTGAATAAAATGTATGCAATAAAATTGGATGAAAATTTTAGATTTCTGTACAATTTTTTGTTTTTAATGCAAACATAATGCAAAATGTACGGAATTTGACAAGATGATGGAATGGTACAAAATGCACCTACTTTGATATTTTTGGATTTTTTTTCATGAAATATGATTTTTATGGATTCTTTTACTACAACAGAGCAAGTTTGAGAACTTTAATTCCAATAAAATGAACATCAATATATTATAATCCAAAATTTCCTTAGATAATTTAATAACACTAGAAAAAGGCGTAATTGACGTGAACACAGTGGCTCGTTATGTGCATGCTATGTGCACGCCCTGATGTTGGACGAGCACATGTGCTCGCCCGACGTGTGCTCACAGATAGCCCGGTCGCAAGGGCAAGCGGGCGAGCACCTATGTACGTCAAGTGCTCGTCCGCCATCTGGGCATGCACAAGTGGGCTCGCCCACACAAAATAGGGCAAGCAGTCTAAGAGCCCATGGCAAGCACATGTGCTCGCCCAACCTGTAGGCTAGAAAAAATATATACATGTTTGACATGGTTTAGACACCCCATCGAACCTGCAAAACCTAGCAAGAAACCGATGTAGGTGCTTATTAGAGTTGAGAAAAGTACCTGTACAACTAACTTGTACCTATCAAACTCACATAATATATATGAAATTACTTACAAACTAAATATATAAGAACATATAAATCTACAGTATATGTAAATGTATAACTAATAGATGTTTTAAAGGTTCTACAATTGAATTAATCTATAAGTACAACTGGATCTAATATCAAAGTTTTTTATAAATTTAAAGATTTGCTTGAAATTCAACAACTACACAAGACAAAAAAACATTTCTTCTTTGATCTGATTTTTTTTGAAATCAAGCTCTATTTTAATTTCTTTTTCTCCTTCTCATTCTCCTTCTTCTTAAGCCTAACATACATATGTGCCTCTTCTTTTGGGTCATTCTCCTCCTCGTCGTCATATGATTTAATCTCTTGTTATTGAGATGTATGCCCTTGTGCACTATATTAAGGAATATATATACATAATATATGTATGTGAAGATAGAGAACTATGAAATTATTACTCGTTTTAAGGAGAATACTTACATGTACTCCACGAAATTCATCACCTGCTCCACCATCATCGTTATCTAGGACTCCATCTACGGTGATGGTTGTGATGACAGTGGCTATGAATACGACAGTTGGCCAGAAGCAGCATATGATTGACGATGCTCCTCCACATATTATGGAGGAAGACTACCAAGCATCTGCTTTCGATCCTCCACAACATCCCTCTCCTCCAACACCTATTACAATTATCATTGTACAATATGTAGATATATTTCAAAATTGAATAAAATTAATTAATATTTTTATAGGTATTTCCAAATAGTTTTATCAAATAGTGGTTGGTCCCTATCAGGAGCCTCACCCCATTTTTCTACAAATAGCACCAAATAACGATCATGAAATAGAAATTGAAAACAATTATAAGAATTATTTGTAATATATCATTAAAATTACCTAAAAATATAAAGACTAACCATTAATTCTCTTGCTTCAGGAGTGGATCATTGGGACGGTCCCTCTTTCCCACTCATGTAGGACCTAGATCACCACTCCTGAAACGAGGGTTCTCTTTCCAACCTAGCCATCTGAAAAAATAAAGATAAATAGTAATAACATAATGACACTATAATAAGTTAATGTTTAAAAGATACATTTTTAAAGAAATTATTAGCTCCACTCTAATCTGGTTGTGGATTTTGGAGCCGCTGGTCGATCTAATCTTCTGTTTTTGGTGGTTTGCCCTTCCCGCCGTCGACTACCTTCCAAACTCAGAATGTGTAATGAATGCATCATAAAAAAACTGCCCACCTGTAACAAATATTAAATGAATATAAATTTTTATAGAAACTACATTTTAAACTATGATAATAAGACAATACCTATCCTCTATGCACCATGTCAGTGGGAACCTCTTCATCTCCTCAAAATTCATTTCCTCGCATCCCATTTTCGCATGCAAGTCTCTTCTTGCCTTGAAAAATATACCACTCATCCTTTTCTCCACTAAAGGAATAAAGGCTCGACGATAAGACTCGTTCCCTGACCAGGAACAAAACAATACCTACTTTGAAAGTTTTGAAAAAAAATAGATAAATGAGTTTCAATAATTATCAATTAATTCGAAAAAATGCTATTCTTACCAGGAACATCTCAAACAATCTCTCATGCTCGATAGTAGGAATGCGACACCAAAAAAATTGCGTTCTAGTCAAATGTATCTTGAAATGTTATTATCTCATTTGCAACCATGTTGCTATTAAAAAATCCCTGCAGAATTTTGTAAATTTATTAATGAGAATATATATGAAAGTTAAAAAGAGAACATTTAAAAAAATTACGTCCCATCCACAGTAACCTCTAACAAAGGGAAGGACTCTGAAGTCTTTCACCTCCATCGGGTGAAGGCATGTGGGTGGTCGTATGTTTAGAAGAAGGAGAATCAAAATCCATCGATGTCCTGCAAGTACTAGGATAGGGAATGCATCAAGAGCAGCTGAGGAAGGAGGCTTGATGAGGTCGAAAATCGCCTCTGTAATTAACTAAAATTGTAGTATAGGAGACAATCTTCGATTCAATAAAAACCACAATCGTTTGAATGTTGTGGAAAATTTATACTTGGCAAGTCTACCAAGGTCAAACACAGGGACACGAGCTACTTTAATCTATCTATCAAATTTTGGTCAATTAGGGTATGTGTGAATAATTCTCAATTCCAAGACCTTGATGCATATGCACGCTAAAAAGTAAGCGGAATGATGCATGCATTTTTGGTTGATTTTTCGATGCAAATTTAGAGTGATGCATGAAAATAATGCAAAGATAAATGCAGGGAATAAACATGCAAAGAATTAATTTCAAATATGCCTAAAAGATCACTTAAATTGGGCAACATATTAGGTATGAAATCAGAGTCGAATTGAGCACAAAAATATGAGCAGTCATCAATTCAAGGCAAAGACATGTAGGGAAATTCATCATCTAACATTAAAAATTCATTTCATTTGAAATGATGTCATATGAGACAATTAAACATGTCATGAAGTAGGTGATGAAACAAGGAACAAAATGACACTAAAATCATACAATTTGGACCTACGATGCTCAAGTTATGAATAAAACAGTGCAAGGACATAAATGCAATAAAAATGCAAGAAATAAATGATAAAAAATTAAAATAGGTCCCTGGAAGGACCTATTTGCAATTTGTAAAAATTGACTGGGCCCCTATGTAATTTTCCCATTGTACGTAGGGGCATATATGCAATTTCCATAAGTATTGAGGGGCTTCCTGTAAAATACCCAGGCACGCACGTGAGGGATGCGCCTGGGGACCAAAGTGTAGTTCTCAAAAACATCTGGGTCTTTCATGCAATTTAGCCAGACCCTCACGAGCTAGGCACGTGAGGAGCTGGCCTCGGGAGGTGTCGTCAGCTCGGGACACGTGGCATGTGATGTAGGCTCGGGGCGAGGTTTGGTAGACCCGAGCCTGGATGTTCGGCTGGAGGCTCAGGCTATCCATGTGTCATCATCGGGTCCGTCTGATCCAGATGATCAGACGACACCTTTATCATCTTC
Source organism: Ottelia alismoides (assembly GCA_037367405.1). Taxonomy (NCBI): domain Eukaryota; kingdom Viridiplantae; phylum Streptophyta; class Magnoliopsida; order Alismatales; family Hydrocharitaceae; genus Ottelia; species Ottelia alismoides. The sequence continues at coordinate 23,123 of JAZKJV010009941.1, read as the reverse complement.
ATCCGCCGCTGGCTGTTGGAGGAGGCGGGGATCCGGCGCGCCACTTGGAGCTCCGCCGACCTCAAGCAGGTGCGCAAGGAGTCGAGGAAGCTTGTTGAGAGTCCGGTAAAGATGCTCGGTGGCTGGCGGAGCTCCATCGATGTCTGGAAGGGCAAGGCAAAGGCTGGAAGTTGGAGTGGTTGCTCGAGACTGGTGAGGCGAGGATGGATCCGGCCAATGAAGCTTCCAACATGTATTACATAGCCGAAGCATGGATTGTGTGATCGTTCATGAGTGAGATGAGTAATGGCCCAAGGGGCAACCGGAGGCGGTGTCCAAGGCCTTCTTCTCTGGTAGAGCAGGGGAAGTAGGGGGTCGGAGCGAAGGAGGTTGTGGAGAAAGGGTAAGGGTGAGAGGAGGCATCGGTGTGGATGAGGATGAGTTGGCGGAGCTCAACGGATGGTCTGATGGAGGTGAAGGAGGGTGTAGGTGATGGAATAATTAGGAGAAAATCAAGAAAAATAAGATGGGAGGGTACTTGGTCGGAGAGGGGAATCCGATGGAGGAGGGGCATGTGCTGAGCATCAGAGGATGCTCGGGTTTTCGCCTGACGTGCGCGGCTGTGCACGGAGCTCGACGGGCCTGGAGGCACCACAACATGGATGGAAAGCCACGGATCATACTGACAGAGGGATGGCGGTCGTCACCTCAAGCCACCGCCCTCCGCTATCATCGAAGGGCAGAGGAAGCTGCGCCAAGCTTTGGAATTGGTGGATGGGTTGCTCAGAGGCAGAGGGGTGGTTTTATAGGAGGAGATAGCCGACCGTTATGAGGTGGCAGGGTTATTTGATCGGTTGACGGAGTGATGGAGGAGTGAAGACGAGGGCAGTGATGAGGTGCGCGAGGATGGCAGATCTGGGAGAGTCATTCTGGTGGCATTACGAGAGGGAGAGTGGGCCAGAGGCGTTGACTGGAAATGGAAGGGGAAGGAGGGGCGGTGAGGCGTAATGGTCGAAGCAAGGGGGGGAGGGTTACAGAGGTAGATGATGAGCTTCTGGTCGTTGGATCTGGGGATCCAACGATTGTGGGCTAGGCGTGATCGAAGGGGTTGGATCAGATCAAGTATCTGATCGAACGGCTGAGGGATGGGCGCTGACAGAGGGCTAGGATGAGATATGGAGGCTCATCCTACGGTGGGGGTTGTGAGGATGACGTGGTGCGAGGACAGTCGTGGGATGGTGAAGTGATCAGTCGGTTGAGGTGAAGAGGCGACGTGGAGAGATGGTGGCCGTAGGATGAGGATGCAATCGGGTGGCCGAGAAGTGGGCAGATGTGTATGGTAGTGATCTGATCAGGGATAGGATCAGACGGCGGGAGATGAAGCGGAGATGGAAGGTCGAGATGGAGGCGGAGTGAAGAAGATTAGGCGGCCCAGGATGGTGCTGGGTTGCGGAAGGAGGAACAGGCCAAGTGGGCGGCCTAGAGGGCGCCACGTGGCCCAATCAAAAAATCAGAAAATGTAAAATAGAAAGAAAAATATAAAAGAATTAGTTATAGGTAAAATTAATAAAAAAGTCAAAACATAAAAGTTATAAATCTCGGTGAGATATACAAGTTTTATGTTGGACAAAACGCCAAAAGAGGTCATTTGTAAAAAAGTGAGTTTTGGAGGTATTTTTGAAGGGTTAAAAACACCAATTTTTGGCTTAGACGTTTTTTTGTAGTTTTTAGTCTTTTTAAGGATCATGAACTTATAGATAATTAATCAACCTAATTTTTAGAGGTTTTTAATAATAAAATAATTACGAAGTAATTAAGTATAATAATTACAGGTTAAATCTACAAAATATATTACAAGATAAAATGAATGAATTAATAGTGAAGTTTAATGGATTATTTAAGCTATATGGGGTTTAATTAGTGATTTTTAGCATGATGAATACACGATTAATCATACCCCTATACTTAAACCATGCTCGTCTTCGAGCATCTGATGAATGAAGGAGTAGAATTAATTCCAGACAGTGTAAGTGAAGATTTCAAGGCTCAATCTTTCGAAGACCCTCAATTTAAGTAATCCTAAAATTCCAGGATTATCACGCTCTACTCAGAAGGAATCCAACTTCTCTAATTATCAGACTCTTTTTTGTACATATAATATAAGAATATGAAATTTAGTGTATTGCATTCATGAGAGTTGAGTCGAGGCATCACTTAAAGTTCCAGTCCAGGAGACTCTCCTCTAGACCTCATCCTTAACACTAGGGAATAAGTCTATTCTTGCTTCAGTCAACCGTCTCATTAGTTCGTCAGACTTGAAATGTAGATGGACGACCAGATGATGGAAGGCATATGATTGTGTCTATTTTTCTTTCCCTTACATTGGAACAAGGGGCCTCTCGAGTGCCTTTTTACGCAACACAAGTAGATTTTTAGCTTGTTGATCAATGTGTCCGTCAAGAGAATTCGGAGTCGTCTGCATTTGTTTTTTTGGGAGTACACTAGGGTGTGTCTCTTTTGAGTATCTAAGATACCTTCGACACCCAGACTTATATCGCTTATAATGCAGAGCTCTTTTATGGTGTCAGCCAGACTCCTTGATCCTAATTAGCGCTTCATCCAAGTGGATACTTTTAAAAATGGTTGCGAGCGCTCGTAATTGGTGGAAGCTCTTTTGTAATTTGACTTTGGAGGATAGAGCTTTTCTTTGACATTTCTTTCTTTCTTTTTCTTTTGTTGGCTAGCTCCACTGCTTTTATTAAAAGTTGGCACACATTTCATCACACACTGGCACATAGGTAAATATCAAAGAGATAGCATATGAACTTGTTCACAGACTGGCCAGGGTTTTGCTGACACTCAGGTTTCTTGAAGCCTTCATAAACTTTATCCTATCCTCGAGCTGAAGGATATGGGAAGATCCTTAAGCGCATCACAGAAGCGTGATGATCGCATCGTATGCAATCGGGAGTGATTAGTCGTACTAGTTGCTCGATGCAGCAGAATTTAAAAAAAATTAATGTGATGAAACCACATGATCCAAGAATATTTCTCGGAACGTTTCATCTAAACCACAATAGGTATTAAGGTTACCTCGTGAAGCGTGGCTGCGATCGAGTCTCTAAACCAAGAGACCTCCTGTCTCATGTCCGATCCGACAGAGGAGATGCTTGCGAGCACATTGATGAGATGCATGCTCCTCGTAATCCATGTTGATGATCCAAGTGGTGAATCTCTTGATCTCTTCACATGAGATCCGACGTCTTCTTCCACAAGCGAGGCGCACCAAAGGAGACGGAGATCCACAAGCAAATTCTCCGGCAACATAACGACGATGCTACAGCGACGACGACTCTCTCTATGGCTCCATGGTGGATGGCCATAAGAGGAGAGAGAGAGGGAAAGAGCATTTGGCATGTAGAGAGAGAGAGAGAGGAAGAGAGCATATGTTGTTGTCGTAAACATGTAACTCGAAGACCAAGGAATGCCTCTCCTTATATAGGGTTTTGGAAGTCCATAGATCTCAATCCATGGACAACACACAATCAATGGATGAGATTGATTTGTGTTTCTTCAATGGCCATGATGTTATTGTAAAAAAACATAACAACAATTAATTTAAATTAAATTAATATATATTGATAAATCAATTGACTAGTCTTGGATATAATGAGAAGATGGACCATATCCCCTAAAAAGGGAGGGACAACTACTACTTTGAGATGAAATCGGTCTATCTTCTCAAAATCTCATGAGATCTCATTATCTCATGATATCTCCAAGATTTACAACAACATTTTTGTAAATTATTTCACAAAAAATAAATTCATAATTATCTTGTGACATTGCAGTTCATGCCATTGGAAAAAATGTGAATCACATTCACGTCGCAAAACAAAATGTAAATTATATTTTCAATTAATCATCGAATGTGAATCCAGTTCACATTGATAATTAATTAACAAATATAAATCACAATATGCTCTATTTAATATATTATAAATCACATTTATAATATACATGAATAATATGGATAGTGCTATCCACATTATTATTATCCATGATAATTAAATCACATTTAACCATCTTGGATCTCAATTCTCAAATGCCCAAATAATATGAATCACATTCACATTATTCACCTCTTTGACATTAAATCACATTTAATTATCTTAGATAACTCTCCTTATAATATGAATCGAATTCATATTATTCATGATAATTAAATCACATTTAATTATCTATTTTTCTCAATGCTCGGATACATATATCAACAATGAAATTATCCATGAACTATTTCAAGGATAATATGCTTTCTCCGCGGATACTTGGAGATAAGGACATGGCGATTGTATTGTTCCACATATAATGACTTGGATATTGAGATCACATCTCAAATCCAGATCTTGCGGACCTCGCACAGATGTTTGATTAAATCAAGACTGCAAATCTAATCTTCTCATTACATCTGAATCACATTCATATCAATGTCCAACATTTGAACGAAGATCAGATTACTTCTCTACTGAGAGGAGTCACTAAAATCTTGACCTGTTTCATCACTCCCTCGGAAATTGAAGTGTCATGGTTATACAATCGTTTATGATCACATCACCCTCAGCCATTCCTAATACCTGTACATCCTACATACTAGAAGACACAGAATAAACCCGAAGTTCTAAAATCTCTTCCTAGACTATCTCCTTCATGGTTTTATCATTAAGTTTCTCATTTGACTATTGGGAGTTGGTATCGATCATATACTTTCCAAAAGCTTATATCCTACGCATATGTTGATCATATACTTTCCAAAAGTATATATCAAACCTACAAATTCAGTCAAGCTTCCAAAGCAAGACAACCGTGCACGAAATTTTATTCTTCCCAATATCTCATGAGTGAGCTCATGTCTTCCAATTCAGCAATGAACCTGTATGGTCCCTTTGAGAGATCGTACTACTCATATGCCCTTGCATGCACACCAGCGCGCTGGTGTATAAACCTTGGTTAGGTCATCAACCTATTGGTCTGCCAAATGTACATACTCAGACATATAGTAACACATCTTCCTTCGGTCAGAGGATGCATGCCTTTATCACGACAATATATGATATAGGACTTTGGTTATCTCGATCTTGTTAAGTCAACTCTTTGACCTAACTAATCTGGCACCTCTGAATCTCTATTCCCATGCAGAGGACCTGCATCAAGAGGCCAGTCAGATATTAGACAAGTAGTTAGAAAGGATTTCCATCTCCTACTCAGGCTGGAGATCCTCTCTTAATAATCAATTGACGGTACTTGATGAGTCCTCAGTCTAACTCTTTAGATATTCATCCAAGCACCAGCCTCTATGATTCAATAACTAAATCAACAGCTGTATGATCATCAAGATGGCCATGGTACATAATCCTAATTGTATTAAGGGACCTATTATGCAAATTAGTTATTCTTCATTTCAGATCAGGGAATGATATTCGCAATAACATTTATTGCGCAATGGCTCGCCGTGGGCTCGCATGTCCAACAATCTCCCACTAGCCAAAAGAGTCATTAATGGGCTAATCTCTAAACCCACACTCATGTGACAATCATAGGCTATTTATAAAAATAGCTGGGTAAGCTGATCGCTCTGTTCCGGAGAGACTGTGCCAAGTCCTTTTACGACACTTGCATATCCCCCAGTACAGTGCTAGCATCCAATGCCAATGTTGCATCTTATGCAACCAATACTCAATTTTATCAGTTATAGTATCCTTGACACTACAACTTAATAATTATTATAACCAGTATGTCCATAATCCTTATCGGAATACCCTTATTCCTGGAGATCTCTATCTCCTAAGGTATCCACAGATAAGACCTTTTAGATCACTATCTATAAAGTCTTAAGTTCTTGAAGATAATACATTGAGATCATCATCTCAAAAATCTTTTCATCTTTGAAGATATTATTATTACTGCAATCAAGTGTTTTATCTCCTTAGTAGGATTAGTAACATTTACTACTCCCACTGCATGGCAGATATCTAACTTTTGCACACATCTAGCATACACTAGGCTTCCCGTAACTGATGCACAAGGGCAAGTAGTTCTAGCATTCACTTCCTTAGCTATTTGAGGTGCTATCCCTTTAGATAGGTCAATACATTAGTTAACATATGAGCTCTGATTCACTTGAACTTGGTCTTGTGTTGAAGGTAATTGAACGTACATTAGTTCAAAATTGAGTAGGATTAAAACAGGCACTGGATGGGGAAGATATGAGGGTTTTAGTCCAGGAATCCGAGAACTAGGATTTGGATTTTTTGGTCCACTTATTTCGGTTAGTTATTTTCTTTATTTTTCCTTTATTCTTGTTAGTGATATGTACACAATGGAGTGGTTTTGGGTCATTCGGAGTTAGCATGAATTAGTTAAAAATAACGGAAGTTAGGCTATTTACAAGTCAATTTTAGCTGGGATTTTTGGCTTCTTATTTTGTGCAGAAATGAGTGATAAAATACAATTCTTATGAAAACATGCATGAATGCTAATTATGCAAAATATATGAAGAAATACCAATGATTTTGAGAGATTTGAGTTTAATTAATGAGATTTAGAGTGATGAATCTGAGATTCATCATCCCCTATACTTAAACCATGCTCGTCCCTGAGCATAAAAAAGAAATGCCATGAGGTGAAATGAGATTAGGTTCCATACCAAGACCATGAACTGAAGGTGAAAAATGAAACTAGACTCGGCCTTTGGATTATTAGCTTGGCGGAACTTCTGTGAGACTTAGAATTTTAAACTAAACAACCTTCAAGTTCTACACATCATTGTCACAGTTTCGGCTCAGAAGTCATCTTAGATCAATCCTCTTCCCAAAGTATACCTTATGAACATTGAACAATCGACTCATGTGTGTGAAAGGTTTTATCTCTTCCCATCCAGAATGCCGGACTACCATGCAAACCTCCTCTCGAGTAACTCGTCCTCGGGGAGTCAGGTATTTCCTTCTAAGGTCTGTCGTGATGTGTTCACAATCGAATTGGGGGGAGAAGTTAGAATAAGGAGAAAAGAACTGGAGGGTGGCCAGTGTAGTCACCTCTCCTTGTGAAGCTGGCCAGTGTAGCCGAGTCTCCACCAAGATCTGCAGGTTTTCTTGAAGCTTGGATCTTTTTGGTCAGATATTTATTTGGTAGTGGCTTCTTTGTATTTGGATTTTTGGTGGTTCTGCTTGGATCTTGTTGTGCCCCTATGGATATAGAATCTTTTTGTTTCTGTACATTTTTTGGGGTCTTAGAAAAATTGTGCCCAGCGTCCATCCCTTTTTTGAAGCTTTATTTCAACCCGTACTCCAGTCTTTAGATTTCCACTCTACCAGAAAAGAAACTCACACAGTCTTCCAACACCCCATCTGAGTTGAGATAAGTGCATAGCGCGAGAGTACAAATTAATTCCCTATTCTAGAGTTGTACCCAGAATGAAGAGACCAGGTTAGACACTAAGAGTCAAACGTTGCACATTGTCATGTGGAACTCAAAGAATTAAGTCAAAGACCTGAAGATTCTAAATTCCTACTTCTCGGTGAAGTTCCTCTGAAAATTAGGTGGATTAAGGTCAAGTTCAGACCACTCTCGATTTTTGCTCATAACTCAGTTCAGAACCCAATGACTTTTCATAGATGTAGATGAATGCGATGCCTGGATGAAGTGCAGGTGTGAGAAAATGCAGACACATTGTTTTTTCTTTTTGTGATTTTTTATTTTTTTGATTTTGTGATTTTTTATGCAAGGATGCAAATTTAAATAAGAAGCCAATTTTTTTTCAAAAATTTTGGGTAGGACACAATAAGTGTTAGTAGCAAAACTCTTTCTTTTTTTGTTTTGTTTTGTTTTTGTTTTGTTTGTTTTTTTTCCAAATTAATTACCCACCCCGTAAATACATATAGACTTACGCGAAAGTACGAGATATGGGTAAAATATATACAAAGTATATATACAGACCACCCTATACTTAGAGAGTGTTGCGTCCTCAGAGCACAAGAAGCGTAAAGAAGACATAGCTCGGGCTAAGCGTAAGAGAGTGAAAAAAGAAAAAGAAAAAGAGAGATACATCGGTCTGCCCCCTATACTTAGGCTGTGAACAGTCTAAGTATAGAAGAAGAGTAGAAAAAATGAAGCAGTCGGGGTATGTGAATGAGGAGAGTATATACAAATGGGCATCGATCTCCCCTATACTTAGGCTCTGGTCAGCCTAAGTATAGAAGAAGGGTGGAAATGGAATGATCGTGAGATGGGAAGGATGGTATATACAGATGGCATCTGTCCCCCCTAGACTTAGGCCTTGGCCTAAGTAGAGGAAGAAGTTGTACAAGGAGATCGATGAGGTCGGGGGGAGGAATGATCTGATGAATCTTCAATGTGCTCGCTCTGTATGAAGTAGGTGAACTCAACTTGAACTGTCTGCTCTTGGATGATTCTATATATGGCTTCAGCAATTGTCCATTAAGGGAGAAAGGTTGTGCATCCTCTTTGAGTTCGGCAATATCCACACTTCCATTGGTATGCACATCGATGACAATGTAGGGACCCGTCCATTTTGATTTGAGTTTTCTATGAAAAATCTTCAATCGAGCATTGAACAACCACACTTTCTACTTAGGGATAAAGGTTTTATCTCTAATGTGTCTATCATGCCATTTCTTGACCTTGTCCTTATACATCACACCTGTTGTCATATGCCCGGTTTCAGATTTCAATTAGCTCATTCAGATTTAAGTCTCGGCATAATTTCCCAAGGTGACAACTCCAATTCAGCTTTTGATCGTCCATTCTGATTTGTGAATTAACTCTGCGGGTAGATGGCATGGCTTGCCATAGATCATCCTAAAAGGTGAAGTACCGAGTGGAGTCTTGTAGGCTGTCCTATAGGCCCACAGAACCTGGTCCAACAGTTTCGACCAGTTCTTCCTATCTGGACGAACTAAATTCTGAAGAATACCCTTCACCTCTCTATTTGAAACCTCTGCCATGCCATTAGATTATGGGTGATATGGGTTGGCTATTCTATGCTCAAATTTACATTCTTTAGCCAAAGATCTCATTTCCTTATTCACAAAGTGGCTACCTCCATCTGAAATGAAGACTTTGGTACCCCGAACCTTGCAATGATATTATCCTTGATAAACTTATAGATGATTTTGCTATCTGCGGTTCAGGTTGGAATAGCCTCTACCCATCTCGATAAATAATCGACCGCTAACAAGATGTACTCGAATCCATTGCTATTGGGAAAGGGACCCATAAAATCAATTCCCCATGCATCGAAAACATCACAGAAAATCATTGGTTGCATGGGCATTTCATCTCTATAACCAACAGTCCCTCCATTCTTTGATAAATCGGGCATGATCGTACAAAATCATTAGCATCTCGAAATAAGGTCTGCTAGTAAATTCCACATTGGAGTACCTTGTGCGCGATTCTTTTTCTCGAATGGTGTCCTCCAGCCTCAAGAGAATGACAATGTGTGAGGACACTCTGATACTCCTCCTGAGGAATACATCTTCGTCAGACGCAATCCGGTCCTTCATAGAAAAGGAAAGGATCGTCCCAATGGTATTTTCTTGAATTCGACTTTAAACGATCAATCATTATCTTGGTCCAACCAAAGGGAACGTTCTTAGAGACAAGATGGTCCACTATGTTGGAATACCATGGGACGGAATCAATAACGCAAACTGATTCGTCTGGAAAAGTCTCCTTAATTGGTCCTGTGTCAGGATAATCGTTTTGCTCAATTTGGGGAAAGGTGATTAGCAACAACATTCTTTATTCCAGGTTTATCCTTGATTTCCAAATTAAATTCCTGGATTAATAAGATCCATCTCAATAGCCGTGCTTTGGCATCCTTCTTATCCATTAGATATCTTATTGCAGTATGATCAATGAATATCGTCACCTCGGAGCCCAATATGTATGATCTGAATTTTTCAAGGGCCCAAACTACCGCGAGCATTTCCTTTTCAGTTACCATATAATTTCTCTATGCAGGATCTAAAACTTTGCTCACGTAGTGAATCACATAAGGAATTCCATCTTGTCTTTGTCCAAGCACAGCTCCGACAGCAAAATCCGATGCATCAGTCATGATCTCAAAGGGAATAGACCAGTCGAGAGCTTGTAATATCGACGATTCACATATTTTCTTTTTCAGGAGCTCGAAGGTCTCTAGACACTTGTGATTTACAATAAAGTTGGTGTCTTTTCCTAAGAGCTCAGTCACTGGGCAGGCAATCTTCGAAAAATCAGGGATAAACCTTCGATAAAATCCAACATGCCCTAAGAAAGACCTCACTAACTTGACGTTGGTTGGGGGCTCAAGTTTCTTGATCACATCCACCTTGACAGGGTCGCCCTTCATTCCCTTTTGAGAGATGACGTGCCCCAACACGATGCCCTCTGCTACCATAAAGTGACTTTTCTCCCAGGAGAGTACCAAATTAACCTCCCTGCATCTCTGAAGGACTCAGTCCAAGTGCGCTAAACATGTATCAAATGAAACACCATGGATCGAGAAGTCATCCATGAAGACTTCTGGGGAAATCACCAACCATTTTGGTAAATACATTCAATCATGCCACCGTTGAAATGTGCCTGAGGCATTACGAAGCTCGAATGGCATGCGCTTGAATGCATAAGTGCCGAAGGGACATGTAAATGTGGTCTTTTCCTGATCCTCGGGAGCGATGGCTACTTGATTGTAGCCAGAGTACCCATCAAGAAAATAGAAGAATGCTTTCCCTGCATGTCTCTCCAAGATTTGATCAATAAATGGCAGTGGAAAGTAATCTTTCTTGGTCGCAGCATTCATGCACCTGTAATCGACACAGATGCGCCACGGACGTGGGTACTTTGGGTCGCGATCTCTACCCCCTCCTCTTTGATGACCATCTGGATTCCCGACTTCTTCGAGGACGACATGAAGGGGGACACCCACTTGGAGTCAGAAATGGGGTATATAAACCCTGCTTTGCACCATTTCTCTATCTCTTTCTTAACCACTTCCTGAAGATTGGGGTTTAATCTTCTCTTAAATTCACGGGAAGGCCTTGCGTTATTCTTAACATAAATTTGGTGCGAGCAGAGAGCAGGATTGATTCCAACGAGATCCGATACAGTCCAACCGATGGCTTTTCGATTTCGCTCAAGGACTTCAAGTAATCTAGATTTCTGATCTATGGTCAATGATGAGCTAATGATCACAGGAAATTTCTCTTTTGGGTCTAGTAAGAAATGCATACTTGAGTGTAGGAGAAGTGGTTTCAGCTCTGGCAAATCTGAATCATCAATTAAGTCTGGCTGAATGACTTTTGAATCTGGCTCCATATTGGTTGGCGGTGAATCACTCTATGATGTGCCAGCTACCAATTCCGAAGAAAGGTGAGTTGGATCGCAAAAGTATAATTCGGCCAAAGATGTGTATGACATATCATCGATAATTCTTGACTGTTTCAAAGAAGATTGGACTGGCAAATCTGAAAGGATTTATGTGTCATCAAGGTTATAGATATCTAGGTGTCTAGATAGGTTTGGCAACATCTCACAAACTGCACTGTGCATTGTTTCTTCTTCTGATGAGGTGCCTTCACTCAGAATGTCCAGAAGTTGATCCCACAACCCGGTAGTGCTGGTTAGATTGCATTCTGATGTTTCTGAGTATTCAGTGGTAGATTCAGAGTCTGGTCTTTGCCACTTTGTTTGCTTCATCTCCAAGTCCACCTCTTCGTCTGGAGAGCAGAATTTCATCATTCCTATACCGTAATCGAATATGGCTTTAGCGGTTCATAAAAATGGTCTTCCAAGAATGATTTGGGATTCCTTCCAATGGTTCGGGGTCTCCATATCAAGGACAGTGAAGTCCATTTTGTATTCCGTACCCTCGATCACGATGATTACATTTTTCACTTCTCCCTTAGGTCTTTTAGTAGATTTATCAACAAATTGAAGTAGAGATAATGATTTCTTGAGAGGAACTAACTCCAATATGTGATATAAGGCTAAGGGGAGAAGATTGATAGAAGATCCATTATCGAGAAGTGTGCATGCGAACGCAATGCCGCCAATGCGACTCTCCACATAATGAGCACCCAGATCCCTTTTCTTTCTTGGTAAATGCTGATTTCTGATACATTTAGTAGTGGTAATTGTCAAGATATGTGTCTCCACGAATTGACTTGTTTCTTTGTACGAGTCCTGGTGGGAGTTCACTTCACTTTCAAGTACTTCTGAAATGTTGGATTGCTGGCCACATATTGATCAAAGGGTACTTTGACTGTAATATTTTCCTGGCAAAACCGTTCCATTTCTGGGTTATCTTGAATATTTTTCTTTTGTTTTCCTTTTTAAGTGTATGGGGAAAGGAATGGAAGCATTTGAGATAGGAGATAGAGAACTATAGTCATAAATAAGAGCATCTTTATTAGAAATGGAGTTTTTATTACAATAATTGATTTCTGATAATAATCAAAATCAAGTTGCTAGAAAGGTGATAAAGGTATTTTTGCAGCAATTAGTGGTGCAAGGTCCTCTGTAGACTCCATAGATGCTTTTCCCTTTTCGCGTGCTGGGATCTTCAGGCGTCCTTCTTCTTCATTCTCTGAAGTATCCTCCGATTGACCTTCCGGGTCTTCATGATCCGATTCCCGTGCCCGGTCAGGTATGTCCACGGTCCTTCTCTCCTAAGTGACATAGCATTGATATTGTCAAACCAAAGGATCTCATGTTCAGATGCGGAAAAATCCGAATAGTATATCTGGCCATTGTGTTGGGAAGATTGAGATTTATTCAAGCTATTAGGGTTAGCTTGAACTTGGGCGGGAATGGTTGTAGCCAGGGCTGTCTGTTCATTTCTCCAATGGGACATGCGATTAAAATCTACTCGTAGATCTTGTAGCTCATTTCTAAAGTTGTGAATATGTCTCTGGATATCTACGGGTTCTTCTTGAGGGTTGGATGGTTGAGATGATTGTTTTGCGATGTGACTTGGTGGAGCTTGATATTGCTGAAGGTATTGCTGAGGCTGGTTTTGGCATTTGTATGACTGTTGCTGCTTCTTCAGATGTTGGAATGATGCAGTGTTCTGAGTGTGCTGTGGAGCTGGTGGAAATGCAGCATTATAGAAAGTGGGCGGATGTTGGTAAGGCTGACATTCCCCCATATTACCCTGTCGGGTAGTGTCCTGAGTGTACCAAATGCCGTTCACTTCAAACGTCAGAGGCAGGGTTTCTTCAATAGTCTCGGTTGGTGGAGGTGGCTGATGGGAAGGTTGGGCATAGGATTGATCCTGAATCCATGGTTGCTGTTGTCCTGATCCTGGTTGCTCCTGGACATGATGTACATGATAGATCGGACTGTAGGTGCATTGGGTATACCCATCTTGGATACCTTCTCAGTTAGCTCCTCCATTTGCTTCGGGAACTGGGAGACCCTGTTGTCGATGTCGTTCATCCTCTTATGAATTTGATCCACAACCATCAATTTATAAATAATTATGTTCATGTTCAGAATCAAATCCTCTGCTATCTCTGCAACAGTTTGCTTTCCTCCTTTGGCTTGAAATGTATTCAGGGAATCTATGTATGCTCTACTAGCGATCTGTGAGCGCCTTGTCTCGGCCATCTGCTCTAGTACTTTCCAGATGGTTTCAGCCCCTCGCGATGTGTAATTTCCTCCGCATGCAGCGCTTACTAACCCTTGAATCTCGTAGTTGAGGCCAGAGTAGAGTGACTGCACTAGGATGTTGTTTTCCAGGTCATGGCAGGGATATTTTTGTAGCAAATCTTTAAATCTATCTCAAGCATCACAGAGTGGTTCATTAGGCATCTGAGAGAAACTGGTGATGTGGGTTCTCATTTGGTTGGTCTGACTCAAAGGGTATAATTTCTTCAAGAATAGGTTTTTGAACCTATCATAGGTGGTCACCGTCACTCCTAAATTCTTCACCCAGTAATATGTCTTACCTTTCAAAGAGAAAGGTAGTGCAGTGAGACGAATGTAATCCTGGCTGACTTGTGGGTGCCTCAGATTAGAACATATCATCTCCAAGTTATCGCAAGAATTCATATGGTTCTTCAGTTGCATTACCATGGAATTGTGGTAATTGACTCAAAAAATGTGGCTTCAGTTCATAGTTGATCTCTGGCTAAGGTGGCTGCAAGTAGTTTCTAACTCTGTACTGCCCAGTATTGTATGCTGCTTCCATTGGCGGTTCTCACCAGCATTCAACTGCTCCAGTTGCTCCCTCAGTAAAAGCTATTGCTGCTCAGATGCAGCTAACCTCACAAAAATGATCTGCATTGGATCTTCATTGGGTTCATATTCATGATCTTTTTTGGGAGGTATCATGGGAGACATCTTCTTCTTCTCTTCACCTTTAGAATGTGATAAATCAGAGTCAATAGAATGGAAAGAGTCAGAATCAGAGTTATCAAGGTGAGAGTCTTCCTCGATGTGATCAGGAGATAAAGAGAGAGTATGTGTTTGACCTCCTTCCAGGAAGATGAAAGAATCATAAGACGAGGATTCACGGGAGAGGTATCCATGAACCCAAGGTGGTCCTAAGTAAGAGTGCCTCCAAACCTTTGAGACTGGAGAGTTTGTGGCAGTCAGAGAAGGGTTCACGGAGTCTGAACGAGAATTACCACAATCTTCCATTCTCGATTTCAAAAGATCAACAAGAGGTTTACGGTTCATGATCTAGGCACAAGTGTGCGGTATTCGATGATTATCTAGCTTCTACGCACAAACAAACACAATACAAAGTTTGTTTCACCAAATCACTCAGAGAAGGTCGTGAGGGTTCGGCCAGTTATCTTGTCAGTTTTAATTGGTGAGAATTCCAATCTTGCAAACCGTTTAAACCGAGTTGTTAGGTGCTTGTATTTCCCTACCGACTGTCCCAAATTCTTACGACTAGTTGCTCCTACTTTCAGCCAGTATGCGAGTAAGTGCGGACCGTAGAACGGCTACCCATTACTAGAGGACAGAGCCTTACGCAACGTCCTCTAAACCACCCACTATGCTAAGGAAATCTGGACTGTTTACTGGCTACCCGTTAGATCCTCACTGAGAAGTAGCTAATCGTTTTTGGTAGATTCAGTAGTCAATATGAAAATCCTGACTTGTCTATATCCTAGTGTGTGTCTCTCTCCTCGCTGCAAGATAAAGGCATACAATGTCGGGGTTGCTCCCACAAGAATTCTCGATTTTATGGGTTATTAAGATCGACTATATTTAGCAGTCCCAATTTTAATTAGGCGATCACTAAAGAATTTAAATGAGTACAAATGCACGTCTACCGTCCAGTCCCAATTTCCTTAAATATTATGTGATAAAACAAGAGGGAGAAATTCAGAAAAAGCCTATGCACACGAAAAACTATGTATGCTCAGTTAGAAGACTTATAGTGAATCCTTGCAATCTCCATGTGAGATACAATACAAGAATTGAAATTTAATCTATATGAATGCAAGCCGATGAAAAACCACACCTAGCCGAAAGTTCTATTAGCGGGAAAGAATTGAGTTGAATTTAGCTAAATTGAACGATCTAGTGCGTCTCAATGAAAGTGCAGTGTGGCCTTAGATCCTACGAGCACAATCAAAAATTAAAATGCTCTGAGAGCAGTATGTGCAGGTCTATCCTAAGCTCCACTCAAGTCGGGCCCCACCCTCACTAGAGAGTGAAACATGCCACGGCATACCACAGAAAAAGTTTAAAGTCTTTTACACACGCGAGAGTCCAAACAGACTCCGTTATAATGAGAAATTAATTACAGAAATTGAAAATTTGTAGAAATTAAAATCCTAGACTCTACGCTTCTTCACAACTCGACTCAATCTTAAATTAATTGAGTCTTTTTTCAGAAGTTGGTGAAGATGTGTCGGTTCTTGAAAAACCGCTCCACGTACGCCGGTACCTCGTAAGAAAAATAAGAGAGAGAATATAAGAGAATGACTAAAAAATAAATCAAAAATAAAATAAGAAAATAAATGCTTACAATAAGATAAATGTAGAAAAAATGGAACTTACAATGAAAAATTCAAGGGTCAGACTACCCGAATGTGTAAAATTGAACGAAAATTTTTAATACACAAAACTAAGCCGTTTGCCTCCCTGGCAACGGCGCCATCTGACGGGTTCTTTAATTGCACTATTTAAATATATATGCATTGTGAATTATCGTCCGCTTAAAAGATGTATGTGTCGTTTCATCGTAGGCGTGCAATCAGAATCAGTCAAGAAATAACCACAATTATTTAGTCAATTTTTAATCATGTGGTTTCATGTTTATTTTACTTGGGCATGTCCCAAAGTCGAACATAAGGAGGCAAAAGAACAACCTAGAATTATGTCTATCAAAGTTCATGCGTGGTTTTCGAGGCCGGTCTTTTTTTGTATTTTTTAATGCAATTAGAGATGCAAAATACAATTCTTGGCCTATTTTAGGGACTAAAATGTAAAATTCGATCAAACAACATTCGAAAAATACGAAACTTGGCCAAGATGATAATTATGATGAAATGAATGCAATATAATTTTTTTGAAATTTTTGGATGCAAGATGAATTTTTTTATGAATTTTTAAATGCAAACAAAGTAAATTTCAATATTTAATTATAATAAATATTAAACCTAATTATTTCCAGGGATACAATTACCCAATATCTATTACTAAGTAATGGATCTCAGAAAAATCCTAAACCTCGAAACACAAGATTCAATACCTATTAAAAATCAAATATTGAGATATGCAAAATGGTTCTTATAGGCAAACTATGCACGTAAATGCAATACTTTTTGGGCACAATGTTAACATAATTAATTCTACAATCTGTGATTTTTCAGGAACTTTTAGAGCAACGGTTAATCAATGACAAATTTCAAAGCACAAGATAGTTAAAATATGCAATTTTCCACAAAATATTTAATTATTTATTAACCACAACTCACAAAAATGTCTACAATATGCCATGATGTAGAGAATTAAATGCGGAAAATGCTATTTTCGGATGTATAAAATAGTGTAATGTAGCTATCCAAACAAAGGGGAAAGACAGGGGTATAACTACGATGTTTAAGTAATTATAATAAAACAGAATGCAAAGAAAGGTGATAATGCAATTACCAATAATTACTGGGAGTCTTCTGCAAAAATCCAAGAGGGGCACACGCCCTCTGGACGGCAGGTGGAATGGCGAATAGGCGGACCTCTGGGGGGTTTTCTGCAAAGTTCTCCCTTGGGTCACGCGACATACACGTGCGGAGGCTGGCTCAGGTGAGGCTTGGTGCGGGCGTCCCCATGTCGCAACGGTGTGATTTGGCTCGCTCGAGGCTCATGGTGTAGACATTGGCTCGGATCGAGGCTCGGAGCGAAGCCAGAATGTCGATGGAGATGGATCCCAACGCCTGATATGGAGAGCCTTGGACGGTCAAGATCTGGGACAATTCTTGATCGGACGGCGAGGGGATGGCCGACACACGACCGACGGGCATCGGTGGTGCGGCAGAGCGGCGATGGGTCTGACGGCCGGCAGTTGATGAGAACGAAGGAAGCTCGGCCGGCTGATGAAGGCGAGGTCGTTCGTCGTTGATGTGATCGTAGCGGTGGAGGAGCGACGAAGTAGTTGACTCCAGTATTGGTGAAAACGACGACGATGCGTTGTCGGAGAAGAATGTAGTTGAAGCAGGTGTCATCGTCGTTGAAGATGGCGACGTAGTAGAAGCGTCGTGGTTGTCGTGGATGGAGGCTGTGTCGATGGAGGAAGTAGTGGACGTTGATGAAGGACATCGGAGGTGTATGGATGGAATCGATCGTCGGAGGAGATGGCGAGTGGGGATGATGATCGGGAAAGAGGAAGGTGCGGTAGAGGAATGGAGGGTTACCTGGAAGGATTAGGGCTTGACGGCAGATGATTGGTCGTAGCGGAGCATCGACCTCAAGGTGTAGTTGTGGCGAGTCTTGAAAATCTCGTATCACACCGGCGGGAGGATCTCTCGATTGTCACGCCCGTAGGGGAAGCTCCTTGGAGGATGAATCGGCAGATGGAAGCATCGGAAGGGGCGACGGTCCTTTAAATAAGGTCGAGGGGTGACACCGGAGATGGAAGGTGCTTGCTGGAGGTGGGATTTGATTTGGGATTCGCCGGGGTTGGTGATTGGCGGCGGCGAACTCCACGAGTTTGGAGTATGACGAGATCTGATTGGCTCTGGTGGAGATTGGTGATGGGCTTGGCGAAGATTGATTGAAGGATTTGAGATGACCGAAGATTTCATGGAGATGGTGAGGATCGCGGGGCGGCTGAGGAGACGATGCTGGAGAAAGGTGCGGGCAGCGCATGGCGGCTAAAGGGCATGGGGTGGTGCATGTGCAGAGCACGTGCTTGGTCGGTACGTGCGCTGCACATGCGATGATTTAATTTTTATATAAAAACTAATAAATAAAAGCCTCAAAAGTGGCTGACACGTGGCGGCTCCAGGAGCTGCCACGTGTCAGCACCACAAAAATCAAAAAATAAATACTTTGTAAAATCCAAAATAAATAGCAAACGACTCAGATCGAAAAAGTTTCTTTACAAAAATTGCTCGTCTCGATGAGATCTACAACTTTTATGACATCAAAATCAAAATTGATCAGTTGCACAAAGTGAAATTTTTGGGGTATCCTATGTACATAGAATACCATGTTTTTTTGGGTTTTATAGTTTTTTTTTATCATTTTTAAACCAGATAAAAATCCAGAAAAAATATGATAAAATCAAAGATGATTATTTACACATTAATCTATTTTTTTGGATTTTTTTATTAATTAAGAAAAAAATAAAACATGAAGAAGACCAATTTTGTACAGACAGTTAGTGAAGACTCGGACTAAATTTGTTTCTTTCATTTCATCTCAGTTTGAATTTAGATTTTTATGCATTTTAATAAAACTTTTATCAAAGAAGACAAATGAAAAAGAAATAAAATAAAATAGGTTAATTATGTACATAAAATATTAGGTCAAATCAGCTAAAATAAAAAATGTACAAAAGAGGCCCAACCAATTTTCATATATGAGCTCCGACTGACTTGAACTTGGTCTTGTGTTGAAGGTAATTGAATGTATATTAGTTCAAAAGTAAGCAGGATTAAAACGAACACTGGATGGGGAAGATATGAGGGTTTTAGTCCGGGAATCCTAGAACTAGGATTTGGGTTTTTGGTCCACTTATTTTGGTTAGTTATTTTTTGTATTTTTCCTTTATTCTTATTAGTGATATGTACACATTGGAGGTGGTTTTGGGGTCATTCGGAGTTAGCATGAATTAGTTAAAAATAAGGGAAGTTAGGCTATTTACAGGTCAATTTTAGCTGGGATTTTTGGCTTCTTATTTTGTGCAGAAATGAGTGATAAAATGCAATTCTTATGAAAACATGCATGATGCTAATTATGCAGAATAAATAAAGAATGCCAATGATTTTGAGGGATTTGAGCTTAATTAATGAGATTTAGAGTGATGAATCTGAGAATCATCACTCCCCATTTATTCTTCTTACATTCCCCTTCAAATCCCTCCAACGAAGGGAGCCCCATCCCCTTCTCTCTTGCTATTGTTGCAATTTGATAAAGCCATTACTGTTGTCCAGCAGCTCTGGAGCAGCCCCCAACCTCTCCTCCTTGCTCCCTACAACTGTTGGAGCCTCCAAAAGCAGCTGGGAGCTGCTGCTCCCCTCTCCCAAGTAGACAATAGCTGGGGGAGACTCCCATGCTGCCCTCATGCTGCCATTCTGCTACAAGATAGCTGCTGTGCAGCAACTATTATTGCTGTCGTGTTCCCTGTTCTCTCCAAATTGGAGACCCCAAAAGAGGTATAATCTCCCTTCTCTTACTGCCTTTCATGCAATTTAAGATTCAAATTCAAAACCCCATCAACTAGCCCCTGATTTCCTCTTGAAAATTAAAAGATTTGATGGTGAGTTGCATGCTTATAGATCTAATATCATATCACATATGCTCCAGATTTATGTTTAAAATTGAAAGAAATTGGAGGAGAATAGCATGTAATTGAGACAAATTTTCAGTGCACTTTTGTGCTACAATTTCTTAAGTATTTGCGTATAAAAATTAGGTATTTTACATACAAATTAATCTAAGTTTATACCATTAATTAACTATAGTTTTTAACATTGAATGATCAAATTTAAGGGTTTTGCTTAAAGATTTGCTCTCTAAAAATTTGAAATTGTGAATTTTTAGGCCTGGATTTAAGATCAAATTATAGCTCTAAATCTTTGATTTAAAAGATCAAAATTTGGGGTCGAATGCATATAATTAGCTTTAAAATTTAGACCATTGTTAAGCTATTATATGCCATTAATTTCATGATAAATATGATGAAAATATGAGATTTTACACATAATTTAAGACCATTATATGTTACAGTTTTTATGTTTAAAAAGATGGGAATTCAGTATCTTAAAAGATGAAATTTGGGAGAGAATTGCATGCATGTCAGATCATTATATGCCATTGTTTCATGCTTTAAAAAGGTAAAGAATTGAGGTTAAGTTGGCAAACCAGAAAATTAAGCCATGATTATCCACTGTTTTCACGGCTAAAATTTTAGAAATTTGGGGGCGACTACGTATGATGGGAATCTAATGTTAGAACCTTATTAGTTATATATTACATATTGGAAGATGAGAAAATTGGGGATGAATTAACATGAAATGAAGCCTCATTTCAGACCATGAATTAGTTATAGTTCATAGGTTTGAAAGATGAGAAATTTAGAGGTAAATTAGTACGCAATTAATTTTAATTTCAAGACCTACTAACGGGTTTAAGAAATTATGTTGTAAAATAGGGAAGACAGGTGTCTTACCATGAAGTCAACTCAAATTTCAGATCATCAATTAGTTCTAGAATCCATGATTTATAAAGTTGAAACATTAGGGAAATAACAAGCAATATGCCTAAAATTAGTAAACATCTAATCTAAGTTTCATGACCTTATAGAAGAGATTTGAAATACAAATCTTATAATATTAATACTCTTATCTTACTGAAGCTAACAAATGATTTCCTAAGATCATTATGGCTAAAAATCCTCATTGATTGATCATAAGTAGAATCTACTATATCACTAATGATAAGTTGTGACAAAATACCTAGATCTGAAAAGTTAACCACAATAGAGATTGAGAAAGGATTGGGTAGTCAAGCAAGTAAAAATGATGTTAAATCAATGATATCAATTAATTGTGCTTGTCATGGTGACCCTTACACCTGACTGTGCGAGGGTACAACGACCCTCAGTTGGATGGAAGATATGAAGCCCAGTTAGGGCAGCGACCACCTAGTGTGCGGATCTAGGATCCTAGTCCTTTTTAAGGTTTTTACTCGAGCTCACAGTGTTTTTACGCCTCGATGGGATCCAAGTTTTTTGACAATTTCTGCTGATGCTATTTTAGTAGGGTACTTAGGCAAGAGGACCCTTGGTTTTGTTTTTCTTCGAGCTCTTTTTCCCATACCGGTAGGACCGATTTTGGAGTGACTTAGTCTGTAATGTCTCTCCATCCATCTCAAGGACGTATTTCTGGAGGGTGCCTAGCCCTCTCTTGGACTTCACTTCCACTGTGAGGGTGAGATAAAAGAGTCTCTTAATAGGATTCCTCACCGCTTGAGTTTTGATTACTGTTACGCCAGTAGGTCCTGCGAAGATGAGATCGTTGTCCATTGGAGTTGAGAGTTCGTTATAGTTGAACTTGGCTATATTTGAGTTTGGTTATAGTTGAGTTGGTACTGTTCTAGAGGTTGTTTACTGTTCTGAGATCAAAATTTATAACTATTACTATTGATAGTGAGATAGAAATCATCAATCATCAATCATCAATATTTAGTCATAATTTAGAACTACTACTACGGATGTTATGAGAAGCTAGTGGACATGTTCGAACTTAGTTAGGATGCATTATACTCCATCGCATGAATATGAGGCACCCCAACCATAAGGTATTCTTCATGCCTTAGAGTCATAATGTGAGGTCATACTTAGACCAATACCACGAACTATCCACTAAGCTTGAGAAATTAGATGAAGATAATGATCAGATCAGATAATCATCATCTCCAATACCAAGATCCATCAACAAGAGCTATAAGTAATAAAAAATAATAACCTACATTAAAACATAAAATTTAATATATGAAAAATGTTATATATGGAAAGTTTAGGGGTAATGGATGATCAAGTGATTCACATACTGATGAACCTCCTTTTCATCACCTTTATTCTTTCATTTTGGCCTTTAAACCCTAGCTAAATGCATGTAAATAACATTAATTCGTACAGAATAGCATTCACTATCATTGTATAATCTTGTATAAAATACATTATTTAAAGATAAAATAAAAGAATAAATAAAAGAAAAGAAAAAATGCCAAAGGTATTTTATGACCTTAAACCCTGAGACATAGGCATAATGATGATCAGGTCGACAAGAAATAAAGTAGATGGAGATAATGTCTAATAAATAAAAGAAACCCTAATTCATAAATGCTCAATAATTCATTTTTAGGACTTATTTTATTCTTTATATTTATACCTCAAATCAATAAACTTTGTACATGAAATTGTAGATAAAAATACATAGAAAATACAAAATTCATTTCATATTAAAATAATATACAGTATGTATTTTACACTAAAAAAATCCAAAACCCAAACTTCCCAGACCAATATCTTCTCCATATAAATTCAAAATACATCAAAATCACATTTAATTGTATATACTTTTTATTAACTATTTAATAAAGGTAGTTTCATTTAATTTGGAGTTAACATGCAAAAGTTAGGTTTTGAACCCCAATTGTATAATATACCGAAATAAAATATTCATTTTATTTATTTTTATATTTTTCATCATTTTAGATTTTTATAAATTATAACTGATGTACATATTTAGAATACAATAAATTCATAAAAAATACAGTAAAATAAAATAGTATAATAAAATACATAGATGATTATACCATACATATACCTATACAGTATATACATGTATTTAATTATGTGTACTAATAAACTCAAAAAAATACAATAAAATTATATA